>CM023487.1:102207153-102289970 GCA_013339685.2 Hyalomma asiaticum | reverse complement strand
AGGCACTTCAGAGGAGAACTGAACCAAACGTATACTATTCGTACTGGTCTATAGATACTCAGGTTATTTTTTATTTCCCCCTAAAGTAATTAGTTAATTATTTTTAATTAGCTAACTCCTTAATTATGGGCTGAAAACCCAAAATATGAACACTGAGCTGTAGAGCACCTTCATAAACCACCGAATGAATTGTTTTGTACGATATGTCTTACGGTGTTAATTTTTCCGCATTCTAAAGAAAGCCCGCGAAATTTGAAAATGAGCACGTGACGGACCGCGAGCGCACTGCTATAGTGCTGGTCTCAAGCGTGCAACGGTGAACAAGGTCGCCTGCGGCTGCCACGGGGAAGCGACATGATGCTTTGAAGGTGGTCGAGTGTTTGGTTCCCGTTCAATGACGGTGCAAATTCACACTGCTGGCCGAGCGCTGCCGCGGTGGTAAAGCGCTCAATACTGCGAGGAAAAAAAACAAACAGCAGTTTGATTCTGATTCACGAAGATCAAGAAACAGAAGATCAAGAAGATCAAGAAAACAAGAAAATAAAGCTATTTTCTTGTTTATTTATCCGTCTTGGACGCTTATCTCGGCAGCGCTCGGCCAGCAGCGTGAATGTGCACCGTCATTGAACCAAAGACGGACGCCCAAACATCGACCACCTTCAAAGCATCATGTCGCTTCCCCGTGGCAGCCGCAGGCGACCTTGTTCACCGGTTGCACGCTTGAGACCAGCACTATAGCAGTGCGCTCGCGGTCCGTCACGTGGCTCATTTTCAAATTTCGCGGGCTTTCTTTAGAATGCGGAAAAATTAACACCGTAAGACATATCGTACAGGAACAATTCATTCGGTGGTTTATGAAGGTGCTCTACAGCTCAGTGTTCATATTTTGGGTTTTCAGCCCATAATTAAGGAGTTAGCTAATTAAAAATAATTAACTAATTACTTTAGGGGAAATAAAAAATAACCTGAGTATCTATAGACCAGTACGAATAGTATACGTTTGGTTCAGTTCTCCTCTGAAGTGCCTTTCATTTTCAAATTCTTGGCTCAAGTTACGTGGGACACCCTGTATATAGCTTGAAGGCAAACATTCGATGGGTCAGGGTATGTTCTATTCAAAGAACTTGTCAAACGGGGACAAGTTTCAGAATTCGTTTTAATTATAATCGTGCGTATGCCACAGGTTCCCCCCTCTACCATTATCAAAGCATGTCAGCACGCCTGGTCATGGTTTCGACAAAAATTAGGGCCATCATTATTCAGCCAACGTTTCAAAACAAATCACAATAGGGAAGTCAGGGAATCCTTCTTGATCCATAAATTAACGCCATCCATGTCAGGCATCAATGAGGACACAGGAAAGGTCACCTGTCTCGCACTATAATGACATGGCGTTTTGAGGTGTCCTTCCTTTTTTGTACTTGTCTGCGCGATATCTTAGGAGCGGTTTTCAGATGCTTTGCCCACCATACTCTGTACCACGTGTTGAGACGCAATGAAAATTTGAAACTTGTACGATCATGTACCAATCACACGTCGGTCGCGAATTCTTTTGGGATACATAATCATTTTTTATCAATTTTTATTCCAATTGCACTAGTGCTGTACCTGCTGTACTGATAATTATAAGTGAGCCCATAAAAGCGGCGGCAAACGTTAGGAAAGATATCTTCCATTTCAATGTGTGCTTTCTGCAAGTTCTTTGAATATAGAAAATAACCGGAACCCATCGAATGTTTCCTTCAAGCTATAACAGGGTGTCCCACGTAACTTGAGCCAAGAATTTGAAAATGAAAGACATTCAGAGGAGAACTGAACCAAACGTATACTATTCGTACTGGTCTATAGATACTCAGGTTATTTTTTATTTCCCCCTAAAGTAATTAGTTAATTATTTTTAATTAGGTAACTCTTAATTATGGGCTGAAAACCCAAAATATGAACACTGAGCTGTAGAGCACCTTCATAACCCACCGATGAATTGTTTCCTGTACGATATGTCTTACGGTGTTAATTTTTCCGCATTCTAAAGAAAGCCCGCGAAATTTGAAAATGAGCCACGTGACGGACCGCGAGCGCACTGCTATAGTGCTGGTCTTAAGCGTGCAACCGGTGAACAAGGTCGCCTGCGGCTGCCACGGGGTACGCGACATGATGCTTTGAAGGTGGTCGATGTTGGGCGTCCGTCTTTGGTTCAATGACGGTGCACATTCACGCTGCTGGCCGAGCGCTGCCGAGATAAGCGTCCAAGACGGATAAATAAAACAAGAAAATAGCTTTATTTTCTTGTTTTCTTGATCTTCTTGATCTTCTGTTTTCTTGATCTTCGTGAATCAGAATCAAACTACTGTTTGTTTTTTTTCCTCGCAGTATTGAGCGCTTTACCACCGCGGCAGCGCTCGGCCAGCAGTCTGAATTTGCACCGTCATTGAACCAAAGACAAACATCGACCACCTTCAAAGCATCATGTCGCTTCCCCGTGGCAGCCGCAGGCGACCTTGTTCACCGGTTGCACGCTTGAAGACCAGCACTATAGCAGGTGCGCTCGCGGTCCGTCACGTGGCTCATTTTCAAATTTCGCGGGCTTTCTTTAGAATGCGGAAAAATAACACCGTAAGACATATCGTACAAGAAACAATTCATTCGGTGGTTTATGAAGGTGCTCTACAGCTCAGTGTTCATATTTGGGTTTCAGCCCATAATTAAGGAGTTAGCTACTTAAAATAATTAACTAATTACTTTAGGGGAAATAAAAATAACCTGAGTATCTATAGACCAGTACGAATAGTATACGTGTTGGTTCAGTTCTTCGTCTGAAGTGCCTTTCATTTTCAAATTCTTGGCTCAAGTTACGTGGGGACACCCTGTATATACATTGTGAGCAATGTTTCGTCTGCTTCAGCTTCTCACCTGTAATATTCATTATCACGCTTAGGCCGCGGCAGCGGGGCTCGTCTCGGGACAATAAAACGAGTGTTGTGGCCTGAACGTGTTTCACAATTATGCCTATATATATAATATATATATATAGTTTACCTTGATAAGACAGGTAAACAGCTTGTAAAAGTGTGGTGCACCTATACATGCCCAATAAAAGGCGCGCTTACAGCTGCACAGAACGTAGCAGTGACATAAAATGCAAAAACTGTAATGATATTCTTTCAACATACATTATGTAAACTTTCCCTAAACAAAATTTCTTTGAACAGAACCAAACGTGTAGTGTTCGCGGAGGGCCGAGAACGTACAGCCGACACGCATGGCGTTCAGTCTCAAAGTGTCTTTATTTCTCAGTTCCCCTCCCCCGGCTCGCGTGCCCGTAACTCCGTCGTCGTGTGGGCGGAGCCCGCTTCCCGGCGGCTCCCCTCCGTCGGCTCGGGTTCTCACTGCGTTGCAGCAGTAAACACACAGCACATCTCCCCCTCACAGCCTTCCCTTTTAAAAGCGCTGGACAGGCTTGACTACGCGTCCACTCCGTGTCTTGTAGCCTTGTTGGGTAGATAAGCTTTCTTGACGTTCGGTTGTTCTTTTTGGCTGCATTCCGTCTTCTCGACTCGGCACACTTCCCACGTTACTACTACTCGCGTCTGGCGAGGTTTGGTGGTGTCTCCCGGGCGTTGACTCCTGCGACGAGCGTTCAACTTCAGGCAGCGGGGCTAAGTGGATACGGTTTCTTCTCAGTTGGTCTCCGTCTGTCTCAACAACATAAGACCTCGGAGACCCTGCCGAGGAAAGAACGGTTCCAGCCTTGCTTTGGTCTTGTATCCACACAGTTTCCCCTGGCTCTAAATCTCGAAGGACGCGAGCTCCATGCCTTCTATCGTGGTATTTCTTTTGCGTGCCTGCTCGGCGCCGTTCCCACGCCCGGAGTGTATGCTTGTCGACCATTGCGGGTTCAAGCGAACTGCATGCCACCGGTAGAGAGGTTCTCAGACGCCTACCCATCAATAACTCTGCGGGGCTAAAGCCATTTGCAAGTGGCGTGGCTCTATACGCCTGAAGAGCAATATAACTGTCGTCAGTTTTCTGTAGGCCCCTCTTTACGATGCGCACAGCCGCCTCCACGAAACCATTGCTTTGCGGAAACCTAGGGCTCGATGTCACGTGCTCGAAGCC
Organism: Hyalomma asiaticum; assembly: GCA_013339685.2. Lineage (NCBI taxonomy): Eukaryota > Metazoa > Arthropoda > Arachnida > Ixodida > Ixodidae > Hyalomma > Hyalomma asiaticum. Next base: position 102,285,854 of record CM023487.1, on the reverse strand, counting down.
CCATTCTCGCGCAAACTGATGGAAAGCAGAGCCTTCAAGTTTCTTAAACTGAGGTCCATTATCGCTGAAAACTGTTTCGGGCGTGCCGTGCCTTGCGAAAATGGACTTCACATGTTTGATTACTTCTTGCGCGGTCATACTCGTAAGCAGGGCGATCTCGGGAAATCTCGAATAGTAATCTGTTACAAGCAAGTAGTTTTTCCCTCCACAGTGGAACAGATCCATGGCGACTTTCTGCCATGGTCGATCGGGAAATTTAGACGGCATCAAAGGCTCATGTCTGTATGTATGTTCTTGAATACACTGTGAGCATCGCCTAACAAGCTCTTCGATTTCTGTCGACACACCCGGCCACCATACTGACTCCCGGGCTCTTGCTCGACACTTTACGATTCCTTGATGTCCCTCGTGTATCTTTCCGAGTATTTCATTGCGCATAGGTCCTGGAATTATAATCCTTGAACCTTTCATCAGGAGGCCATCTTCAACAGCAATGTCTGACCTGTGCTGCCAGTAATCTTTACATTCGAAAGGAAGCTCACTGCGGTTTGGCCATCCATCATTGCAGTAGCTGATCAGCTTTCTGCAAATTGGATCTTCCGCTTGCTTTCGTCGAATTTCTACAAGTCTCTTGTCAGTTGAAGGAAGATTGGCAATTACGCTTCTAACGTAACACGCAACTTCTTCTTCAAGCTCCATGCTATCTCGATGAGGTAGCGGCTGTCGAGACAGAGCATCAGCAGCGACAAGTTCTTTGCCTGGCACATGTGTCATTTTGTACGAAAAACGCATCATGCGCATTTTTAGCCTCTGTAGCCTGGGCGTGATGTCCGACAGATTTTTCGACATGAAAATTGGCACTAGCGGCTTGTGGTCTGTTTCAATGGTAAAATGTAAACCAGTCACATACTCCTGAAACTTCTCACATGCCCAGGTCACGGCAAGGCCCTCTTTTTCAATCTGTGCGTATCTCCCTTCTGTTTCGGACAGGCTACGGGATGCGTACGCTACAGGCCTATACTCTCCATCTTTCTGCTTCTGTCGCAGAACTGCCCCCAGCCCAAATGATGAGGCATCCGCTGAAACTACTGTCGGATTCTCTAGATCGAACACTGACAGAACCGGGCTTTCACACAGCTTTTTCTTCAACAGTTCGAAGCTTTTCTGCTGGGCTGAGGTCCATACCCACTCGCTTTTCGTGCTTAAAAGAGCGTTCATGGGGTGGGCTATTTCTGACATGTTCGGCACAAACTTCATCAGGTAGTTCGCCATTCCCATAAATCTTCTCAGCTCCTGAGTGTTTGATGGGGGTCTCATGTCAATAATAGCCTGAACTTTCGAAGGGTCAGCATGAATTCCTTGGCTGTCGACAATGTGGCCCAAGAACTTTACCCTTTGTACATTGAACTCACACTTTTGACGATTCAACGTTACGCCATGTTTCTGTAATCTTTGCAGAACTCTTCTGAGACGGGCGTTATGCTCTGCTTGCGTTCTGCCATAGATCAGAATATCATCCATGTTACACACGACGCCTTCTAGATTATCCAGAAACTGGGACATCTTCCTTTGGAAGATTTCGGGCGCAGAACTGATTCCGAAAGGAAGTCTTTTGAATCGGTATCTGCCGAATGGCGTTATGAACGTGGTCATGTTTCGAGACTCCTCCGCGAGTTCGAACTGCCAAAATCCTGAATTGGCGTCGACTTTGGAAAAGTATTAAGCTCCGGCAAGTTGCGCAAGCACATGCTCAGTTACAGGCAGAGGGTGAACCTCTCGCTCGACAAACTTGTTTAGCTCAGTCAGGTCTACGCATATGCGCACATCTCCATCAGGTTTTTGAACAATGACCATTCCAGAACACCATTGCGTTGGCTCCTCAACTGGCTCTATAACGTCGAGCTCAACCATGTCTTGAAGTTTTGCCTTGGCCTTCGACATTAGAGGTATGGGAACTTTTCGAGGAGTGGTCAGCATTAACGGTACAGCATTTTCTTTAAGCTTGATCTTGTATGCGAGCTTAATTTTTCCGAGACCGGAAAATAGTTTGGGAAACTCACCCTCTGGGTTGACAGCTCCGCTTTTCTGACTGATGACTTGATCAAGACGCTTTACGATGCCTAGTTTTTCGCTTGCTGCCCTTGACAAGAGAGGCATGTGGAGGCCATCCACAACGTATACGTTTGCCTTTGTTGACTTGTCGCGGTATGATATCTCTGCTGTTATCATGCCGGAAACAGCAAGCTCCTGCTGGTTTGGTCCCCGCAAGACATTCCCCTCCTTCTTGAGGTGCAGACTCTTGAAATATCTCTGGTACAATTGGAGAGGTATGACAGTCACATCTGCTCCTGTGTCCACTTTGAAGGTGACAGGCGACCCGTTGATACCCACAGCAGCCATCCACTTGTCGTCGCAGCTGGATGAGATGGCTCCGCGAAATGCGTCGTTGCTACGGACGATCTCGCGGACTGATGCTCCTCCTTTGCAGACGCGGGCAAAATGTCCTTTGTGACGGCACTTGTTGCATGTCGCCTTTTGCGCAGGGCATTTCCCTGAAGTGTGTTGCAGGTAGCCACAGAACGGACACTGCTTTGCTTCGGATTCAGGTGGCTTCTTAACTTGTTTTGAAGGGACCTTGCGATTCCCATGTGGTACGGTTGGTCTACGAGCCAGGCCGACTCTATCCACTTTCCCTTCGTTGTTTCCGTGCAGCGTAGCAGCTTGTTCTTTTACGACTTCAGACTGTCGCGCCATTGTGGTGGCCTTTTCGAGGGTCAGCTCCGCATCCAGCTGCATTCTTTCCGACAGCTTGCGGTCTCTGATGCCCACGACTATGCGGTCCCGGATCATCTCGTCGTGTAATTCTCCGAAACTGCACAACTTGGCCAGTCGGTGTAGCTCTGTGACGAACTCTTCGACACCTTCTCCTTCCCGCTGTTGTCTTCCGAAGAATGTCGCTCTGTCGCACACGACATTCTTGCGAACTACGAAGTGGTTCTCGAACGCCCTCAGGACATCGTTGTAGTTGTTCTTCTGCTCGTCTGTCAACTTTAATGAGGCGAGGATGTCTTCTGCCTTGTCGCCCATAAAGTAGACCAGTGCGTAGACTTGTTCCACTGAGCATTTCGAAGCGAGTCCACTCACGATGCGGAAACGTTCAAATCGCCGCTTCCATTGCGGCCATTCACTGGGGTTTGTGAACGTGAATTCCTCCGGAGGCTTGCACTGAAAGCTGGACGTAGCCATTTTTCCTTGCTGAGGTTGCGACTCCTCCATCGGTGCTCTTGGCAGGTTCAAATGTACGCTGCGACCATGTAGTGTTCGCGGAGGCCGAGAAACGTACAGCCGACACGCATGGCGTTCAGTCTCAAAGTGTCTTTATTTCTCAGTTCCCCTCCCCCGGCTCGCATGCCCGTAACTCCGTCGTCGTGTGGGCGGAGCCCGCTTCCCGGCGGCTCCCCTCCGTCGGCTCGGGTTCTCACTGCGTTGCAGCAGTAAACACACAGCACAAATTGGACAATGGCAACCTATCGGACGTCGGGGATACTGAACATGAGGAAGACGATGACTTCATTTTTGGAGAGGCTGGCAGTGATGACTGCACCCTTGAAACTCGGCAAACGTCAGATGAGTTAGACGACATACAAGCGTGCAAAGAAACATCGTGCTTGAAAGTTGCAAGGGCAAGCCAAGAATCAAGTGTGAAAAGTGCAATGTCCACCTCTGCCTCACTAATCCAAGAAACTGCTTCAAGGAATTTTATGTCCGTCACTGAAGGTCACACATGTTACTAGAAACTATTTTGTTGCATGAAATTGCGTGCATAAGTTGGAAAATAAACCGTTACACAAACATTCGCTTTTGCCTCCACTGCAACCATTAGGCCCTGATGTCCTCATTTGAGGACATGGTTCCAAATTTTACATTAAGCTAACCTAGCATATTAAGTGCGAATGCACTTCTTAAGCGACCCCGAAAACTCCGCCGGCATCCGCGCTCCTTATGGTTCTCATGGAAAACAAGATTTTGTGATCGGAGGATACAACGGTAAGTTCTACCAAAGAAGGTGCTCCGTGTTTTATCGTAGAAATATACTATACCAGAATTCTTCGAAAATTTCAAGCGCCAACGTAGCCCACATGCCGCTTACACCGACGCATGAGTGTGTTAACGATTATACGCCGGCGATAGGGGATATCACACAACCAATGCCCATGAGATTGTGACGTGTCATGTGATCATCCATTCTTGCTACGGTTCCTGCTTTCTGGCGTGTTGAATTACATTTACAATGGTCTCTGTCTACCGTCGCGGCTTCCTATGCAAATGCGTCGCTGTATGCAGGAGCGAAAAAAATGTGCATTGTGTGGCCGACAATTCGATTTTGTTCGCGACTCCTCCAGCGACACGTGCCTAGGGACCCGGTTCATAACGCATTTCCTGGAAAGGCAGTGCTGCGTTTACCAATGCTGACTCTGTTTACTGCCTAACAAGCAAAGCACAAGGTGTGGATGCCCTTTGATAGAAATGCTGCGTTTTTAAGCACGACACTTAGAGAACCGCGGACCGCGTAGGGCGATCCAGACGGCTGCGTCGCACCACACCAATGCTTCAGAGCAGGGTGGCCCGACTTACCAGTATTGGTAGTTTTCAATCGCAATACAGAAAAACACAACACATTGAAATCTCGATTATATTGAAATAGTCTACGGCCTTTCAAACCGCACCAACATTCGATTAGACATTTTGTATGATCGTCAGTCCATTTAAGTGCCCTGCCGGCTGTGACCCCACTGATTGTGACAATACTCTTGCCAAGTTCCACATATTGACTCACCGTTAAAAAAACTATTTACGTTAACTTTAAACAAGCGCGAAAACAAAAATAAGGCTTTCTCTTCTGCAAGAGCGATCCAGTGATGCAATCAACCATGGATTTACCAAGATATTAGGGGATATTAATGCTGCCTATGTTTTGGTAACACTGGGCGCGTCCTTCATGCTCTTCAGGGCGCAGTGCCTAAATGGTCTGCTAGAGCTAGCACTGCGAGAGGAAGTCGTCCATGGTACTTTCGGTCCAAGAAAACTGAGCGGTTTCCTGCAACATTTAGCGGCGAAAGGGCCGCATATGTTCCTGTGCTCTCAAAATTGAACCAGCACTCAACATAAATATTCAGTTTAACCTACAGCGTGATTGTGGGGAGCCAAGGAAACAATATTACGGCGCCGCAGACATTGGCCTGCAAAAGCGAGCTTTACTTTACCGGGATAGCTTTTACGTCTCGGTATCCCAGTATTGTGACGGTGGTGTCCCCTGGAGAAAGGTAACCGCTTTCAAAAGAACTTAAAATGCTCACCTCTCAGCCTCGCGCAGAGGTGTTCCGGATTTTTTGGCATAAAAATATGCAACATGTAAGTACGGTAAGCTACCAATGTAAAATACCCGCCCTGACGTAAATTTGAGCCTGACGTGCTTTCTTCAATTACCATGGCGAATTCGGCGCAGCCCAATTGACCCCCCGAGGGAGGGTTCCACTCTGGCACGCAGAAATCGCTTCTACTGCGCGTCTGGAACACAACCGCCACCGTTGGAGCTGTCACGTCGGGGGTGTTTTGTCGTAGTGGAGCGTCGGAATCCGTAATCTGGTGTGCCGGGTAGATATTCGTCGCAGTATCGGACCGTATGGTAGCTGCTACCAAAGCACTAGACGTTCAACGTCAAAGAGCGGGAGTCGTAGGTTTGTCCGGCGTCGCTCCGATCACTCTAGGTAAGTGGGCCAGGCTATCAAGGCATTCGCCCGTGTCACCGCTCATGGCGGCAAGAAACGTTATGACTGCGATTACTTTTCGGGAAATATACATCATAATTGAGTGAAGTGTTCAAAGTGAACATTAAACCAAGGAGCGCCCACCTCCACACCAACGGAGAGGTCGGTATCCGCGTTGCGAGCGGTTAAAAACAGCGGCACCAGACGTCCCACCGAACCGGATCGCGTCAAATGCAACATTGTACTTCCCATAAAGATGTCGCGAAAACTAATAGGATGTCTGAACGCCTATGATACTGTACAAATGCTAATCGTGTTTGCAAACATGGGCACTGTTTTCACGAGCTCGCCTTCGATCGCGTATGGCGAGCACGGCGCCTACCTCGTTACGGCTTCCGCACGTTGGCGCCGGTGAGGACGGGCTTCTAAATGCGAAGCATTTTTTAGCGAACTTCGGCGAGTTTGAGCGTATGTATCTATCTATCTATCTATCTATCTATCTATCTATCTATCTATCTATCTATCTATCTATCTATCTATCTATCTATCTATCTATCTATCTAGCCGCCTACGATTTTGAGCTCTCCTGGCCCTTTCGCTAACCGAATGTTTACGAAAATTGGTGTGCCACATCATGACTACATGACGAACATGAGTGAGAGGTCATAACATGGAAATCATGACATGCATGTCATGAGCCGCATGATTTACATGCAACGGTCTTGGTGCTCTCCTGGCCGTTTCGCTAAAGCGATGTATGCGAAAATTGGTATGGCACAACACGACTGCCTGACGAACACAAATGGCAGGTCATAACATGAAAAGCACGACATGCGTGTCATGAGCGGCATGATTTTCATGTCACAGTCTTGGTGCTCTCCTGGTGTGTCTCGTTAATGGGGTGTATACAAAAATTGGTATGCCACAATATGATTGCATGGCGAATATAAATGACAGCTCATAACATGAAAATCATGACATGCTTGTCATGAGTGACATGATTTACATGCGACGGTCTTGGTGCTCTCCTGGCCGTTTCGTTAATGGGATGTATACGAAAATTGGTATGCCACAACATCAGTGTATGGCGAACATGACTGACAGGTCACAACATGAAAATCATGATATGCACCTCATGAGCGACATGATTTACATTCCACGCGTTTCGTTAATGACATGTATACGAAAATTGGCACTAGCGGCTTGTGGTCTGTTTCAATGGTAAAATGTAAACCAGTCACATACTCCTGAAACTTCTCACATGCCCAGGTCACGGCAAGGCCCTCTTTTTCAATCTGTGCGTATCTCCCTTCTGTTTCGGACAGGCTACGGGATGCGTACGCTACAGGCCTATACTCTCCATCTTTCTGCTTCTGTCGCAGAACTGCCCCCAGCCCAAATGATGAGGCATCCGCTGAAACTACTGTCGGATTCTCTAGATCGAACACTGACAGAACCGGGCTTTCACACAGCTTTTTCTTCAACAGTTCGAAGCTTTTCTGCTGGGCTGAGGTCCATACCCACTCGCTTTTCGTGCTTAAAAGAGCGTTCATGGGGTGGGCTATTTCTGACATGTTCGGCACAAACTTCATCAGGTAGTTCGCCATTCCCATAAATCTTCTCAGCTCCTGAGTGTTTGATGGGGGTCTCATGTCAATAATAGCCTGAACTTTCGAAGGGTCAGCATGAATTCCTTGGCTGTCGACAATGTGGCCCAAGAACTTTACCCTTTGTACATTGAACTCACACTTTTGACGATTCAACGTTACGCCATGTTTCTGTAATCTTTGCAGAACTCTTCTGAGACGGGCGTTATGCTCTGCTTGCGTTCTGCCATAGATCAGAATATCATCCATGTTACACACGACGCCTTCTAGATTATCCAGAAACTGGGACATCTTCCTTTGGAAGATTTCGGGCGCAGAACTGATTCCGAAAGGAAGTCTTTTGAATCGGTATCTGCCGAATGGCGTTATGAACGTGGTCATGTTTCGAGACTCCTCCGCGAGTTCGAACTGCCAAAATCCTGAATTGGCGTCGACTTTGGAAAAGTATTAAGCTCCGGCAAGTTGCGCAAGCACATGCTCAGTTACAGGCAGAGGGTGAACCTCTCGCTCGACAAACTTGTTTAGCTCAGTCAGGTCTACGCATATGCGCACATCTCCATCAGGTTTTTGAACAATGACCATTCCAGAACACCATTGCGTTGGCTCCTCAACTGGCTCTATAACGTCGAGCTCAACCATGTCTTGAAGTTTTGCCTTGGCCTTCGACATTAGAGGTATGGGAACTTTTCGAGGAGTGGTCAGCATTAACGGTACAGCATTTTCTTTAAGCTTGATCTTGTATGCGAGCTTAATTTTTCCGAGACCGGAAAATAGTTTGGGAAACTCACCCTCTGGGTTGACAGCTCCGCTTTTCTGACTGATGACTTGATCAAGACGCTTTACGATGCCTAGTTTTTCGCTTGCTGCCCTTGACAAGAGAGGCATGTGGAGGCCATCCACAACGTATACGTTTGCCTTTGTTGACTTGTCGCGGTATGATATCTCTGCTGTTATCATGCCGGAAACAGCAAGCTCCTGCTGGTTTGGTCCCCGCAAGACATTCCCCCTTCTTGAGGTGCAGACTCTTGAAATATCTCTGGTACAATTGGAGAGGTATGACAGTCACATCTGCTCCTGTGTCCACTTTGAAGGTGACAGGCGACCCGTTGATACCCACAGCAGCCATCCACTTGTCGTCGCAGCTGGATGAGATGGCTCCGCGAAATGCGTCGTTGCTACGGACGATCTCGCGGACTGATGCTCCTCCTTTGCAGACGCGGGCAAAATGTCCTTTGTGACGGCACTTGTTGCATGTCGCCTTTTGCGCAGGGCATTTCCCTGAAGTGTGTTGCAGGTAGCCACAGAACGGACACTGCTTTGCTTCGGATTCAGGTGGCTTCTTAACTTGTTTTGAAGGGACCTTGCGATTCCCATGTGGTACGGTTGGTCTACGAGCCAGGCCGACTCTATCCACTTTCCCTTCGTTGTTTCCGTGCAGCGTAGCAGCTTGTTCTTTTACGACTTCAGACTGTCGCGCCATTGTGGTGGCCTTTTCGAGGGTCAGCTCCGCATCCAGCTGCATTCTTTCCGACAGCTTGCGGTCTCTGATGCCCACGACTATGCGGTCCCGGATCATCTCGTCGTGTAATTCTCCGAAACTGCACAACTTGGCCAGTCGGTGTAGCTCTGTGACGAACTCTTCGACACCTTCTCCTTCCCGCTGTTGTCTTCCGAAGAATGTCGCTCTGTCGCACACGACATTCTTGCGAACTACGAAGTGGTTCTCGAACGCCCTCAGGACATCGTTGTAGTTGTTCTTCTGCTCGTCTGTCAACTTTAATGAGGCGAGGATGTCTTCTGCCTTGTCGCCCATAAAGTAGACCAGTGCGTAGACTTGTTCCACTGAGCATTTCGAAGCGAGTCCACTCACGATGCGGAAACGTTCAAATCGCCGCTTCCATTGCGGCCATTCACTGGGGTTTGTGAACGTGAATTCCTCCGGAGGCTTGCACTGAAAGCTGGACGTAGCCATTTTTCCTTGCTGAGGTTGCGACTCCTCCATCGGTGCTCTTGGCAGGTTCAAATGTACGCTGCGACCATGTAGTGTTCGCGGAGGCCACTTGCCACACTGGATCCTTTGTCACGGTGTTTTCCTCAGACTTCACCTGTACTATCCTCACCCTCACTGGGAAGGCTGCATCAGGTGGAGGAAGACGGGCCATTGAACGCACGAATGCGTGCTATCCAGAAGCAACCGATGCCCTCGCGGGTGGGCAGACCACGCGTCCCTCAACTAGGTACAGAACCGACGTGCCAAGTGCGCTGTATCGTCTGTAACGGCGGACACGCCACCAACAGCTCCAACTGCAAATATCGCTTCGTCAAGAAGCCTTTGGCGTTCGGTAGAAACTCCAATCGCGCCTAGTCACCTCAACGATCGTCCATGCTCCGAACTTTGTGGTCGCCAACCCAGCACGAATGTTTCCCTCCTGTCGGCCAACAACTATATCAGAACTGTTCCAAAGGGCGACGCCGCGAGCGTTCGTGTGGTTCGCAGCACGCCGGGAAAGCAGCGAAGAAACGCGCGCGTCGCTGTCGCCTCGGTTTCCACCGTGCGCGCGCGGCTCATACGTGCGAGCGAAGCAGCCAATGTCAGCGATACTGAGCCGTCCGACGAGAGCTAAGTAGCGCCCTCTGGTCACTAGACGAAGCCCATACATCCCATTAACGAAGCGGCAGTATAGCGCGAGGACCTTGGCATGTAAATCATGCCGGTCATGACACGCGTGTCATGATTCTAATGCTATGACCTGTCATTTACGTTCGTCATGCTGTCGTGTTCTGCCATAGCAATTTTGGTATACATCCCATTAACGAAACGCCTGGCATATAAATCATGCCGCCCATGACATGCATGTTATGCTTTTCATGTTATGACCTGTCATTTATGTCCGTCATGCCGTCATATTGTTGCATACCAATTTTCCTACACATCCCGCTAACGAAACGGCCAAGAGAGCACCGAGGCCGTGGCATGTAAATCATGTCGCTCATGACATGCATGTCATGATTTTCATGTTATGACCTGTCATTTACGTTCGTGATGCAGTCATCTCGTCGCATGCCAATTTTAGTATACATCCCGTTAAAGAAACGCGTGGCATGTAAATCATGTCGCCCATGACATGCATATTATGATTTACATGTTGTGACCTGTCTGTCATGTTCGCCATACAGTCATGTTGTGGCATACCAATTTTCGTATACATCCCATTAACGAAACGGCCAGGAGAGCACCAAGACCGTCGCATGTAAATCATGTCACTCATGACATGCATATCATGATTTTCATGTTATGACCTGCCATTTATGTTCGTCAGGCAGTCATGTTGTGCCATACAAATTTTCGCATACATGCTATTAGCGAAACGGCCAGGAGAGCACCAAGACCGTGGCATGTAAATCATGCCGCTCATGACATGCATGTCATGATTTTTATGTTATGACCTGTCGTTTATGTTCACCATGCAGTCATATTGTGGAATACAAAGTTTTGTATACATCCCATTAACGAGAGAACCAGGAGAGCACCAAGACTGTGACATGTAAATCATACCGCTCATGACACGCATGTCATGATTTTCATGTTATAACCTGCCATTTATGTTCGTCAGGCAGTCATGTTGTGCCATACCAATTTTCGCAACCATCCCATTAGCGAAACGGCCAGGAGAGCACTAAGACTGTGGCATGTAAATCATGCCACTCATGACATGGATATCATGATTTTAATGTTATGACCTGTCATTTATGTTCGCCATTTAGTCATAATGTGGCATACCAATTTTTGTAAACATCCGATTAGCGAAACGGCCAGGAGAGCACAAAATTGTAGGCGGCTAGATAGATAGATAGATAGATAGATAGATAGATAGATAGATAGATAGATAGATAGATAGATAGATAGATAGATAGATAGATAGATAGATAGATAGATAGATACGCTCAAACTCGCCGAAGTTCGCTAAGAAATGCTTCGCATTTAAAAAGAATTCTCGCTCTCGGATGCCTCTTCTGTACGTTCTGTTGCTGCTCTAACAAACACCGTCATGGTATTGATGCCTCTGCGACTACTGTCATTCCTGTAAGTAATGTGCCGAAAACCCGTATTTCACTAACGGAGACTTCACTAGAAGGGACCGACGAAGAAAATGCCATCGCTAAGACTGACGCAGCTACGTCCACCGAAGTCGAGATGCGGTATCTACCAAGACTTTCAGCTCTTTGGAGGAGCAACTGGGCGTAGGCTGAGCGAGCTCTCCCGACCCGCCTCGAGCCTCTCCAAGAATGGATCGAAAAAGAAGCGGAGTGCACTGCGCGCCGGCGTGACGAAACTCATAAGCGGCCCCAAATAGCTGAGGGCATCACAACAACGACTATTTGTGAGTTGCAAGACAACTTGAATATTCTCATAATGAAAGCGACAGCCTTTCGAGAACCATCAATCGAGCTTTTGGTAGAGGACAACCAATTTGAATCGGAGCTCGAAAGCATTGGGAGCTACCAAACAACTATATGTTTGGCGAAGCCAAAGGTTTATAGACGCATGGAAGAAATGCAAAAGTGACTTCACTGCATTCAAGCGCCTGGGCCAAGCACTGATCGCATAGACCGTGCACAGAACACAGATACACAGAACACAGAACACAAAACAGTCTCTCACCCGAGATCGCGCTACGGCATTGCCACAACAAGTCCAGCAATGTTGACGAAATTCGCGGTTTTACCTTATGGTGTTCGTGTAGAAGGAAGTGACTAGCAAAGAAAAAATCCGCAGCAACTCGATTACAGCAGTAATTGACAAATGCGACATTCCTATGTTGCTCATTCTCCTGAGTGTCCAAGTCACTTTCGCCCCGCCATGGTGGTCTAGTGGCTATGACACTCTGCTGCTGATCCGAAGGTCGCGGGATCGAATACCGGCTGCGGTGGAGGCGATGCAGGCGATGGAGGCGAAATGTTGAAGCCCGTGTGCTGTCCGATGTCAGTGCACGTTAAAGAGCCCCAGATAATAAAAATTTCTGGAGATATCCACTACGGGATCTCTCATAATCAGAGCTGGTTTTGGGCCATTAAACCCACAAATCAAATCAAATCAAGTAACTTTCAACGTTCTCATCTCGAATCTCAAGCTAGCCGTCTGCAATGCCTTCCTAGTGCTTTTCAAGTTCTTAGAATGTTTCTTTATTCAGTTTCTTCAATTCATTATCTGCTTTGCTGTTTCCACAGCGATTCATCGTCCTGTTTTGCCTTGAAGCTCTCTTGAAGTATTGCGGAAGTAAAAATGCGCATGCTGCACTGAATAACCAGCCTTTGCTGGAAGTGCTAGCTTGGACATTGGGCACCAAACCCACGCGCAGGCTGTCACGTTTGTTTCGTACCCGGTGTCACTGGGTGGACCCCGTTAGCTCTTGCAGAAGGCTCATTAAACATTTATGACGGTCAGCAGTAAAAACGAGGACAAAACGTAAAGAATGGCACTAGCCACAGCGCTGTCTCACAGCTAATTTTTATTAGGCAAAATACGAGTATTCAAAACACTGACCAAGCCCTCGTGTTCCCATGCCAGAGACGGAAAAGTGTGCAACACAGGAGAAGCCAGGTGAGAGCCAGTGCAACATATGCTATGGAGATGGGGTAATACCGCGTTTTCCCCCCAACGTGCCGGTTCTTACGTCTTTGGAGTATCCGAGGCGTCACCTCAAGACACTCAAAGAAGGACGAGGCCGTTTGTACACCACATTTAATATACAAACTATAAACACGAGGCACAAGCACAAACCGAAATGTACATCCGTAAAATGACAACTGAAAGGCTGTAGGCACTACTATCTACTAATGTTAAATGGAGTCCTGATTAAAGACCCAGTTCCTAATTATATCCGATCGCAAATAGAGCAGATGGCACGAGCGCTTTTTCTCACCAGTCAGCGTTTGTAAGCAGGCGTTGGTAGAGAGATACTGTATATGCTGCAGCAGGCAGTAACTCTAGGTGTTGGCTTGGAGCGTGGCAGCTTCTGAAGAACGCCGCAACAGTCGGCGTCCAGAAGCACGAGGGTCAAGGCCCGTCCCGGCCGGACAGCCACGCCTGTGCTTGAGACCGAAACTCGAAAGCCCAGGCCTGTACATCTGTCAGCAGCAGCTGCACTTTGAAGAGACCCAGCCTTGGTCATATGGCACCCCACAGGTCATACAGACCTTAGGTGGGCATCGTTGCGCGGGTCCGGAACCCGACAGCCCAGTACCGTGGCCGGTCTTCTCCCCTGCTCTCCCTCCTGGTCTCACAGGCCTCAGGTGTGCACCATGGCTCGGGTACAGAACCCGACAGCCCAGTGGCGTGTCCGGTCTTCTCCGCTGGTCTTCTGCGATAAGTGCTTCGTTTTAGGGGCGAAGCTCGTTGAGGTTTGGGTCTGTCCGTCCGTTGTAGCGCGTTACCTACTAGGAACGCGCTACTAGGAGGGCGCGTGTGGGAGGCGCGCGAGCTCTCACTCTTCCATCCGCTGTCTTGTGAGAGAAAGAGAGAGACAGAGAGAGCGGAAGGCACGCGTTGACTATGGAAACGCTCTTTCTTCGTCGAACGCTCTACCAGCTCGCAGAGAAGGAGAATGCGCCCTCACCCGCGAGAGACAAGCTTGACGCAGGCAGCGTCTGCCAGCGAGTTTGATTGATCAATCAATCATCAAATACCGACTGCTCGCGCTGGAGAACCATTCACCGGCCACCCATATATATATATATATATATATATATATATATATATATATATATATATATATATATATATATATATATATATGTAGGCCCTGGATCTTGACTTGCAATGAAGTGCCGGTGGGAGATTTCACTTGTGCGTAGTTGAACCATAAGGATTCGTAGCGTGCGCGTTAACTAAATTGATCCAGAAGTCGGCACGATCTACGATGGCCCCGCCACGGTGGTCTAGTGGTTATGGCACTCGGCTGCAGATCCGAAGGTCGCGGGATCGAATCTCGGCCGCGGCGGCTGCATTTCGATGGAGGCAAAATGTTGAGGCCCGTGTGCTGTGCGATGTCAGTGCACGTTAAAGAACCCCAGGTGGTCGAAATTTCCGGAGCCCTCCACTACGGCGTCTCTCATAATCAGAACTGGTTTTGGGACGTTAAACCCCACAAATCAATCAATCATCTACGATGAACCTCCGGAGCTTCGCCCACTCATCATCATTCACTCCGTCGATATGCTGCGATTTTTTCTTGGTTCTGTTATTTTCCTAGTGTTCGTGTTAACGTCGTCTTCGTCTTGCATCCACTCCTATTATGGCGCGCACATTTAAATACGAGCACTTCACTCATCACAGCTATGTAATGAAATGATTCACAAATGAAATTTCTTTGTCATGCAGGGGTATCTATGGTAAATAGGAATGTAAAAAGTAATATTGATGGCAATGCAATTAAAGGGACAAGATATGTTGAGTGTTGTTTGGTATTCGTGAGTTATTCAAACCGTGAACAGAACGTCAAAAAAGTGTTTTATCTTTTTCCCATATGCTGCTCGGGTTTATGCTTCACCCATGAATTGCCACAGGACAACCAGGTGCAAGTTTTAAACTCGGGGCTAAAACTCACCATGACTGATGTATTCTTCCAGTACAGCCAAAGTTAAGGTCCGAAAAACGTAGTGTAAATTTCAAATCCGCTCATTCTAGGATAGTCAAAAAGGGATTGCCCTCGCTTGCCTATTCTCATCACTTCGAAAGTCATATTTTCATCAGGCCTCTGATCATCTGATAGCGTTTAAGGACAAGTAATACGTCTAAGGGCTGCAGGGTTTCCAATATGTGCCATCTGGTTGGATGTGGAGAAACTAACAAAACGTGTAAGATTAGGAACACTGAAGAGAAAATGTGTTACCATGCGGTTAGAAAATATTAGCCATTTTATATTTACGTGAAATATCGCGTTGTCTGAGAAATGTTCTTTTTCCGAACTAATAAATGAGATTTGCGGAACTATTGAAAAAAAAGCGTGCTTATAAATGATTAGGAGCGAATAAAAAGCTGTAAGGTAAAGAAACACGTGCCCTCGTTCGGTGCATGCAAAGTAGGCCTTGCGTATCAGGCGCTGTTTTGGCGTGGTGACATGTATATTGGCCAGACAGGCCGGTGTTTGTAATATTGGCTGAGGATTGTGATGAAGTGAAGTGGCCGTGTGTGGCAAGAAATGTGTTTATAGTGCGCGCCACCAAAGCCATCGAGGAAGACGACAACGCCACATAGCGTCACGTCACGTGGTGGCGCGAAACCGCCCGACGAGTAGGAGGTGCCACGACGTAGAAGAGACTGCCAAGGGTTCGGGAGAAGAGCCAGGCAGACGTGGCTGGGCAATCGAGGAACCAGGGCGCGGGAGTAGAGACAAGTCGGGTGGCGGACTGGAAGTCTCAGTGGGCTCCCACCTGGGGCCGTACCACCTCTCACTTCGGGCCTGGCGTGGGTGTAACGTCGCCAGGACCATCCCACCATGCAAATCCTGCTGCCACAGCAGCAAGTGCAGACGCCGAACACGCCCAGGTCAGCGGCCTCTATGACGAGCAGGTTCTTGACTGCGCCGTCGGACGTCGCGTCTATGGTGCCGCCACAGGTTCGACCATCCCCTCCCTGCATTGATCTTGCCACAGTGAATGATCGCCGCCATTGCTCACCGGTGAACTGTTTCCTGTCTTGGCAAATGAGTTATGCAGAAACCCGGAAGGTGGAGTAAAGTTTTATGAAAAGGGAAAATTAGCATCCACCCGTTTTGTAGCACAAGGCTACAAGGAAATCCATACGGATTTCTCAGAAATGAAAGCTTCCTAGTTGCCGAAAAATTCGTCCTGGTCTGGGGTTCGAACCCGGGACCAACGCCTGTCCGGGGCGCTCGCTCTCCCAGTTGAGCTAACCAGGAGGCTAGCGATTGACAGCGCGAGGGCCAATCCATCGACAACTCGAAGCTCAATTGGCAGAGCGAGCGCCCCGGACAGGCGTTGATCCCTGGTTCGAACACCGGACCAGGACGAATTTTTCGGCAACTAGGAAGCTTTCCTTTCTGAGAAATCCGTATGGATTTCCTCGTAGCCTTGTGCTACAAAACGGGTGGATGCTAATTTTCCCCTTTCAGAAAACTTACATTACTGCACCTTGCGGGTTTCCGCAGAACTCATTTGCCATATTCATGTCCTTGTGCTTCGAATTGTCGATGGATTCGCCCTCGCGCTGTCAGTCGCTAGCCTCCTGGTTAGCTCAATTGGCAGAGCGAGCGCCCCGGACAGGCGTTGGTCCCGGGTTGGAACCCCGGAACAGGACGAATTTTTCGGCAACTAGGAAGCTTTCGTTTCCTGTCTTGTTCTGCCCTTCTGTCTTTTATTATATTCACAGATTTCTGTATTCCTCTTGCATGCTCTTTCTCTCTTCTGCTTCATTTAATTATTCGATCTTCTATTTCTTGTACAAACACAGTGTTTGCTCCATAAACGGCCTCTTCGTTACCGCACGGATGAGAGTTTTGTTATCGGTGGAATTCGAACCGAAACAGGAGCGTTTCATTTTAGAGAGACAGTTTTGGGTGTTCGTCTCACCCTTGCTCGTTACATTGACGTCCGCGATAGGCGTCCGCGATATTACGGGATTAAATTTGCAACAACAGTACAATTAGTAGATGAGAAGAAAAAAAAAGGAAAGAGAAAGTCACAGCATATCCACGGAGTGAATGATGATGAGTGGGCGAAGCTCCGGAGTTCATCGTAGATCGTGCCGAGTTCCAGATTAATTTAGTTAACGCGCGCGCTGGTTCAACTACGCACAAGTGAAATTTCCCACCGGTTACTGCATTGCGAGTCAAGATCCAGTGCATATATATATATATATATATATATATATATATATATATATATATATATATATATATTTGTGGTCGGTGAACGATTCTCCAGCGCGAGCAGTCGGTATTTTTCAAACTCGCTAAAAGACGCTGCCTGCGTCAAGCTTGTCTCTCGCGGGTGAGGGCGCGTTCTCCTTTGCGAGCTGGTACAACACCTGGCTGGTAGCGCGTTCATCGAAGAAAGAGCGTTTCCATAGACAACGCGCGCCTTTCGCTCTCTCTGTCTCTCTCTCTCACACAAGACAGCAGATGGAAGAGTGAGAGAGCTCGCGCGCCTCCCACAATATAGGTAACGCGCTACTACAACGGACGGAGAGACCCAAACCTTAAGGAGCTTCGCCCCTAAAAGACGCTCACTTCTGAAGCTACTTATAGGTTTGAGCACGGGCGGGCACTGCTTGATACCGGGTGCCGCGATCTGCCTCACAGAGGGCAGAAACTCCGGTTATGTTCACTGTTAAGTATTGACACGTGCGACTGTTATCGTGAACGCCGTTATCACCTTCCTGTGAATCGCGCGCTTGCTTTGATCGTTTGCGGCGAGCGCAGTTATCGCTTTCTGTTATGCCAACGCAAGCCGCGTTTATCTTGCATGTCACTTCGGGAAGCGTGTCGACAATTCTTGAAGCTTTGCATGCTGACGCGCACACTAGCGTAACTTCTGGAATTCCAGAGAGAATGCGAGAACGCGTTAAGCCATGTGTATAAAAGCCGACGCAGTGCGCCGCTTGTTAGTCTTTCCGTCGACCGACGACTGACCGACGACTGTGATTGGCCTTGTTTTGCTGGGCACAAGTTCGCCCAATAAACAGTTCGCCTGACGTCACCTTGAGTCCTGCGTGCATCGTCTAGAGTGCTGCGAGTGTCACGGCCACATGACAGTATGATTAAAGAGGGGGGGGGGGCGGGGCCACTGCATTCTCTCACCCGCTGAATCCGCCTAGTCATTCCCCAGAGCCGGCAGCCGATTGTCTCGTTCGTTATCACTCCCTTTCCAGCCTCTCCCGTTCCTTGCTATGCCTGTCCACGTCTGTCAATCGAGTTACTGAGTGAAAGGAAAGAAAAGAAACGGAGGAAAGAAAGAAATTACAGCATATCCACGGAGTGAATGATGGTGAGTGGGCGAAGCTCGGGAGGTTCATCGTAGATCGTGCCGAGTTCTGGATTAATTTAGTTAACGCGCACGCTACGAATCCTCATGGTTCAACTATGCACAAGTGAAATCTCCCAGCGGCATTTCATTGCAAGTCAAGATCCAGTGCCTATATATATACATATATATGGGTTGCCGGTGAACGCTTCTCCAACGCGAGCAGTCAGTATTTCTCAATCATGAAACTCGCTAGGACGCTGCCTGCGCCAACGTTGTCTCTCGCGGGTGAAGGCGCGTTCTCCTTCTTTGCGAGCTGGTACAGCGTTCCTCTAAGAAAGAGCGTTTCCATAGCCAACGCGCGCCTTGCGCTCTCTCTCTGTCTCCCTCTCTCTCACACAAGACAGCAGAGGCACGCGCCTGGAGGCAGCGCCGGGAGAGAGAGAGAGGCACGCGCCGGGAGGCATGCGCCGAGGCGAACGCCGAGGGCGAGCGCGTGCCGGGAGGCACGCGGGTTACGTCTGATGACTGACGCCTGACGCCTGACGCGTGACAAGGTTAGACTAAGGCCCGTATTCTGAAACACTCCTTACCCCACTGAGGATCCTTTAACTACTTGAGGACGCCTTGTCACACATTCCAGAACGCTCCTTACTAAGGTACCCTCAATGAGGCTTCTTTGGTGGTCCCTTAAGTTTAGGTAGCACTGGAGCAACCTTCGTTCCACCTTACATCGCTCCTTTCACTGAAAGAGCGCTTCACTGCAAGATTTTGTACTTTCTTTTCTGACGAAAGATGGCAGTGCCCCACCGGGCTCCCGGGTGGAAGGGCCGTACCGGCGCCAGTTCAGGAAAGAAAAAATGGCGTACTGCGTTCCGTTGGCTGACAGCAACGTCGCAGGTTTGTTTTAATTCGCGTCATGAGCAAGCGATTTCACGTATGCTGACGTATGGTGACGCTGTTTCAAGTTGTCCCACAGCTTCCGTAGTTGGGCGACTGTGCGCGGCCCTACATTTTCTGTGTTGTTGAACTCGGACGCCAACGACTCCCGTGATTTTTCCTTGTAAGCGATACCGCATCCGATTTTTTGTTTTCAATTGACGACTCATATTTTTGAACAAGCTCCGTCAGCAGCTCCTTTTCCTCATCGCTAAAAATTGCTTACCAGGCATGCTTACAAACGTCTCAACGGCGATTTGCACCTCTCTCAGTGCCAGACGCCAGACTGCCACAGCTCCACAAAAGCACCGCCAATGTTGCTAGAGCATCCGTTTTTTGCCAGCTGCAACGCGCAAAAGCTAAAAAGAAACAAACGCCTGTGCGCTTATCTTCGTAAATAGAGCGTGCACGTCAGTATTTATTGGTATGCATCAAACATACTCTTCCTTCTTGCTTGAAAGGCAATGTTTGCTTAATATTTTACAGCTACCCTTGAACCCAGAGTCGCGAAACGCGCGCCTTTCCTTGCTGAGGAAGCCCTTCGTTAAGGAAAGCTGAAGGAAGCCTTTAGAATACGCTGGCGTCCTCTAGGAGCCCCTTAAGATGAGGAGACATGAAGGGCCTCTCACGTAAGGTAAGGAAACGCCCTGAGGTAAGGAGCGTTTCAGAATACGGGCCTAAGAGGAGCTTCGCCCCTAAAAATTGGCAGCGTATCTCCGTGCTTCGCTATAAATGTCGTCGAAAGACGATAGTCTTCTACCGGCCGTACTACAGAAGTCCCTGTTAATCTGCGGTTCGGCACGAGCTTCGGGCGTTTCCTGGGCACGCTTGAGACGACGGGCATCGGCACGCCGGCGCTTCTCCGCTGCAATCTGCTCGTCGGTCTTTTCCCTGCGTTGTCTGGGCATGTCACGTAGGTTGTGTTCTATGTCACCAAACGGCCATTTATGTTTTGCCTTGCCTCAGACAGCGCCCCGTCTATGTTGAATCGGCCTCATGTGACTGGCATAGATGAAATGGAGGCAGTGCCAGCGCTGCGTGAGATATGGACGCCATCTGGCCATGATATCGGGAAACGCAAGAAGCTTGCGTAGTGCGCAGAGTTACTGGTAGGTGGCAGCACCGTGTCGTTTTACCGAAGCGTAGGAAACGTCCGCTCCTAACAAGCACTAGGGTCTTTAGAACTACGCATCTATGTATTTTCTACTAAAGGAACACACCATCTGATGCTTACGTATTCATGTTGCGCCTCAGATATGCGTAATATTTGCTTTTTGGTCGACTGTGTTCAGAAGTATGAACGTAGCTACCAGTTCAAGATGGGTGGTCTTCGAGGAAGGGGTTAACCTCTCGCAGCAGGACACACACACACGCACGCCCGCACGCACGCAAGCACGCACGCACAGAGATAGAGAGAGAGACAGACCAAAATTTCTGCGTTGAAGTATCCCAAGAAAGACTATCGTCTTTAAAAATCACAAAACGCCCGAGGGATAAAACCAAAACCAGCCACCGCGTGCACGACCACATTAACCCCCGAAGCACCACCACCTCCCGCCCTTGAAAAATAAAAAGTAAGGAAAAAAAGTTCAATTTATCCCAAAATGGTGCTCCCGCGCTACCAGAAAACCCTAAAACGTTTGTGCGCTTTGCAAAGAAAGAGAGCTCGCCGTAAATGTGCGGCACTACGGTAGTGTCGCGGAGCCTTCTTTTAAAATCAATGGCTATCATAGGCTGAGAACTTGTTAGCTTGTTAGAACGTTGCACAGACACATTTCCTATATTTTGTTGTTTTGTTGTTTTGTGGGGTTTAACGTCCCAAAACCAGCTCTGATTATGAGAGACGCCGTAGTGGAGGTCTCCGGAAATTTTGACCACCTGGGGTTCTTTAACGTGCACTGACACATCGCACAGCACACGGGCCTCAACATTTCGCCTCCATCGAAATGCAGCCGCCGCGGCCGGGATTCAATCCAGCGACCTTCTGATCTGCCGCCGAGTGCCATAACCACTAGACCACCGTGGCGGGGCTATTTCCTACATTAGTACACCACTCCGTTCTTGCACTGCATTTATTGATGTGTTGCCTTGTGCTATGTTGTTTTTGAACATATCTGCTTTCCTCCCATTAAGTCATCTAACAACTGGTTTTTGTGTTGCACATTTCGAGGTTTATTTTTTTTTCTATTATATTTGTGAACGTGTATTCAATTTTCCCTGTGCTTACTATTTACTTTTCTTTTGTCCATTTCTGATAGGAGGCCCTCACACAGTTGTTACTTCTGGGCCTCCTTCTGAAAATGTTGCGCCTTGATATATGTAATGTGTTTTGCGATTATTTTAATAATCTTGAACTTGAACTTGAAAGAGCCCCAATTTAGGCGAAATTGAGCGTGCCAGAACTAATAAAAACGACGAAAACTCATCCGCCCCTATACCAACCATGCAAAAGCAAGTGTTTGCACAAGCCAGTGTGTTGCTAGATTGAAGGCGGCTCCACCCACTAGTCAAGATGGCGGCGGCCACAAGAAACCGCTCTATACAATGCCTGCGTCAATCATGGCGCAGTCAAAGCTCTACAAGAGCACTCCGTGCATGACCAGCCTATTGATATACGTTTCAAGCCCTGAGGTATGTTCATCGGTTTATCGGGTAAATCGGGGCGGACGGGGTCGTGCCGCGCGTGAGCATATCGGGCCCAGGAAGGATACGGGCAACGTATCAAAACACTGGGCCGGAATCGCGAAGGCCAGTGCATGGCACTTTCGAGCCCGGGCTGGGCTTGGGCTGGAAAAAAGCAGCCCGTGCAGTGCCCTGTTCCGACCTCTGTAGCATCTTTCACTCTCCTAAATGTCGAGCCATGGTGGATAGTCAGCCATTTTTTAGAATCCTTTGTGCCTGTACGACGGCAGCACTAGCTGGCTGCACCTGCAGCCTGCGACGTGTTCTTGGCGATGGTCGTCCTGAGCAAGCATGGCATTCGTTCGAGCCTTTGGCTGCGTCGAGCATCCTTTAAGTCCCTGTCCGCCTCTTCAGCTTCACGAAACCCCTCTCGCGTGCTTTTGGCCGGCTCGGAGCCCTTGCTATTGTTATGAGTTATAAGAACGAACGCACTCACCTGTTGCTTCTCGCGTGTCTCACCAGAGAGCTCAGCTACTGCTTCGGGCTCTTTGAGTGTTGACGGCTCGTTTGACACCCCGTCCAATTTCACCCTTCCCTCAAGAAGTTGGGCGTAAAAATTAGACTTAACCAATGTGTCGGTACCCTCGAGCCACTTATATTTAGCTCGCACAGCATGACCAACTGAACCCTCTTTGATGCCACGTAGGCACTTCCTTCGATAGCAAGCAGCGATACGTAGGTTAGCTCCGCCGTCAGCCCGACCGCTCCCATCAGTTTTATCTTCGCACCCGTACCGCGGTACTTAGATACCACTGTACGCGACTGCTGGCGAATCTTTTGACTATATTTTTCTTTTTATTCCTTATTTTTTCTGTCCTCCCGCGTGTTTGTCGTCAGTTTAAACGAGCTTCCTCCTCGTTTGCGGACTGAAGCGTCAGGTGATTTATTGCCCTGCGCGGGCCGAGTGGTCCTCCCCTCGGTTCCCAGAACTTTTTGGGCAAATGTCGGTGCGCGTGAGTGCGCGTATGTGCGTGTTTCCGCGTTTGTGGCAACGTGCGTCGGCGCGGCTGTGAGTGCCGGTGGACATGTGGCGTCGGAAGAGCGAGATACAAGCGCGGGAAAACGTACTGATTGTACACAGAGCAACGAGGTGCGGTAGTGCGCGGAAGACGTCCTGAGGGCATGGAGCCACGAAAGCGAGCGGTTGCGATGGACAGGGTGGAGTGCGGACGGTGCGATATGCGAGAGCAATGTGTGACTGTGTGAAGAGTGTGCGCTCTTTACATTAAAATTTCATCCTTAAACGTTTTAATTCACCTTTTCAGTTCCAAGTAAATATTTTTCATTTCATTATTTTAAACTGCGCGTGTTCTTTTATTTACGATCATCACTTGCTAACACCACTGCCTTTCTGATCACGCTTAATTTGGTCCCTGATTTTACCACACCATCAAATGACCGACCCGAGCGCTTTAGCGTTACCACTGAGAGTCCATATTGCTTCTTCTGCTTATATTGTCCCAACCCATCCGCTGTTGCTACGCCTGAACCTAATGCCGACACCGTCACTCTTGCAACCACTGGTTCATTTTCTTTGTCTGCTGCTCGCCTACTGTCATGCCTTGCAACTGTACCTATATTTGGGCACTCACCGACAAAGTGACGAGTTCCCTTGCAAAAACATCGCCTTTTCCACTTCACGTCTGCATGGGCATCTCCCAATAATCTACGTTTCGTTTGCCCGTCCTGAATACTCGCCTTCCTTTGGGCGCGCCTACACTTCTCGCTCCCCTCAAAGCGCTCCGCAGGTAAACCACGACCATGGATGGATATTAGGAGCGTCCCCTTTATAACGAGCGGCAGCCGGGCCACCAAGCTCTAGCTTTATTTCTTTTTCCTCTACAAACATTTCTTTTCCCGAAACACATACATTTTCAGAACTAATCCCTCTCCCCGACCACCTATCTTATCCATTATCGCTCAGCTGTGATGTAACAATCCCACCCGAACTACCTTGCGCCTCCGTTTCCTCCATACCTTTGCGCCACCAATACTCTAAGCGCCGTTTACTTATCTCTATCGCCGACATGTTCACCTTTCCCCTGTTACTCCTGAAACCCATGGCCTCCTGTAGGGTAGTGTCCACAGCTACACCTGGGTGGACATTTGTACATTAAATCACAATATGATCTGTCGTTTCCCTAGCTTTTCCACAGCCCGTACATGTGTTCCCTTCTTTATTGAATTTCGCTCTGTAACTTCGGGTTCTCAGGCAACCGGACCTTGCTTCAAACAGTAAAGTGCTTCCCTTTCAATTATCGTAAAATTTTTCTCTCTTGATTTCGTCTTTCCCTTTTCTGTAGTTGTTCAATGCCGGCTTCTTCTCCATTGCTGCTATCCAACCCGACTTCTCCGTCGCTCTGACCATGCTCTTAACGCTCTTTTTCGTCCCATCCGTTTCGTTACTGGCTGTATACTTACTGGTAAGCCTCCTAGTTCTCTTCCTCCATTGTGAGTCAACGTTCTTCGTATACAAATACCCGAATACTTTCGCTGCCCATCTACTTTTTTTCATATTCCTTAATCTCTGTTCGTACCTAATTTTACTACTCTGAGCTTCCCTTCCCTCAAAGTCATACCATCCCATATTCCCTTTAACAGCGTTATTTGTGGTATTCCCTTGGGCGCCCAATGCGAGACGTCTGACCGCCCTCTGATGCACGTCCAGCCCTGATCGTACCTCTGGTCTCATGCCCACCACTGAGTTTCCGAATGTAAGTCCTGGCACCATTACACCTTTACACAAGCCGCGAATTACCTCGTACCTGTTGTAACCCCACATAGCTCTATGCTTCATTATTGGGGAATTCCTCTTTCCTTCAGCTGCCACGGCTTTTTTTTGTACTTCTATGTATCTATTACCATCATTTATCCATATCCCGAGGTATTTGTATTCTCGTACTCTGGGTACCTCCTCGCCCTGTATTGATATGGTCTGATCGTTGCTGTCATTGAATATCATCCAACCGCATTTTGTCACACTAAATTTTAGTCCTAAATGTTCACTGTCCCGACCACATATATTAACCAGACCCTGCAAATCTGTTCAACTGTTTTCGAATAGTATAATATCGTCTGCATAAAAGAACCCGGGGAGCTTTTGTCCTACCACTATACCTGCCTGTCTGTAGGAGCTTAAAACCAATATTGCTCATCTCCAATGCTTTCTCCATTCTTCTCATGTAAAGCATGAATAATAGTGGGGACAACGGGCATCCCTGCCTCAACGCTTTACCTATATCGACAACCTCCATTCTACCATTGCTCGCCATACCTTCGCATTCCGCACATATTGTATTTCCACTGTATATTTCCTTTAAGAGCTCTATACAGTCACCCCCATACCAGCCTCTTTCATTATGTCCCATAAAATATTCTGATTCACATTGTCGTACGCACCCTTAATATCCAAAAGTACCAAGTGTAAAGCTCCGTTCTCCTTTCCGGCTATTTCTATACACTGCGTAAGCGCAAAAAGGTTATCATCTAATCTCCTGTCGACTCGAAATCCATTTTGGAGTCCACCAAAGGTGCCATTCTGCTCTGTCCGTATCTGCATTTTTAATTTAATTGCCTGCATCGCCAACCTGTTGAGTACTGATGTAATGGTCAGTGGGCTATATGAGGGAATGTTATTTTGAATTTGAATTTGAATTGTTTATTCACAACAACAAGGTTGCGAGGATGACCAGGCAAAAAAAGCTGCATTGAGCAGCTTGAGGGGAACCTGGCCACCTCATACACTGGGCAGCTTCACAGCGGTCAGATAAACACACAGTATACATAATGAACTAATTATAACAGAAAAACAGTAAACATCCACGGTCGGCATAAATAAACAAGGTTATTGTGGAAGCATTTGAAACAAGGGAAGAAAATTGGCGAAGTGTTAGACAAACAACCGAAACCATGGTAGCGCAAGCAATCATATAAATACGTCCCGTAGCCTTTTGAGCGACAGAGTTGATACACTGAGACCATTTTCTTTGTATAATTGATTTAAAACAGTAGGTAAACGAAATTGTAGCATTTGGTCACCGTATGTAGTTCTGTTTTTGTTAACGATCCAAGGCTCTGAATGACGAAATTTATAAAAAGAAGAATTCTGTTGCCTTAAGGATGCCAACTTTGTTAAAGCGTTATCATGCTTAGTTTTTCCTGTTCTCTCCCTTGCCCTTATAAATGAAATTCATCCTACTTAGACGCCACTGTCCGATATTCGCCGTTCCTGTAAGCTTTTTTCAATTGTTTTAAGAGGGCTTCTTTGCTGTTTCTTCCGAGCTCATTTATTACAGTAATGCATAACTCCATCTAATCCTGTGGCTGTGCATTTGGGAATCTTTTCCTCCGCCTTCTTCCAATTGAAATTTTCCAGAACTAGTTATTCCACTTGGTTTTCCTTGGTACTGTTCCACGTCGCAAAGGGAGGCTTGTCATTCTTCTTAAAGGAATCGGCTGTTGCGTTTCGAGTATAAGTCAGTGCGTCGTACACCCCCAATTTATTTGCTTCTTCATCCACAATATGCCGTTGCATAGTTACAGTTTTCTTACCCAGCGATTTCAGGTGGTTCCAGAAAAGCCTAGATGCCTCCTTGTTTTCGCGAATATCCGATATCCACCTTTCCCTTTGGCCTTTAATCTTGGCTTCAACTAACCTCTGTACCAGGGCTTTTTTCTCGAGATGTTTCCCATTTTTGCTTGACTCCGTCTTGTGGCCTCTGCTCCTTTTTTGCCTGCCTATGTATTCGAGATGCTTCCCGTCGATTCTCAATTGCGTCCCCAATTTCCCTGTACCACCATCGTTCTGGCTTTCACATTCCCCTACAGCAACTCTTTTGTTTCGCTTTCGTAATTTCAGTCTTTGTTAGATTATAAAGCTCATTATAATCCCACACTTCGCCTTTAGTTCTGCTCACTATGTCCTCGATTGTTGCGACTACGTTACTAATGTGTTTTTCACTTAGAAAAGAGCTGCCCAACTTTAATTCGATGCTCTCTCTGCGATCTACATAACCCATTCGCAAAGTTATGCGTTTACGGTCACTTCCCAAGCTGCCGCCCCCTTCCTCATCTATGCTCATTTCTCTCAAATTGTCGTGAATTCCTCCTCTCATGAGGCAGTAAAAGATTGTTGACTGCCTGCTTCTGACCTCCCATATTACCTGCCCATCGCACTTAGGACTCATGTTAACTATATCGAGACTATGCTGTTCGCACAGCTCTAACATCAACTTCCCGTTATAATCTGTATATATTGTTACGCAAAGCCAAGGCTATGTACAGCTGTATTTACAAGCACTGCGGTAACTGTGCACAACAAGAACAGCCGGCGTTAGGTGGTCGCTTCGTCGTCGTCTTCTCTGGTCACACCATGAAATAGCTTATACTCGCGTATGTGCCGTAGCAATATGTCGAGGTCATGCACATGAGCATTCATATCTACTAAGAGGATTATTTCGGCCCCGTTATCAAATTTCTGAATATCCTTGCTTATGCAATTCACTAGCTCCTGATAGTTTTCTTCCCGCTTACCGATCCAGATACCCATAGCTGCTCTTCACATGTCGAAGTAACCCTACACCAATTTGCTTCCCGATGAATTAGCACACCGATTTCCCCACCTTTTCTTTCTGATTTTGTCCTGTTGCATCCTTCCCACACATAATTTTCAATAATTGGTGGCTCTTCCTAGTCCCGAAGGTGCGTTTCTTTAATGGCGTACACCGCTATCTGTTCAACTGTACCTCTATTTCTAACAATTTTGTGTTTTCTGCCACTTTGCATATTTATGTAGCTTATAAAAGCGCGATGCAATTTCTTTCTCTCTTTCCCCTTTGCCCTTCTTCCTTTGTTACCAATTGTGTGTTCCAAAGGGTCCCTCATAGATGTTTCTTCCCTTTCTACCATGGACACCGGAGGGCTCGTGTGCCCGCTAAAGAAGCTACTGCGCGTCCTGCTAGGCGCCAGCCCACCTCATGCCCAAGTTTATGGCCAAAGTGGATTCCATCTCTCTGGAAACCACTCCATCTGTGCACTTCTCTGTTTATGTCGACAACCTCGAAGCCTTTATCTGGACTAACCCGTCAGATCGTTTGGTTGGCGGTGACAACTGCTCTTTGCAGGTTTCGGTCTTTCAAGGGTACCACGGGGATTGCGCACACCACAATTTGCACCTGGGGGGACACTTCCCGCAACTCATCTACACCCTGTGTTAACCTCTTCTCTATTTCTGGGGTCCCTCCACTCAACACGTTGTTCAACCCGCCACCTATCACAACCAAACTGCGCCTCTGATTTCTACGAGTCAGCTCTTCCCTTGCTTGTTACATTGTTCCCAACATTTTTCATGGAAACGTCCCTACAGCTACACTTCGGTCTCCTTTCAGCCTCTCCTGAATCGTTTCGGAGCATAGAGCCAGGTTGGAGTCCCCCGCTATTATTACCTTCTCCAGCTGCCTTGCTGCCTTTGTCTACTCTGGACATTTGGACTGACTTTCAGGATGAGGTTCGGGTGGTCTTTTGTCCGCTCGTTCTTTCACCAGAGCTTCGCCGTAGGCAGGCCCCCGCTTATGTGCTCCTTTTGTCGACTTTTCTTGTGGGGTCAAGGACGTTCCCTCCCCATTATAGGCATCTGACTCTCTCTTATTCTGCATGGTTACCTTTGTCAGCTGCTCCTCCGTATTGCTCTGAACCTTTCGCCCATCTCCTTTCTTATTTGGCGTTCCGCCTCTAAAGCGTCCTCCAACTCGCCTACTCGCTTTAAGAGGGCGGTCTGAGTTTCCTCCATTATAGGCTGTCTTTTCACGGTCCATATCGTCGACAGCAATCTGGCAATACCCGGAACGTAGATCAATTGATGAAAAGTAGCGAGCTTCGTGTAAGCAGTCGAGAACGTCATCTATGCGTGGCAACGGGTACACGCCTTTTTTTGTAATTCGGTTAAGGTGCCGATAGTCGACGCAGAATCGCCATGAACCGTCTTTCTTTCGTGCCAAAACGACAGGCGATGCCCACGGACTCGACGATGGCTCGACGATGTTCTTTGCGAGCATCTTGTCAACTTCGCTTTGAATTATTTGACGTTCAGCTGCGGATACACGATAGGCACGTCTGTGGATAGGAAGAACATCGCCGGTATTGATGCGGTGCGTCACATGCGTAGCTTGGACTAAAGGACGACCACCGATGTCAAAAATGTCACTGTATGCAAACAAAATGCGGCGTAGATCCTCACTTTGCTGAGGGGTAAGCTCTGGGGCAATCATCGACGTAATAGCCTTATCAGAGGGACAGGCATAGGGCTGCTGCGCAAGTGAAAGTGGCGAAGCGGTCACTGTGAAGGCGTGCACTTCGCCTGCGCCGAGTGGGCTGAGCAGGGCGAGGGAGATACCACGGGGCATAATTTGGGGCGTCAAATTGAAATTGACTACAGGGAGGCAGGCGCAGTTGGCAATAACGGAGAGAACTGTATGAGGTAGTGTGATGCCTTTTTCGAGTAGGACATCGGTTACTGGCGTCAAAAGGTAGTCCCCATCAGGTACTGGAGGCGACGACAGGAGCTCGACGTAAGTGTTTGAGGCGGCAAGCGGACGTCGGCGGCGGCAGTAAGGCGATTGGGTCTTTGGTCGATGGGGTCCACTAGAGGAAGATCGAGGCGTAGAGTACAGGCGGAACAGTCCATGAGAGCTGAGTGGGCGGAGACGAAGTCGAGACCAAGGATGACGTCATGCGGGCATTGAGCTAGAACAGTGAAGAGAACAACGGCATGGCGATCAGCGATGCTAACACGGGCGGTACACATTCCAATAACAACAGCGGGTCCACCATCGGCGACCCGGACAGCCTTAGTGGTTGCTGGCGTCAGGATTTTCCTTAATCGTCGACGAAACTGAGCACTCATGATTGATAGGTGCGCTCCAGTGTCGATAAGTGCGGTCACATGGACGCCGTCAACATGCACGTCAAGTAGGTTCTGTTTGGTCGGAATCGTCAACAGAAGATTTTGTGCCATGTCCAACAATGCAGCGCCACCTCCAGGAGCTGCACTGCCTAGTTTTCCGGCTGGGAGCGGCGAAAAATGGTCGGGGAAGATCGTCGTCGAGGTTGAGGCGAGCGAGACTGGCGGCGTTGGGGCGAAGGTGAGCGGGCATAGCGTGGCTGAGCAGGGAATTCTTGAGGGGCGACGTGTTGTGGGCTGGATGAGTACGGGTGAGGACGGCGTGTTGGTGCAGAATAAGGGGCAAAAGAATTCCAGGATGGAGTCCAGCGGCTTCGGCAGTAGCAGGAAATGTGTCCGACGCGGTGACAGTGAAAGCAAATAGGCTTGTCGTCAGCGGTTCGCCATTCAGCTGCGTTCCTAAACCGGGGAGGGGCGAAGGTTGATACGGGACGGGATGGGGTGGCAAAGTTGGGTCGGACATCGGAGCGTGGTGGCAAAGACACCGCATGAATTCCCATGTTGTTGATCTCCTCGCGAACGACGGCTTGTACTAGCGAAACCGGAACTACAGGTTCCGAGAAGGTCTTCACTTCGGCAGTACTGGAACAGGTGGCCTCTATCTCACGCCGTACAATGCGTGTAACGTTGTCATAGTTAGTGGATGCATGGGAAACACCCTCACAAGACGACGTCGCTGCGGTGTTGGGCAAGCGGGCGAAGTGATGGACGATTCGTCGGCTTTTGGCCTGTTCCAAACGATGGCATTCTTTCATGACGTCGTCAACAGTCGTGACATTGGTGAAGACGAGCAGATTGAATGCATCGTCAGTGATGCCTTTCAGAATGTGAGCTACCTTATCTTCGTCTGGCATGTTGACGTCGGCCTTGTGACATAGAGCCAAGATGTCTAGAATGTAGGCGATGTAAGGTTCTGTAGACATTTGGACCCGCGCGGACAGTTCATTTTTAGCAGCCAGCTGCCGACCATATGGGTTCCCAAACACGTCGCGCAGTTTCTGCTTGAAGCTGTCCCAGCTTGTGATGTCGGCTTCGTGAGTTTCGAGGAAGAATAGTACATTTGCAAGCTGGAGAGTGGGATCCCACCTGTTAGTGGCGCTTACACGTTCGTACCGCGTAAGCCAGTCCTCCACGTCTGCACCTTCGCGGCCTGAGAACACGCCGGGATCTCGGGGTGTTGTAACGGTGACGTAGGTTGTCGCAGATGGATTAGCGGGTGGCGGCGCCGTTTCGTCAGAAGCCATCTTGGGAGCTTCAAGAAAGCGGCCGCTGCGAAGCTCTGTGGCGAGGTCAAGGATCGCGCACCTCCACCACGATGTCACGCACAGCCAAGGCTATGTACACTGTATTTACAAGCACTGCCGTAACTGTGCACAACAAGAACAGCCGGCGTTAGGTGGTCGCTTCGTCGTCGTGTTCTCTGGTCACACCATGAAATAGCTTATACTCGCGTATGTGCCGTAGCAATATGTCGAGGTCATGCACATGAGCATTCATATCTACTAAGAGGATTATTTCGGCCCCGTTACCAAATTTCTGAATATCCTTGCTTATGCAATTCACTAGCTCCTGATAGTTTTCTTCCCGCTTACCGATCCAGATACCCATAGCTGCTCTTCACATGTCGAAGTAACCCTACACCAATTTGCTTCCCGATGAATTAGCATACCGATTTCCCCACCTTTTCTTTCTGATTTTGTCCTGTTGCATCCTTCCCACACATAATTTTCAATAATTGGTGGCTCTTCCTAGTCCCGAAGGTGCGTTTCTTTAATGGCGTACACCGCTATCTGTTCAACTGTACCTCTATTTCTAACAATTTTGTGTTTTCTGCCACTTTGCATATTTATGTAGCTTATAAAAGCGCGATGCAATTTCTTTCTCTTTTTCCCCTTTGCCCTTCTTCCTTTGTTACCAATTGTGTGTTCCAAAGGGTCCCTCATAGATGTTTCTTCCCTTTCTACCATGGACACCGGAGGGCTCGTGTGCCCGCTAAAGAAGCTACTGCGCGTCCTGCTAGGCGCCAGCCCACCTCATGCCCAAGTTTATGGCCAAAGTGGATTCCATCTCTCTGGAAACCACTCCATCTGTGCACTTCTCTGTTTATGTCGACAACCTCGAAGCCTTTATCTGGACTAACCCGTCAGATCGTTTGGTTGGCGGTGACAACTGCTCTTTGCAGGTTTCGGTCTTTCAAGGGTACCACGGGGATTGCGCACACCACAATTTGCACCTGGGGGGACACTTCCCGCAACTCATCTACACCCTGTGTTAACCTCTTCTCTATTTCTGGGGTCCCTCCACTCAACACGTTGTTCAACCCGCCACCTATCACAACCAAACTGCGCCTCTGATTTCTACGAGTCAGCTCTTCCCTTGCTTGTTACATTGTTCCCAACATTTTTCATGGAAACGTCCCTACAGCTACACTTCGGTCTCCTTTCAGCCTCTCCTGAATCGTTTCGGAGCATAGAGCCAGGTTGGAGTCCCCCGCTATTATTACCTTCTCCAGCTGCCTTGCTGCCTTTGTCTACTCTGGACATTTGGACTGACTTTCAGGATGAGGTTCGGGTGGTCTTTTGTCCGCTCGTTCTTCACCAGAGCTTCGCCGTAGGCAGGCCCCCGCTTATGTGCTCCTTTTGTCGACTTTTCTTGTGGGGTCAAGGACGTTCCCTCCCCATTATAGGCATCTGACTCTCTCTTATTCTGCATGGTTACCTTTGTCAGCTGCTCCTCCGTATTGCTCTGAACCTTTCGCCCATCTCCTTTCTAATTTGGCGTTCCGCCTCTAAAGCGTCCTCCAACTCGCCTACTCGCTTTAAGAGGGCGGTCTGAGTTTCCTCCATTTGCTGGTATTTCGCCATAATCGCACACTGGCTACATGACACTTCTACTTCGCATGTCCCCCCATCTGCGCAAACATCTACTTTAACTCCCACGCCACACTTTGTACTCTTCACCGTTTTTTTACCATGATTAGCGCGGTGAACGGTCACACACTCGTCAAAAATTAGGCCTCACAAAAATTTACCACGCACACCTCATGCGGTTATTAGTGGTGCACCCCTACACTGCCCTAGGCTTCAAACGTATGTTTTACTAATCCATCCAGTACATCGCACGAAAAATGCATGTATAAGATAAATCAGTAGCCTGAAAACGTACCGCAAACTAAATGTCCCGATATATCCTCAAAGCACAAAGGCATTTCTCCCGCCTTGTGCAACGACAGCGTGCACAAATAAAATTAGAAACAAAAGTGGCCCAAAATTGGCACTATTGGTCCTCTTCAGTTTACTTCCCCCGACCGAGCGTTTTATCACCCAGTAAAACCTTCTCCAACTCATACAAACAACAGCGCCAGTAAAGGCCGACCACATGGCCTTGAAAAAAAGAAAAAAAGACAGTCCCGTGCTCGGGGAAATGCCGGACACAAAGAAAGGCGCGACAAGAAAACGACTACTTTCCTCTCTTACACTGTCTAAAAAGGTAAAAAGAAAAAACGGCAAGCAAAAAACACTATTCAATACAAGCTAACACTCAAACGATAGCAAATGAAAATACCTATCACGTGGTATCGAAAAGAAAAAGGAAAACCCGTGCGCGGATAAAATACTGGACACAAAGAAAGAAAAGACTACTTTCCTCTAATATTCAATGTAAAAATGCAAAGAAAAATCATGCAGAAACACTCATCGACTGGCGTCTTCCGGGAGCTCTCGCTACGCACGTCCTTCCGCTGCGACTACCGACTACCGATACCGACTATCGACGCTGGGCGACAAAAGTGCCACCTGTTCATTAAAGGGCAACTCTGGCGTTTTTTTTTTTTTTCATCCTATTCCCATATCGCCGTTTTCCAATGCTGCTGATGGCTCTGTGGCAGCCAGGGGGTTGAGTTTGCCCAGAAACTCACCAATAATTCTAAATAACCGCCTGAACGACGTGCCAAAAACCACATCGAAATAGGCAGACGCTTCGTACAGCGCATGTGATGTCATCACAGCCTCCCCGCCATCAGAAATATGAGGCTGGTGCCTGAAAAATGCAAGTAGCGAGGGCCTCCGACGATCCGTTGTGTCAAGTCAGCGTTCCTGAACGTGAGAGTGATTATTTGAGCGGTATTTTCCGTTTTTCCCGGCTTTTTCCCTTTCACTTCCCGCCTCCTTGGATAGAGAGAGAAATAAGGAAGGGAAGGCAGGGATGTTAACCAGTCATGAGTCCGGTTTGCTACCCTCCTTGGATAGGTTGCTATATAGGTAAGGACGCCATAACACAGGGTGGCCCTCGTGGGAATCCGCTAAGAAATTTTGAAATTCGTTTTCACGAAAACTAAACTTCCAACCGCCTGGCTCGGAATAAGTCGTTACAGTGTCAATGAAAATATAAACAGGAAATTCCATTGAAATCAGTGGACACTAAAAACTCGACGGAGCGGCTCTTAGAGAAGGACAGGCGCTCGCGCCTCAGGTCTCCAGTATTCTTTCAAGCGGTCCGTGACAACTAGCTGACTGAGTTCCTCGAACGTACGTACCTTCGAACTCTGGGCGTAAAAAAGTCAAATTTTCCAGTCGAACGGCAAACTCACCGCAGGGCCCATTTTCCCCCTTCTTCGACTCTATAAACAGACTCTTGTGCTCCGCTGCCGAGACTCAGACCATCTAAAATGCTCGCTTAAAACGAGCCTTCTCCATCCTCCACCTTTAGCGTGCACAGCAGCCCTCTTGCCCTTTCGCTTAACCCTTTGCATCCCAGCGTCCACGTATGTGGATGGGTCATACGAGTGAAGTGTGTCCATTCTAGCAAGCGCTTCACAGTAAAACTGAGTTCCAATATTGGCGTTACTTTGGTGTTTCACAAAAAAAAGCCACCAGGTGGAAATAGCTTTCATGGTGGCCCGTAGAATGGACACAGTTCGCTCGTATGTCCCGTCCACATATGTGGACGTTGGGATACAAAGGGCGGCGAACAAGTGCGCTTCACCACTTGCTCGGAACATAGTAAGAATCGAGAGTTGTCCCCACGTTGTCGAACCACGTTGGGACAAGTTGAAGTTTATTTTCACCACATTGTTTACCTATATTTATAGTGAGACATGAAATGAAGATACAATGTGGTGTGGAATGTAGGAAAAAAGCTGCGATAATGTAACCATCGTAGAAGAAGCAGGTTGGAAGAAAGAGAAGAGGAGGACGACGTGCTTAGAGTGCGGGAAGCGAAATCACCATCATCCGTCTGCTGTAAATAAAGCCATTCCTTTACAACTCTACCTAACAATATAAACACTGCTTGATTAACCCACATCCCAGCAATACATGGCAGCAAAGACAGAATTTCTCAAGTCGTCTAAAACAAGTAAACAGACACAGATGCGTAGTTAAATTGGCACAATAGGAAATGACATTACATCATCATCCTCATCATCATCATCGTCAGCCTGTTTAGGTCCACTGCAGGACGAAGGCCTCTCCCAACGATTTCCAATCCACCCTATCCTGAGCGAGTTGGTTCCACTTTATGCCCGCAAACTTTTTAATTTCATCGCTCCATCTAACCTTTTGCCTACCTCTGTTGCGTTTTCCCTCTCGTGGTATCCATTCCGTCGCTCTTACTGTCCACCTATTATCCTTCCTCCTCATGACATGTCCTGCCCAGGTCCACTTCTTTCTTTTAATTGATAAGATAATATCGGCTACTCCTGTCTGTTCTCTGATCCATTCCGCTCGTTTTTTATCTCTTAGCGTTACCCCTATCATTTTTCTTTGCATTGCACGTTGAGAGCTCCTTAGTTTCATCTCTAGCTTTTTCGTTATTCTCCAAGTTTCTGCACCGTACGTTAGTACTGGGACAATGCAGTGATTGAATACTTTTCGCTTTAATGAGAGCGGTAAGTGTCCGGTCATGATTTCGTAATGCCTTCCGAATGCGCTCCAGCCCAGCC
The DNA here is from genome assembly GCA_013339685.2 of Hyalomma asiaticum. Taxonomy (NCBI): domain Eukaryota; kingdom Metazoa; phylum Arthropoda; class Arachnida; order Ixodida; family Ixodidae; genus Hyalomma; species Hyalomma asiaticum. Next base: position 102,249,977 of record CM023487.1, on the reverse strand, counting down.
TTATTCTACGGAGAATTTCATTTTCCTGGGTAGGAGTTCCTGATATTAACTGTCCCAGATATACATATTCGTTTACACATTGTAAGGGTTCATTGTTGATTTTAAATTCCTGTTCCTTAGTTAAGCTATTGAGCATAACTTTGGCCTTTTGCCTATTCATTTTTAATCCAATTTTAATGCTTTCCCTGTTTAGGTCATCAATCATGTTTTGTAATTCGTCACCATCATTGCTAAAGAGCACAATGTCGTCTGCAAATCTTAAATTGTTTAGATATTCTCCGTCTATTCGAATACCCTTTTCTTCCCAGTCTAGACGTTTAAAGACTTCCTCTAAACATGCAGTGAATAGCATCGGGGATATTGTATCTCCCTGTCTCACACCTCTCCTGATCGGGATTTCTCTGCTTCTCTCATGTAGGAGTAGTGTGGCTGTGCAATCTTTATATATGTTGTTTATGGTTTTCACGTATACGCCAGGTACCCCTTGTCGATTTAGAGCTTCTAGAACTGCTTGTATTTCTATGGAGTCAAATGCTTTCTCGTAGTCGATAAACGCCATGTAAAGAGGTTTGTTATATTCCGCGTACTTCTCAATTACTAGGTTGATAGCGTGGCTGTGGTCCATTGTCGAGTAACCTTTCCTAAAACCAGCTTGTTCTCTCGGTTGGTTAAAGTCGAGTGTTTCTCTTATCTTCGTAGAAATTACCTTTGTAAATAGCTTGTATATTACTGGGAGTAGGCTGATTGGTGTGTAATTCTTTAAGTCCTTTATGTCACCTTTCTTGTGGATAAGGATTATATTAGCATTTTTCCAGCAGCGCGGTACGCTACATGTCTTGATACATTTCGTGAAGAGCGATGCAAGTTTTTCAAGTACAATATCTCCTCCGTCTTTGATCAAGTCGGCAGTTATACCATCGTCACCAGCTGCTTTACCGCGGGACATGCCTTTGGCAGCCTTTTTGACTTCGTCAGCGGTTATACATGGAAGTTCGGTGTTCTCCTCTGGTTCTATTTCTATTAAGGTTGTATGGTCTGTCTGAGAGCTGTACAGTTCCGAGAAGAAATCTTCTGCTACCTTTACTATTTCGGTGAAACTGTTGATAACGTTACCTTGTTTATCTTTTAGCGCATGCATTTTGTTTTGTCCTAAGTGCAGTTTCTTTTTGACCGATTTAATGCTGGTGCCTTTCTCTACTGCTTTCTCTATTTCTCTCATGTTAAAGTTTCTTACATCTCTTTGCCTGGCTTTACTGATCAATTTCGATAGTTCTGCGAATTCTATGTTATCTTTTGATGGTAGTTACTTCCATTTGTTGGCGTTTTTTTATTAAGTCCTTGGTAGATTGGGACAGCTTACTTTTTGCTTGCTTTGTTGTTTTACCCCCGACTTCTATCGCGGTGGCAAGGATTGTTTTCGTTATGGTTTTGTTTATTTGTTCTAAATCGTCACCGTTTTCGTCTAAGGCCTCGAACTTTTTGCTTAGGGCGACTTTAAATTCGTCGTCTTTCGCTCTGATTACCTCTACATTACATTTTTTTTCTAGTAAATAATTTAGTTCTTGTTTTCTTTAGGTTAAGTACAATCTTTGCCCTTACTAGTCTGTGGTCGCTGCATTTTATCTTCCCCACTACTTCTGTGTCTTGAATTATACCTGGTTGTTCGCACATTATAAAGTCGATTTCATTCTTTGTTTCCCCGTTAGGGCTTTTCCACGTCCACTTCCTATTCTTGTGTTTTTTGAAGAACGTATTCATTATTCGAAGCTGGTTCCTTTCGGCAAATTGTACTAGCATTTCCCCACGGTTATTCCTATGGCCGACGCCGTAGTTGCCAATCGCCTGCTCTCCACTTTGTTTCGTTCCTACTTTTGCGTTGAAATCCCCCATGACTACTGTGTATTGCGTCCGCACTTTATTTATTGCTAATTCGATATCCTCGTAGAATTGCTCCACTTTCTCATCGTCGTAGCTCCTTGTTGGCGCATATCCCAGGATTATCTTAAGTTTATACCGCTTATTTAGTTTTATTACGACGGATGCTACCCTTTCGTTAATGCTGTAGAATTCATCCACGTTGCCCGCTATATTTTTGTGGATTAGGAACCCAACGCCATATTCTCTCTTTTCGGGTAATCCTCTATAGCAGAGGACGTGTCCATTGTTTAAGACTATGTAAGCTTCGCCTGCTCTCCTAACTTCGCTAAGGCCAATGACGTCCCAATTAACTCCCTCTAGTTCCTCGAGTAATTCCGCTAATCTAGCTTCGCTTGAGAGGCCAGGTATTCGTTTGCAGAACAAACTATTCTCTCCAAATGCAAAAAGTAAATGCTGATAGGGTTTCACTTCTAGAAGAAATACAAAAGTAATATACAACGAAACGAATGCGAAAATTTCTTTTGTTGCATCATGTTACTAAAAGAAATACTGAACGTATCTTGTCGAGAAAAAAGGCACAGTCTTTCTAACGAAAAATTGAACTTGTTGAGTGTGGTTAGGAGTGAATGTTTAAGCATTTGGAGATAATAGTTTGTTCTGCATCGAGGGACCTTCCAATAATCGCTTTTTCTAGTAGGTCGAGGACAGGTGCAGCACTCTAAGCATGCTATGGTGCTAAGATTGTTATTTCCTGTCTTAATTTCAGCTTTTAAATACGATAATAAACAATAGTCATACATTTTTCAAATCTTAGCACTCCTAATTTATTGAATAAAGGCAAAGTATGTGCATTATACCCGGCATATGAAATAGAACGCAATGCATTTTTTGAAGCGCGAGTAATTTATGCTTTCACTGCAAGGTGCGAGTACCCCACACAAAAAGAGCGTAGCCTAGCTGCGAACAGAGAAGCGTATTATAGCTCATTAGCATCTGAGCAGTCGGTAAAAAGGACTGACATCTCCTAAGCCTGCATATTACCTTACTCAATTTGTTTTATAATATTTCGCTATGTGAATCCCATAATATGTTCTCATGAAAAACAATTCTCAGTGCTTTAGCTGTCGAAAAGAAATCAATCACACAATTAGCAGGTGTAATTTTAGAGTATCTTTGTTCTCTGTTCCTTTTTAGCGGAATAGAATGGCCTTAGTTCACGAGCAGCTGATCTGTAGGGAGTTTGCAGGCGACCATGCATGCAAGTCATCCAGTGTCGCGTTTGCTACAGAAATGAGGTCTTTACATCCAATCCTGCAAAAAACAAGGAAGTGTCATCCGCACATATAACACATTGGATTGTATGATTTATGTATCAGACTTCGGAATCATGATTTTCTTTGTGAAAAGAAACTGCATGTGCTAGTAGCCGACAAGGAAGGCTACTTCGCCGTTATGAATTATGAAGAGTATTCACAGAAGAGCGAAGCAGCAATTAAGAAAAACTTCAAGGGTGTCAGGGTAAAGGCCGCAGAAGCAAAACACCGAGCGCTTTCTATGTTAGAAGGGATGCATCTGCAACGTTTAGCGGCTGGCATTAAGAAGGCGAAAAACTTGGATTTACAGGTTTTCTTTACGGTGAAATCGCACAAGGAGGACATGCCTTTCCGGGCTATAGTCTCCGAAAAAGGTAGCTGGCAGATAGTTGTTTCGCGATTTCTGCAAAAGAACCTTGCACGCTTGAAAATTATTGACCCTTTCCGCATACCGAATTCTGATTCTGTGTGCGAGTACCTGAAGACTAACTCATTGAGCCTACGTAGTGCCTTCAGCGTAGATGTGGAAAACTTGTATTATTCCCTTCCGCATGCCCAGGTTATGAAATGCATAAAGGAATGCATAGTGTATGACAACGATGAAGAATCTTTCATCGATGGTTGCGGCATTTCTTTAGAAACTTTTCTTGAACTTTTGTGTTTTTACCTGGAGAATACTTTTCTTTCGTTGCAGGGGAGTCTTTATGTACAAAAGCCCGGAGTTTATCATAGGGTCGTGCGTGGCCCCTATCATTAGTGACATTGTTTTAGGCTACATTGACAGGCAGCTGGAGGGTCACCTCAGCAAGTGCTGTAGTGCCGTTTTCCGCTATGTCGATGATTTTGTGATATTTTCCCAAAATGAAACTCACCGTGAAGAAGTTGATGAAATTCTCACGTTGTTCAATCAGCACGGTATGGGCCTCACCTTTACTCACGAAGTCCCTAAAAATTTCGAGCTACAGTTTCTGGACCTAAAGCTAACCTTTGGTAAATATCATGTGAGCTGGAAATATGATCCAAGATCAGTTAAGCCTATCTTAAACTATAAGTCTGGTCCCTCTAAGATTGTGAAGAGGGCCATTGCGAAGACGATTTTAAATGCATCACTGAGAAAATCGTGTGTGCACGTGTCGAATTCTGCCTTTCGTAACCAGGCCAAACGCTTAGTGGATGCTGGTTATCCTGACAAGGTAATTTCTTCCGTGTGTGAGTCTATGGTCAGGAGCGTTACGCTCGTGAAAGTCAAAGGTGGTCAATCGAAGTGTGATGAAATAGCAAAAGAGCGGTTTTTCCTTATGTACACAGATTGGCGTATGGGCTCAAAAACGTAGGTTAAAGGTACGGCATCAATGTTCTGTTTTCTGCTAAACATAAGATAGGGCGCATTTGCCCGATTGTTGAAAATGCGCTGAAGATTAAGCAAGTAAAAGGAAACTGCACTGTGAATCATAAGAAAAAGAACAAGTACATCCCATGTGTGAAACAGGTTGTGTATCTCATTCCATTATCTTGCGGCAGAGAGTACGTGGGATAAACGAAACGATGTGTGAATGTTCGTTTAAGGGAGCATGAGGTATCACTTCGTGGGGTCGCGCGCCTTCATTTACCGGAGCATTGCAGGTCATGCGGTTGTCGTCCCATTTTTAACAAAACCACCGTCATTTTCAAGCATCCTATCCAATTGACAAGAGAAATCGCTGAGGCCTACCATATAACGATTAGTGATCGCACGTGTATAAGTGAACCATCAGTCACACTCCATGAAAAAGAACTTAGTTATTTATGGAACTCTCGATTATCGCGAAAATGTGACAACGCTTCCTTGGTGCATCTTTTGCTCTGCGCATGTCGCGATGTAAGCTGTCAGTACATAAATATCTGTCACCTTCTTCCAATAAAGTATAGTTGCCAGTCAGCGCCGTGTTGTTCGTTTCCTTCTATTGTCTTCGTGTATGTTGCGCTGTAACCAAGTGAAAAAATGAATCCCTACCAACTGGCGCAACTTGCCGTTTTACAGCATGAGGCAATGTGGGAGAGCGGATTGTGTTTATTTAGATGATTTGATGCCATCTAAGTGTTGTCGACACTTCACATATCCTCTTGTATTTTTTCGTCCAGCAGTGTACGCAGATATGCCCGAGCCAGGTCTCGGGCATGTCGAAGTAGTACCACCGCCACGGCATCGTGGCTGGTGTTATTAGTCAGAGGTGTCGTCACCCTCTTATCGTTCTGGTGACGGCGTACTTTGGCCAGTGTACAAGACACTACCATGGCCTTGTGATCCCAGTAGTAGGTGGATACTTACATGATATCTCGCCAATGTATGGGTCGTTCGAGAATTCGAGATTGATGGACGTGCACGTCGACGTCGTGATGGCCTCAGGAGGTGTCTCTAATTGGAGATTAAACTCGGCACGCATGGTGGCGGGGAACGATGGACTAGGTGGCGCGTTCGGGCGCCTAGTGCTGCTGCGGTGACGCCACACAGCTGGGAGCGCGCTGCAGTTAGCTGCAGAAGAGCGGAGTGCGAGCTGACTGCCGCTGTGGAGGAGAGTGTTGGCGCCGGCGTCACTTCTGGTGGGAGAGGTCACGTGCTTTCCGGGCACGGCTTTTGCGAACGGTTTTTGCGGGCAGTATCTGCGCGCGCGCTCTCGCCAACCTAGCCAAGAAGCGTTTTTGCGTTGAGCAATTTTTTGCAAGGTTGATTGTTCTGTGTTTACACTTACACACTGTAGCCTGTTACTCAAGAAACTAGTAATCAAATCCAGTCCATTCCCTCGAATGCCGTAATAAGGTAACTTTTGCAAAAGGGTATTGTGATTGATTAGTTCGAAAGCTCTCGAGAAATCCACAGATATACCTAGGGTCAGTTTCCTGTCCTCTGTAATGTCTAATATAATTTCTTCTGGCCGTAACAATGCTGCTTCTGTCGAAAGCCCTGACCTAAAACCGTACTGAGCCGGCGTAATCACTGAATGTTTTGCAAGGAAGTTTGACAATTCTATAAGTATTAACTTTTCTATGGGCTTTGAAAACAATGGCAAGACAGATATGGGTCTATAGTTCTTGAGGTCATTTTTGTCTCCTCCCTTAAACAATAGCGTAACTTTCGCATGCTTCATACTGTCATGTGCGCGCAAATGTATGGGCCTGTGCTCAGTGCCATAGAGGAGCTGGCAAAAACGCCGACGACGACGACCACGAGGCTTCGAACACGTGCAAGGTTGCACGAGTGGAGGTGCTTTGCAAAGAAGTGGAAAAGAAGACAGGCAGACACAATGCGGTGCCAGGGCCCGAGTGTCGAGAATCTCTACCAGCGGTCCACGATTTGCGGCTCCGGGCTTCACGTGGCCGCCTGTGTGTCCTCCCGGTCTCGTCTCCTGCTGCAAGGCTGTTGTGGCTCGAACAGCATTCTTCAAGCTGCAGCGTTCTCCTGCACGCTCGTTGCCAGGCAATGCTACCTCGGCTCCCTACAGTCACCTGTCCCGCCAGAGGGTGAGCCTGTGTCGGCCGAGACGGGTCTACTGTTAGCAGGGACAGCACCTTTGTTTTGTTGCCTTGTTTATCCGCTCTGCTAAGGGTATGTGTGTGTGTGTATTGTGCGTCTTCTGTATATAAAGTGTCATCTGGAACGCACAAACAGCCCCATCGCTTCGATGGGAACGCTCGCGTTCCTAGCATAAACATATCTCCGTTCGAACCTCCCATGCCAATGGCGTCCGCTACAGGACGAGGCTCATTGTAGCGTTCCTTTGCTCTTTTGAAAAATGGATTTAAACGAGCTCATTAGCATTGGCGCGAAATGGGGCCTGACCGGACAGGCACTCACACAATGGGTAGACAAAGAGCAAGCGCTTGCAAGGGAGGCGCGTGCTGCCGAACTCGAAGCAGAGCGTCAGCTGGCTGAGCGAGATGAACGTGCAAAGCGCGGGGAAGCGGAATTAGGAGATAGAATCCCGCTACTTCAACTGCGTGTAATAGAGGCCGAACCAGCTTTGTCTAGATGCGCACGTCCGTCTGCTGTCACCGATTGTTCCGCGCTAGTGCAAGTATGGAACCGGGAGTCTATGCGCCTCGTTGCTAAAGAACAAGATCTCGATGTATATGCCAGCCGGGTCGTAGAGGCGACAACAGGTCTAGAAGGTGTCGCAAGGAGACAGCCATGGCCTGAAGATAACCTGGCCACCGCACCGAGCGCACGTATCGCGCAAACCCAGTACAGTAAGACGGGTCAGTTTGATCCCCATGAAGGTAAAATTTGGAGGACCCTTAAGCTTCGCCTTTAAGAGTTGAACGCGATAGCAAACTCCGGCCCCTAGTGTGCACTTCAACCACTCAGTGCATACTTATTAATGTGTGTTGTTATAAACACACACGCACAGACACACGCGCGAGCGCGCGACTTATCTGTAGTAATGGTAGAAGTCTTCGATCTATTTAAGAACACTTTTATATCAAACTCATGAAAATTTTGTACAGTGATGTAGTCACATGGTCCTTTATTATGAACTGCGCGTAGGCGTGACACTTTTATTCGTAAATGGTCACATTCTGTCGTCCTTCGTGCATTAACTATGTGGCATCGCCTTATGGTCGGTGAAATGGCAGTTGCAGTGCTTCACTTCTTTAATGGCGTCGTGAGAATGAAATGCTAAAAAAGTGGATGCAGAGCATCCGACGGGACCGCATATAGGCTCTGTTATAGTCGCACGGCCTCCGAGATGACGGGCGCGCTCGCCGTGTCAGAGGCCATGGTAGTCGAGACATTGGTTGATATGTCTTCCGCTAGATGGACATAGTTGTCCATTTTTGGAACTGTTATTTTTCGCTCACGGCCGATTTTTCGCTCACAAGAGACGCGTTGAGACGCCGACACCGACGGCGGAATTTCCGCGGAATGAGCTCTCTAACACTACCGCGCTATAAAGGATTCAGTGATGAGAATCTCATCAGGTTCCATGAAGAGACACTTATGCTATAGTGCCTCGTGGAGGCCAAGTGCAGTGGAGGACGAGGTGAGCTTGCCTCAAAATGGCTCCCCTGCAGGTGCACTGATAGTTCCATCGTGTAAAAATGGTGCGTGTTGGGAAGAAAACTGTGAAGCGGTTGTCGCTAATGCTTTATCTGCACTGCTGTTAGCGGTTGCGGGTGACGCGACCATGGCCAGAGGCAACGTGAATGAGTCGCTTTTGACGGCATACCGTGTTCGGCAGAGGCGATAGTCATCCGAGAAGGCTGGAGGAAGGAACCGCAGTGCTCGTCAGAGATGAGAAAGTAGACTTGGCCATTGAGCCAGGAGGCTATGAAGACGTAGTTATACAGGACAACCTAAGTGATGGTACACACAGCATGAGGGAAATAACTGGTAAACTCGCAGTTCAGCTAACAGATAACAGAGCCAACGCCTCCTCTATTTTTTTCAAGAAAAATAGAGGAGGCGTTGACAGAGCACTAGCCCATTGCTCTCCGAGCAAGCAAGCTGATGCGCCTTCTGCGGCGTCTTAACTGCAGAACAAATTTGGGAGGCTTTAGGGGCACTACTGACTTATAGGACCACACAAGGCGTTCGTTTTTCGAAAGAGGTTAGTCCTCTGCTTCCTACTGGCTCCGCGCCGTCAAAGCCTTCGGACGCGTTCTATTAATGTTGCAGTCAGGTCTTCAACTGGCATCTGCCGAGGAAGGGTTGTTGAACGTGGCCATTCCCCGAGTGTTTTCTTGCGAATGCGCAAATGGTGGTGTCGCTGAAAATTCCCCCTACTGTTTTTTATGCTTTTGTGGACACTCATGCAGTGTGGCATTCGTCTCACGTGGGACGCTGTTACTTGAGCGATGTTGTACTAATAACCAAATGCCATTTTTAGGTTTTGACTCGGAACTAGAAGGTTGTACATAGTGTGGGGATTTTTTGTGAACTGTGGAGTATTTTCAACATGGTCATAAGGACATGTGCAAAGACGTATGGGCAATTTGTCAATCGTGCAGTGTTTTGTGTGTGATTGTATAAGCGCACATGTTTATTTATTTAATTTTTTATTTATTTATTTATTTATTTATTTATTTATTTATTTATTTACAGAGTTCCTGCAACGCCTAGTGGCATTACTGCAGGGGGGTATACATACAAAGTCCAATATGGTTGCTAACATTTCTGCAATAGTACATCTTAACATTCTGGAAAATTATAACAATATATAATAATTACAGCACTATCAAAAATATTTGCGTACAATATGGCACGTGGCAAACAGCTACAAAAAGTGAATAGGCATGTCACTATGTCACAACAATGAAAAAAAAGCGCTGTTGTCACTCAGGTTTACGATATCTTCGGGAAGTTCATTCCAGTCTCTAATTGTTTTTAAAAAGAAGGAGTTGGCGAAAGTTGTTGTTTTGAATGCGTACTCTCGTATTTTATGTGTGTGCTGGCATCTTGTGGAACGATATGTTGGTGCTAGTAGGTATTCCGACTTATCAATTCCTGTTAGGTTATAGTATATACTATGCAGAAGTTTTAATCGAAGTTTCCGTCTTCTAGACTGGAGAGTTTCCCAGCCTAATGTAGCCTTTATTTCTGATATACTAGCAAATGGGTTGTAATTCTTGCTGACGAAACGGGCTGCCTGTTTTTAAACTTTTTCTATTGTTTACGTGGACATATAAGGGAGTCTTTTGTTTACGTGGACATATAAGCAAAAGACTTCAAGGGGGGCCTGTGCTCGGTGCCATAGAGGAGCTGGCAAAGACGCCGACGAGAATGGAGCACGTGCAACGCTGCGCGAGCGGAAGTGCTTTGCAAAGAAGTGGAAAAGAAGACAGGCAGACGGACTGCAGCGGTCTACGCAGTCGGGTGCCCGGGCCCGAGTGTCGAGAATCTCTACCAGCGATCCACGAGTTGGAGCTCAGGGCTTCACGTTACCGCCTGTGTGTCCTCCCCGTCTCGTCTAGTGCAGCAAGGCTGTTGTGGCTCCAATAACATTCCTCAAGCCTTGACGTTCTCCTGCACGCTCGGCGCCAGGCAATGCTGCCTCGGCTCCCTCCAGTCGCCGTCCCGCCAGAGGGTGAGCCTGCGTCGGCCGAGACTGTTGTACTGTTAGTAGGGACGCTAAGTTTGTTTTGTTGCCTTGTTTATCCGCTGACTATCAACAACTGCATTTATTATTGCAATGCAAATATATATATATATATATATATATATATATATATATATATATATATATATATATATATATATATATATATATATATATATATATATATATATATATACGCTTCTGCAAAAGGAAAAATAGCGGAGAGGGGAGGGAGAGGATCCACCAGCACATGCGCACATGCCGTGCGTGGTCAAGGAGCGTGTACGCATGTGCTGGTAGGATCCTCTCCCTCCCCTCTCCGTTATTTTTCCTTTTCCAGAAGCGAACACGTTTGTAAATATTGTGTTGAGATGGCAGCATCGTGTGGTGCACAAGCGGTTCGAGCTTAGAGACTGCTTCGCAGATCCTTCAATCAGGAGCTGCTAGATCGGTTTCAATAAGTATTCTTTATACTTGGAGCCATATCGAAGATGTGGATATGCGCAGACGCGTCAATGCTGCCATGGCGGAAAGTGAAAAGATCAAACACGTCATGAAAGACATTGATAATCAGGCGTTTCTATACTACTAGCGAAGGACCCATGCTCTGTTGGCAATGTGATTAGCATGTGCCAGAGCTGTGACGAGCTGCGTAAGCAGCGAGCTCTGACAAGGCGACTTCCGGCACTGCAGCCTGACCACCTGCCCCGAAAAAACCTTGCTGATCCCCCAGGTCAAGGCTCTTGTCCGCGAGGAAGTCCCGCGACAGCTCTTCCTTGTCCCCTTCACCCAGGAGTCTACCAGCCCTTTTCCGTGTCCTCTCCGTAACACGATCCAAGAGGAGGTCGCGGAGGTGCTGCCCGCTGTGCACCAGCAGGATGTCGTGGCTGCACCACTTACGTATGCTACGGTTGCTGCAATGGCGCCTCTCACTGTGCCCCAGATTGTGCCTGTACGGCGTTTCCAGCAGCCTGTGCACCGCCCTCCTCATCCCATCTCCTGGGTCACCGCTGCTGTGAATAATCCGTGGCGTACGGCCGAAAATCTTCCTATATGCTTTGCATGTAGGTATCTCGGGCATCTCGCGAGGCTCTGCCCCCGCCAGGTGCTGCCATTCGATGAGGACAGACGAGCGCTTTATTGGCTGCGCGAGGGAAATGCGCATTAAGGATCCTACGCGCCACCGCCATCTCGCTCCCAGAACGATCGTCCCTTTCGCTTCGAACACCATCGCTCGTGCTCCCGGCGTCCTCGATCGCTGTCCCTGACGCGTCGACGGCAAGTATCTAACGAAGAGGGAAACTGGACGACGCAGTTCCCGAGGCAGGAACTGCACAACTGTCGAGATGCCGAAGTCTTCGTCCTTTACCTGAAGTGTTATTGATGGATTCGTCGAAAATGTCGCTACAGGTCGCTCTTGTCGATACTGGTACCACTATTCAGTGATGGATGCCGCATTTTGCCGCTTGCTTCATAAAGTCACGATGCAACTGCCACGATTATCGCTTCGTGCAAACAATGCTCCGCCCATCCATCCGACCGCCGCCTGCACAGCGCGTGTGCTCATTCGGGATGTTTTATAGATGATAGAGATCATCGTCCTTTCATCGTGCTGACACGCCATCATCCTAAGATGGGATTTTCTCTGGCGCCACATTATTGTCAATAATTGCGCTCGGGTTGAGACTGAACTTTCTCAACTTGGTGACCTCGCCTTGGTCGAGGCCAAGTGTTCAGCTAAATTTGTCGTGAAGGAAGACACCTGTATTCCGCCGTGCTCTTCAGTATTCGTACCAGTCTCATGTAGTGCTATACCCAACGGCACTGTCCTCTTCACGCCCTCTCAGAACTTTCTTACCCCTAAAGTGCTTCGTTTGCTCTTAGCTGCTCTTGAGCTCACTGCGGGTTCCAGTGCAATGCCGATTTATAATCATCTTTCATAACCGCTATCACTAATCCGCGAAAGCCTTGAATACGTCGAGCCAGTCGGTTATTTGGGCGTGAATTGTCTCCGTCGTCGACGAGGCGTCTTCTGCTGCCGTCTGTGAACTGAGCGTCCTCTCCGTTCATGAGTCAGAACCGAAAGATGTATTGAACCCATTGGTCGCCGAAGACCTGAAACCCTCCCATCGGTTTCAGCTCCTCACCCTACTTCAGCACTTCCGCTGTTCTTTTGATGTTTCACAAAAAACTGTCGCCAGTGCATGGACTGTGGCGTATCACATCGACTCTAGCTCGCACACACCCCTGTGACAAAGACCGTATAGTGTGTCCGCCACAAAATGTCGAGTCATTCAAGAACAGGTCGATGACATGCTCCATCGAGGCGTGATTCAACCTTCGCAAAGCCCGTTGGCCTCTCCCGTGGTACTCGTCGCAAAGAAATACGGTTCCATCCATGCCTGTGTCGATTTTCGCCAATTGAACAAGGTCACGCTGAAGGACGTCTACCCACTACCACTCTTCGATGATGCTTTAGGCTGTTTGTAAGGTGCTCAGTTCTCTTCATTAGACTTGCGATGCAGCTACTGGCATGTCCCGATGGGCGAGGCTGATCACCCGAATACCGCTCTTGAGTGAGTGAAACAACTTTATTGATGAAACAACTTACACCAGACGACTTGTATGAATTTACCGTAATGCCCTTCGGACTTGCAACGCCCTGCTATGTTCAAGAGAATGATAGGTAACGTTTTTTTGTGGCCTCAAATGGCAGATCTGTCGTTGCTACCTTGATGACATTGTGGAGTTTGCCCCAGATCTCGTAACGCAGCTGCGATGTCTTCAAGAAGTAATCACATGCTTGACAACGCCGGCTTGCAAACCAACCTGAAGAAATGTCGATTTGCCGTCCGTCAGCTCGCAATTCGTAGGCCACCGCTTCTCCAACGACGGAATCCTTCCGAATCCCTAAAAACTACGAGCCGTCACTGCATTTCCTAAAACAACTGCCCCCAAGGAACTCCGCAGTTCCGGTGATTCGTACGAAACTTTGCCTCCATTACATCACCTCTCACTCAAGTTCTAGGGGGCACTAAAAATATCGGATCATGGTCCCCTGCCTGCGACGACGCCTTCACCACCTTGCACCGTCTTCATACGACGCCACCCATCCTTCGCCATTTTGACCCTAAAGTAACAACTGAGGTCCACACCGACGCAAGTGGTGTAGGCCTGGGTGCCGTGTTAGTATAGCGTCAACCAGGCCGCACCACATACGCCGTGGCTTACGCAAGACGCACATTAACCAAGGCGGAGAGCAATTACAGCGTAGCAGAAAAGGAGTGTTTAGCCATCGTGTGGGCGCTTGGCAAGTTTTCCCCATATTCATACGGGAGATCTTTTGACGGAGTCACTGACCACCACACACTATGCTGGCTTTTGATGTTGAAAGATCCGTCAGGACACTGCGCTCGCTGCGCCCTCCGAATTCAAGAATACGATATCCGCGGGGTCTACCGTTCCGGACTGAAGCATTCCGAAGCGGACGTGCGTTCCCGATCGCCGCTGCCACGAAGGCCGCTCATGACTACGCCTACGAGGCCATATTCTCATCTCTAGACTATGATACTATCGCTGCTGAACAACGCGACCCCTGCATTGAATCGCAACCTTCTTTCGGACACATCGAAAGATCCCGCTTTGCGAGCGCTGCAACGCCAGGTTCCTCATTTCGCTATTCGAGTTCAGCTCCTTTATAGCGGCAACTATGCTCCAGACGGGCCCGTCATCCCAAGAGCTTTGCGATCCGAGATCTGCTTTTTGTTCCACACTGACCCCAGTGTGGCTATTCAGGAGTCTTCAAGACGTACGAAAGCCGTCAACAACGCTACTACTGGCGCGAAATGTACACTTATATTCGACGCTTTGTCTGCTGTTTTCGCGAGTGCCAACGCCGCAAAGCGCCGCCGCCCAACACTGCTCGTGATTTCCAATATACCGAATGTCCACCCCAACCTTTTGACCGCGTGGGCGGACCGCTTTCATTGGCTCCTAACAGGAACGAGTGGATAGCTGTTGCAGTAGGCCGCCTAACCCGTTACGCTGAGATTGCTGCTCTACCAAACGCTACAGCGCAAGACGTCGCCACGTACGTACTACACTGTTTTGTGCTGCGTCATGTAGGCCCGCGAGAACTTCTGAGCGACCTAGGCCGCGCTTTCTTATCAGAGGTTACGGAACAACTGCTTGCCCAATGAGCTATTTTTCATCGCACGTGCACTGCTCATCATCCACAGACCAATGGCACTGCGGAGCGCTTTCATTGAACTCTGGGTAACTTGCTCGCTATGTACATCACGCCTGATCACTAACCGGGACCTCGTACTTCCGTTCATCACCTACGCCTACAACATCGCGACGCAGGCCACCACTGGTTTCTTGCCCTTCTACCTTCTTTACGGCCGTAATCCTTCTCAAACAATCGACACAATTCTCCTCTACCGACCGGATTCATCGGAATGCCTGCTAATCTTTGAAGACGCCAAAACATGTCACCAGCTGGGCCGTTGTTGCGCCTCGGACGACCAGAATTGTCAATAAGCAGTTAATGACGCCCAGGACGCCACTCCCCCTTTTGTCCCGTGCGCTCTCGTCTGGCTGTCAGTGCCGCAGAGCCCCAGGGCTCGCTTCAAAACCACTTCTGAAATACGACGAGCCATACCGCGCACTCGAGGGAACTTCACCGGTAAAGTAACTGGTTGAGCCGCACCCGCCGCCGTGTGATATGGGACGTCGCGAGCCAGCAATCGTCCACATTCAGTGGCTGAAGCCGCTGAATGTGGACTGATTCCACTGTCTATGATAATTTAATGTCGGAATTATTCCACTGTCTCTCACAAAACATAAGTTGCCAGTGCCACTCCTTTATTTCCGCGGGGCCGTTGAAATGAAGAAGAGAACTGGAGCAGAGGCAGCAGTATCGTGCGGTGCAGCAGGGTCTCGAGCTCAGAGACCGTGCTTGGTAGATCCTTCAACTGGAAGCCGCTAGATCAGTTTTAATAAGCCTCCTTTATAACATGTCATTATCAGCCCGTCCATGCCCACTGCAAGGCAAATGCCTCTCCCATGGATCTCCAATTATCCCTGTCCGGTACTAACCGGGCCCAATTTATCCTCGCAAACTTCCTGATCTCCTCTGCCCACCAAACTTTCTGCCGCCCCCTGCCACGCTTGGCTTCTCTAGGAATCCGCTCTGTTACCCCAAATGACCAACGGTTGTCTTGTCGCGGCATTACATGGCCCGCCCACGCCCATTTCTTCTAATATAAACTCTAATATATAGACTTTATAATATATAGCGACTGTATATGTCACTCATTTCACATTCGCAGTGGCATCGCGCGCGTGACGTACGGTGACACACCGAAACGATACGCAATGTTTCGCCACTTGTCATTGTTCGCATTAGTGCAGATGCGGTGATTTTTTTACGTGAACGTAATGCCAGATGACATGAGGCATTACAAGCCTAATTACTATTTATTGTCACATTAGGATTTCATTAGGTAGATATTACGTTCACTTTCATAAGGGGTGGCATGCCATTATACAGGCTCTTGTGAGTTTTCTCCCTTCTCTCTGTTTGCATGATTTGATAACGAAATTCTATCAACTTGGCCAAATTGCTACTTTACAGCCTCAGCAGTGCTTTTGAGGGGAGGGGGGGGGGGGGGGCAGGTTGACGCCTACTTAGCACAGCTCAGTGGGCGCAAGTGTGGCACCCAGGCAGCCTTCTGAGAAAAGGCACCTGGGTGCCCCGCCCCCCCACGTACACACATATATAAAAGTACGTCGTTGGGTGAGTCGTTCGCAAATAATTAAGCAAGGCGCTGCGCAAAATACAACACGAACAAGACGAAACCGAGTCTGTCCTTGTTCAATTCATCTCCACGTTTCCTTTTGCCCAGTGCCTTGTTAAGGGACACATATGTATCTCACATATATCCACGCTCTCGCAGGTAGCTTTTAATATGAAGTGCAGTAAGCTATTCGTTAATATGGCGTCCTGAGCTTCCCCCTTTCTCACGGTACTGTTGATAAGTGACTGAAGAAGTACGGAGTTACGAACCTTTAGATGTTGCCAATCTTCGGTGCCATGGGAAATTTTTTTCAGCGGCTAGCTCGTAGCTTCAACCAATGCGACCAGCGTCAAAAGGTTGTTAGGTTTGTACAAAGCAAGTGTCGTACCACTGAGTAATACTGAAGGCTCCATTGAACTGTTAATAGTCCACACACTTGTGCTCCCATCGACTACGAATAACACACAATGGGCAAGCAAAGTGTTCTTTTTGATGCAAGCCGAATGAATTGGTTCAATGGTGGCTTCGGACACGGTGGAGTCGTTACTTGAGCAACTCAGTGGAACACACACGGAAGAAAATTCGGGCGTGACTGCGTCCACGGAGACGAAAAAAAGTTATATTTACCACATGACGAATTCTGCAAAAGCGCAGACTGGACAGTACCATACATGAAAAGAAGCCCACTTCTACTGTCAACTGTCGCTCGACACTGCCGCAAAAATTCCGTGCCCGATAATACGTCATCTGTGGATCGGGAAATAACGGCGAACCCCGTGAGAAACATTGCCACACAAAGCCACACACACACAGTGCAAACCGCCATGGGTCACATGGCATCACCACTTACACCACAGAAGAGCGTAGCACGGCTCAGACAAAACGTCACTTTTAGTCCTAAACAGTTCTTAAAGCTAACAATCATAACAGATCTTGTTGCACCTGTCTCCACACCACAAGTGCCAGGGTAGGTACGCCATCAATAAGTACGCGAACTTTGCTTTTCAGGATCAATACTGACTAGGATATATCTGCCGATATTTCCTGGTATCCTCAGGCTTCACCCCCATCGCCCGCACCAACTAGTTTTCCAGTGGCCGTGGCGATGGAGATCGTGGACCACGCGGAGCTGGTGGCAGCGTCAAGCTTCGATAAGATGCCGGGGAGGGATATCGGGAGGGTGTGGACATGCATGTCCTTCTTTGCACTGTGCCGTGAAAAAGCTGTGAAGTGGAATAAGTGAGCGGTGGTTCTCGCTGGTGTGACTGTCGGTTCTTGCAAAATCGTGAAATGTGCCCCAGGACTCCACAGCATGTTGTAAGATGTCGCGAGCTGGCCTGCCTTTGCACCGCGGACGAGCAGAAGTTGTAGTTGTAAAATGGCCAACCACGTATGTTTTAAATGTTTCAGTGCAAGTTAAAGAAGCTTCGCAGGGTCAAATTATTCCAGAGTCACTAACTATGCCATGCCTAATTACCATTTATGGATTCCTTTGTTTTCTTCTCTCTGTCCTCAGGCTCCTGGATATAACAAACGCTGACAGTATGCGGTATCCGCGTGAGGTGAAGGGAGGAATGCCACCTGTCCAACGGGATTCTCTCTTCAATGGGAAGTAGTCTTCGCCCTGCGTGCCCTCACGTTCATCCCTGGTCTGCCTGTGTCTGCCACTACGAGTGTGACAATGCCCAAAGACGGCCCAAATGAAGGAAGATGGCCCCATGCATCCATGCAACTGGCATTGACAAATTGACAAATTGACATTGACAAATTCAATAAATAAAGCTTGTCCATTTTTTTTCAACACCTTAACGCTTTCAATCGAGTGTTCTACATTACGTGAAAACAGAAAATTATCATTGTCATCAAATACGTGCGTATGCTCTTGCTCCATAAAATGCGTAGCATTTGCGCGCAGTAATTTTATCACAGTAAGTGACGCCCTCTGCCCACGATTACATAAAAGCTCATGCGAGTTAAATCATTGCCCAGATGGTCATAGTTTAGCAAGGGGATAGGAACCCAACTAGCACACAAAGGATTTATGACGTCTTTGAAATGGATGTCTGAGACGTTAACGACATAGCAGAAACCGCACGCGTAAGAAGCGTTAGTCTAGGATACGTTGTATATCTCGTCTAATGTCCGCCTTGTTGCACATAAAGAAGACATTTCGTTAACATCTTCGAAACGTCATCAAAAAGCTGGTCTTTTCAACGCGTTAGAGCAGACTCCAATGTTCCAATTTCCCAGCATTCCTGAATCCGTTTAAGAGCTTACCAAGGCGTCATCAAAAAGCTGTTCCTGCAACGTTAGCCGCAATCTGAAAAATAAGCAGGAATCGTGCTCGAGAACAGGCGTGCCCACCAAAACTTTGATCTGGTTACCACCTTCAGAATATATAAACGAAAATCTGACCTTAGAGCTAATGTCTCAGGGGTACAAATGACTCCAAGGCATTTTTTCACCACTATGGCATTAACTCTGCGGTTCTGAAGGTGTACAGGATCAAAATTTTCAGGGAGCACCACGTTCCGCGGACGTCGTCCCTGCTTTATAGTAGTAGCTGCGTCCTGCTATGTTACCAGCTGCACCATAAGCGTTTCCATGCTGCAGAGCGCGGAGTAGCGCCAGCTGAATGCTTCCGTAGTTGCATCCTAGGCAGAAGTCCTGGCGTCGCACATGCCCGTAACTCTTTTTTTTCTGGGGGTCAAAGCACCAGCATTGAGTGCACCAAAGCAATAATAGTGCAGTAAGATAGGCACACAGTTGTCTGCAAAGGCTTCATCAGTCTTAGCATTTAAGTCGCAATTAGTAATCATGCATACGAAAATGTAGCATGTACTGTGTGTAGTACCAACGAAATCAACCAAAAATAGTAATGACATATCGTTCTACAGTGAATGATAGACGGTTTCTTGGCAAGTGGCCCAAAAAGGAGGCCCCTGTACCAATGAACATTAAGTCAAAACACTCCTAGAGCAACACTTTATTGACAGACTAACATGTGCAAGTCTTGAAAATGAGAAATGCGAGAAAAAATAAAACCACAACTATTCAAAAGGAACTGCAGAAGAAATTCAAATATAATTGGCACTTATTAACGACTAGAGAATTACAGAAAGAGCACTAGTAACACAATAATCAACAGCCAAACAACTATGCGCTTTTCAGCATGAGAGCAGCGGATCCTGCTTTATGAGTGCAGACAGAAAAATGCATAACTGTGTGATAGCCGCTTTCAGTGATGTTATGCAGTGTCTTCACCACATAAAATCATGGTTAATATAAACAAAAGAACCCAAATATGACTCACATATGACTCAGATATGAAAGTGAAAATTTGCCTAGGACATCAGCTCATCTTACGGGCAAGCTTTAAACGACAACCAAAAGCATCAATCAAGTGACAATGAATATTGACCAAAGTGAGCTTCAAAGTAGCGCATGAAATACTAACAAAATCGGTATAATGAGCAACATCACAATGCAGTTCACAGTCTATCACAGCGAGCAACATTACATCGAAGCAACCCCAGATTCATAATTTGGCTACATACTCAAGTACTTGAAGTCGATTACACTGGAGAGAGTGTTGGGGTGACCAAAATGAAAAAAAGGAATATTCTCACTTGGATATACAAAATACAAATGAGGATCTCTACGTAGCTCTGTATTACGCACATCTATGCAAATCTGACACAAACGGTTATCAGCCCGGCAAGCATCATTTGGAAAAAAAAGATTTTGACACTGCGCATGGAGCTACTCCTAAAGAGGACTTCAAATAACCATCAGGTCTACATGTGCAGGACCAAGCTGAGAGTCTCCGAATTTTACCGTTTCACTTAAAAAAACTGTTACCTATATACCTAGTCATTACCGAAAACACTTCAAATAGCCAACTCTTTTGAGCATGCAACCTCTACGAAAATTATTTCAGTGTAGAACCACAGTCGGGCCGTAGTAGAACGTATTTGGGGCGCTGGATCAGGTTATCCATGAAGCCTATTAAACCACATGCATTCCTGCAGAGGAAAAAAGAAAAATAGGGTCATTTCCTGTAAGCCTCTTCTGCAAATGGGTTTTGAGGAACGCAATTTGAAATGCATCTCTCTCGTAGACATTGTGCCCTCTACAGGAAGAGCTCACATCCTGCAATGTGCAATAGAGAAACATTGAAAATTTATTTTCTTCGAGTACCTGCTTCCTCAGAACGGCTGCCTGCACCATATGTACATAAATTTAATGAACCCGCAAACTATATATATGAAGCCCAGGAAAGCATAGGGAAGGCTATTGTGGTTCTTAAGTGTAGTAATGTAATTGTGGATTAAGTAAAAAGGAAATAAAATGGACGAAAATACAAATCTCCCTTCGGTAGGAACCGAACCTTCGACCTTCGGGTAACGCGTCCTATGCTGTACAGTTCAGGTACGAAGGCGGTCGTCCCCCCATACATTTTATTGGGCATATATGCACATAAAATATAACACTCCCAGGATTGTATGTACACGTACATATATCTATGTACATATGTACGAAGGTCAGTGAGCTCCGCCGAAACTTGTACGCTTGCGCTAGGTGTCCAGTGAAGTAAAGGAAGAGAAGAAAGAAGTCAGAATGAACAGCCGCAGGCCGGCTGTTCATTCCGACTTCTTTCTTCTCTTCCTTTACTTCACTTTTTAGGGTCTGCTGACTCTACCACTGCCGCAATATCATGTCACTCGTGAACGTTATACTAGAGACATTACTCATTTGTCGTTTATTTTGGATGTATTCGCATACTCGGCATGCAGAAATCGAGTGACATACTTGCTTCACACTTATAGGGTGAGACTACTGTTCGAGGAGTGCTTACGTGCTCACTGCGCACTCAGTATGAAAGGGACCCTGCAACACTTTTTTAGCACACTGACGAAACGGTGCCATTTAGTCATTAAGGCTTTTGTGAACATGTGAGCCAAATATTATTGTGCTGCAAGCAGCAGTGGATTGGCAGTTTTGTTTTAAATACAGCAGGCAGTCGCCTGCTCTTGTTTGAACAGGTGATGTCACTAGCAGCACCGACCCTATAAATTGCCTGCTGTTCTTTCAATAGTAACTTCAATGGCGCCACCAGCTAGGTCACTTAGCCCACTTCGGTCTTCTTGAAGAGAGGTACCCAGATTGCCTTTATTCTTTGAATTCAAAGTAAACAAATTTCCGTGATCGTAAGTTCAGCCAATTCTATATCTGCCTCGAGCAAAGCATAAGGCGGCCTAGTGAAGGAAGGAAAAACTTTTATTTATTGCGAGGTTTCTGGCTAATTGGGTGGGATCCTCAGTCCCGGGCTCCACTAGACTTTGCACCTCGCTGCGCTTGGTCGAGCAGAGCCAATTGGCTCTCCCGAACTCTGCTAGCAAGCCAGGCCTCCCACTACTGCCTTCGAAGTGCTGTCCCCAGAAGGGGAGAATTTATTTCTTGTGGCCGCGATTCGCATTCCCACGTAATGTGGGCGAGAATGGGCCGTTCCCCACACCACGGGCAGGAGGCAGCGTACATGGTAGAATTTATGTGGTGTTTCCTTTGTAAGCTACTGTATGTGTGTTCGACGCCAATCTCACACCTGTCCTCCGGTAAGCTCCGGATGCGGACAGCTGTATTTTTGTCGTTCGCCTCTCCGGTTCTCGAGGATATCGCTTGGAGTCGTGGGAAGTTCCTCAATGGTGGCGGCCAGTGCTCGGATGCTTATTTCGCGAGCAAGCCGGCCGGCCCTCTCGTTACCCTCGAGCCCCGCATGCGAGGGGCACCAGATTATTGCATGAGAATTTTGTAGTTCGTTGCCAATAATTCGTAATGCTGCTTTTGGAATCACCCCAGCATGAAACATACGGCAAGCGGATTGGGAGTCAGTAACATAGGTCGGCACACTCACTCATGAGTGCACTCACTCACACTCACTCGCACTCATTTCATAGACGTGAGTGCGAGTGCGAGTGAGTACCAATGAGTGTGAGTGGAGATGAGCGCGAGTGCGAGTGAGTGCCAGTGAGTGTGAGTGGACGTGAGTGCAAGTGCGAGTGAGTGCCAGTGAGTGCGAGTGGGAGAGCGATTGCGGGTGAGTGCAAATGAGTGTGAGTGGAGGTGAGTGCGAGTGAGTGCCGATGAGTGTGAGTGGAGGTGAGTGCGAGGGCGAGTGAGTACCAGCGAGTGTGAGTGCGAGTGTGAGCGAGTGCCAGTGAGTGCGAGTGGAGGTGAGTGCCAGTGAGTGTGAGTGGAAGTTAGTGAGAGTGCGAGTGAGTGCCAGTGAGTGCCAGTGACTGTGAGTGCGTGCGAATGAGTGGAGGTGAGCGCGAGTGAGTGCCAGTGAGTGTGACTAGAGGTGAGTGCTGGTCCTGGAAAAATTAGGGTGAGTGAGTGTTCTCTCACACTGCTGACCTATGCCGCCGCTCAGCGCATTAGTTCTGATAATGCGGTTACGGCTCGCATGTGTGGGCCTCGGCGTCCATGGCATTTTTCAATGCGAAGAATTTCTTAGCTAACTTCGGCGACATTGAGCGTATCTATCTATCTATCTATCTATCTATCTATCTATCTATCTATCTATCTATCTATCTATCTATCTATCTATCTATCTATCTATCTATCTATCTATCTATCTATCTATCTAGCCGCCTACGACTTTGTGCTCTCCTGGCCGTTTCGTTAATGGGATGTATATAAAAAATTCTATGCCACAACGTTACTTCATGATGACCGTAAATGACAGGTCATAACATGAAAATCATAAATGCATGTGATGAGTGGCATCATCTACATGCAACGGCCTTGGTGCTCTCCTGGCCGTTTCGTTCATGGGATGTGTACGAAGATTGGTATGCCACAGCATGGCTGCATGACGAACATAAATGACAGGTCATAACATGAAAATCATGACATGCATGTCATGAGCGGCATGATTTACATG
The DNA here is from genome assembly GCA_013339685.2 of Hyalomma asiaticum. Lineage (NCBI taxonomy): Eukaryota > Metazoa > Arthropoda > Arachnida > Ixodida > Ixodidae > Hyalomma > Hyalomma asiaticum. Next base: position 102,226,966 of record CM023487.1, on the reverse strand, counting down.
CCACGGTCTTCGTGCTCTCCTGGCCGTTTCGTTAATGGGATGTGTACGAAGATTGGTATGCCACAACATGGCTGCATGACGAACATAAATGACAGGTCATAACATGAAAATCATGACATGCATGTCATGAGCGGTATGATTTACATGCCACGGTCTTCGTGCTCTCCTGGCCGTTTCGTTAATGGGATGTGTACGAAGATTGGTATACCACAACATGGCTGCATGACGAACATAAATGACAGGTCATAACATGAAAATCGTCACATGCATGTCATGAGCGGCATGATTTACATGCCGCGGTCTTCGTGCTCTCCTGGCCGTTTCGTTAATGGGATGTGTACGAACATTGGTATGCCACAACATGGCTGCATGACGAACATAAATGACAGGTCATAACATGAAAATCATGATATGCGTGTCATGAGCGCCATGGTTTACATGCCACAGGCTCGGTGCTCTGGTGGCCGTTTAGTTAATTTCATATGTACGAAAATCGGTAGAGCGAGACAACGCAGTTCCATTTTACGTTCCTGATGCGTGCTTTGGATTTCCTTGATTCCCACAGCGCGTGGGATGTGCCATTTTTTTACGCAGGAGATCGCTTGGCAAAGCAGACTAGCAGCGGGAAATGTTACACTACGGAGGCTATAGTTACACCCTCTTGTGAAGTGAATTGATTGCGCAAAAACACATAAAAAGGAAGGTGAGAAGGTCATACTGAAATATGACACACTGATACTTAATGGTAAAAAATATGGTTACGACGCAGAGAAACAGTATGTTCTAGCACTGCAATGACCTTGTCAGTCTAGAAGTGTGAACCTTTCCTTCCTGGTAATTAACTGCAGAAGCATTAAAAACAAAGTGGATGAATTTTGCGCATTCCTTCAGACGTCCAGGCCATCTGTGGTACTTGGAACTGAATCTTGGTTAAATGATGAAATACGTGATGACGAGGTGTTTCCGGTAGACTACACGTGCTACCGTAAAGATAGGAATGGTCACGGTGGTGGTGTATTTATTTCAGTGAAAAGTGACCTAGTGTCTTCCAAACTTGATGTTGTCATCGGAATATGTGAAGCTGTCTGGTGCAAACTCGAGCTGGCAAATAAGAAACTATTAACTCTGTGTAGTTGTTATCGTGCACCTGATTCTCCCACAGACATGATTTCACAGCTAGCAAGTGCCATTGATGAGGTGCATTCGGACTTCGTGATTATTGGGGGAATTCAACTTGCCAAACATTCATTGGCATGAGCATTCAACCACGATATTGCCATCTGGGGCATCTCCTCAAGAGATGATTAATCTCGCCAGTCTGCATGCACTACACCAAATGGTATTACAGCCCACACGTGGAAATAATATCCTTGACTTAATTTTTACAAACCAGCTGTTGCGAAATAATAAAAGGTTCGGGGAGCAGGATCAAAGAGGCAAGGTCAGAGAGGCCTCCGAGGGCAGCAAAGAAGAGACGCAGACGCAACCTGGCACAGCACACGAACATATATTTGGACCACACAAAAAACACGGAGACAAAAAAGCAGTTAAAGAGCAGCACACACAAAGCACAAAACTAGACAATAATCAAGAGTTGCAAAATAAGTTCAAACGCAGAGAAGGATCACGGGGCTCTCGCGTTCCGACGCGTCGACGGTGTCAGACCAGCGTCCGTCGAGGGCTTTTAGAACGGCGAGGCAGGCACGAGAAGTCTTGCGGACGAAGGGTCGACGACGACTCCCAGTCGTCTGCTGGGCGTCCGGAGCAGGGGACGTGTCGTTCTCGAGGTCCCTCGGGCGTTGGCGTCCGACTGGGTCCCTCCGACAAATGCTGGCCTACCGGACGTTGACGCCCGACCAGACAAAAACGCAGTGGTGTTGACTGCTCTCCTTGTGTCCGTGTCCTGCACGCCTCTTCTTTTGATCAGGACAGCGCGTCTTCTCCGCTCCGGTGTCTCCCTTCGTCTGACCACCCAGAGGGGGCTTGTTCCTTCTTTTATTTTCATTTTTCCCGCGCAGCGCGGGCACGTGCAGGGCTCCATTCCAGGCGAGGCCCTAGGGCACGGCTCCAATGCGCTTGCTTGAGCGTTTCTTTTGCCGATTCACTTGGAGCGCTTGGGGACTTCACCACACCAACCTAGTTTCGAAACTACTACTTATGTCGTGCCCGGGATTAGCGATCACGATGCCGTGCTATGTGAAATGAATGTGCATTACGTTAAAACATGAGTGTGCGACCAAAGGCGCGTATACAATTATTCTAAAGCTAATGTTGGAAAAATAAACGAATATCTGGATAATTACTTTGTTGTGTTTGAGACCCTTGCGGAACAACTGAGCGTCGATGAATTGTAGATGCTTTTGAAAAAGAAGATGACTGTCTTATGAGATGCATTCGCTCCATGGTGGCTCTTAACGGCTAGGAAAGCAAAAAGTAAGCCGTGGTTCACGAAAGAACCGCGCAGACTTACGCGAAAACGGTTGAGATGTTACCGTACTTTTTGTGATACCTCGACCGATATTAATCAGGCACGACTGAAAAATGTAACACTTGAAGTTAAGACATGCACCTATAAAGCAAAAAATGATTACACTGAATCTTTGCAATCTCTTCTCAAAGAAAAACCAAAAGAGTTCTGGAAACACGTCAAAAGAAGCGGTAAAGACAATGTCTCGATACCAACGCTTATTTGTGGTGATGACGCCTTCCACGACGACATTCGTAAAGCTGAATGCCTCAATCGTTATTTCAGTTCCGTTTTTACGCCGCTGATAGCACCCGGAGATGGTGATCATCACTCAAAACAAATACCAGCTGATAATATGGGCGATATTAACATCAGCACGCACGGCATTCAAGTGTTCTTGCGAAAATTAGATGGCTCAAAAGGATGCGGTCCACATGGCCTCACAAACGCGTTTCTTAAGCTTTCTGCGCCAACACTAGCACAGTTTTTAAAGGTACTAATTGATAAATCACTTCTAGATGCAAGCCTTCCTTTAGACTGGAAAAAAGCAATGATTGTCCCAATACATAAGTCTGGTCCACGAAGTGACGTCTATAATTACCGACCAATATCGCTGACTAGTGTGGTATGTAAAATTCTTGAACACATAATATATACCTCCATTGTTGAACACATGAATAAGCATTCACTATTTACGCCACAGCAACACTGGTTTCGAAGAGGTTTTTCACCAATATCGCTGACTAGTGTGGCATGTAAAATTCTTGAACACATAATATATACCTCCATTGTTGAACACATGAATAAGCATTCACTATTTACGCCACAGCAACACGGGTTTCGAAGAGGTTTTTCTTGTATTACCCAGCTGACCGAATTCGCGCACGACATAGCATACGCGTTAGACAGAAGAAAGACAATTGACTGTATTTTCTTAGAATTCAAGAGGGCTTTTGACACTGTCCCACACCGTTTACTTCTTAAAAAAATGACCATGTATGGCATTAATTCACAGGTCATCGCACGGGTCGCTGATTATTTGACATTACGCCAGCAGATTGTAATGCTTAATGGTGCCATCTCGTGCGCATCGCAGATAACATTGGGCGTCCCCCAGGGGTCGGCATTGGCACCACTTTTATTTCTGCTATACGTCAATGACATAACTTAAGGCATAAAATCCCATATACGGTTGTTCGCGGACGACTGTGTTTTGCATAGGGAAATTACGGATTCGCTGGACGAAGTGTTCATTCATAGAGACTTGGCCAAAATCAGTGACTGGTGTACACGATGGCATATGCAGTTGAACTTGAATAAGACAGCTTACATGGAGTTTACTCGTAAGAAATTGCAGTCTCAAACGTCGTACACAATTAACAATGTCATTATGAGTAAGGTTAATGAATACAGATACTTAGGAGTGTACTTATCGTCTAACTTGGCAGCGACATGTTGACTATGTAACAGGCAAGGCCGGGAAAGCGCTCGGGTTCCTTCGCCGTAACGCGAAGAACTTTAATATGGCAACTTTCGGACTACATTAATAACTTCCTAAATGAGCATGACATTCTAACTCCTTTTCAACATGGCTTTAGGAAGGGTATTTCGACAATCACCCACTTGAGTACGGTCATACATTCTTTCGCTTCTGTTCTTGACAGAGGTGGACAACTGGACGTTATATTTCTAGATTTTCAGAAGGCTTTTGATGTAGTTCCTCATGATAAATTAATCTGCAAATTACAGTTCCTTGGTTTTCCTGGCTTCATCATATCATGGATATCTGCTTATTTAATGCATCGGAAACAGTGTGTTATGATTGACGGACAACAATCTGACTCTTTCCCGGTAACCTCAGGCGTCCCTCAGGGCAGTGTACTTGGCCCACTATTATTCCTTATTTATTGCAACGACATAGTAGATGTCATACAAGCCCCAGTAAATATTCGTCTTTTCGCAGACGACTGCGTTATTTTTAACGAAATTAATACAGTTGAAGACCAATTCTTGCTTAGTGCAGCCTTAAACAGTATTTTTAAGTGGAGCAATAAATGGGGCATGAAACTAAACTCTTCTAAGTCTGTGCTCCTGCGTATAACTAAAAAAATTGACGGCAGATCCACGAGGTGAATGATGATGAGATTGGGCGAAGCTCCTGGAAGTAATCATCGGTTAAACCGTGAAATTTCTTCCGTTAATTCGCCCGATAAAAATGACGTGAAACGATTGATTAAATGTTTTATCAAACTTTTATTGCTGGTTTCCGTTGTCCTTTCATTATGACCGCTTTGTGGTCGGTGAAATGTAAGCTAAGTGGTTCTTGCACTGGTTGCAGATGAAAGTTGGCAAACACGATGTCGATGCAGGTGCCTCTGATGGTGGTTGGGTTGGGGTTTTCAAAGGAGATGCATTTGAGTCCGTACTTTTCTGACATCTGATGCATCAACCAATGTTTGTTGGGGTCTGTAATGTCAACGTTGAAGTCACCGACGAGCATGAAAGGTTTCGACTTGTCGTATATACACATGTCTCTGTCGATGAACAGTTTGATGTCTTCAATGGGAAGATTTGGTTCCAGGTACAGTATCAAGACGGTGATGCCACCAAAGTCGATTGCAGCACTTTCTCCGTCGTCTTTCGTTAAGCAGCTGGCGTCTTTTCGTTTTGCTTTAGAAACATCTGGCGTCTTTTCGTTTTGCTTTTAGAAAACATCTGGCGTCTTTCGTTGGTTTATTTCATCAATCAACGGCGTTTTGAACAAAATTTTTATTGTTTAATCACGCACAGGAGAAATCTCACCAGGCACTACCTTGGAGGTAAACAATGGCTGCTACTGGGAATGAGAGACAGCAGAAGTCGGCTTTTAACACTTCTACTTCTACTAACGTTTCCTACTGGAACATGCCAATGGCTGCTAATGGGGAATGAGAGACAGAAGAATTCGGCTTTTAGTTAACGCGCACGCTGCGAATTTTTTTTATTGCTCAACAACGCACAGGAGAAATCTCCCACCGGCACCACCTTGGAGGTCAAAGCGTAAGACTGGTTACGCACTACGACTACGACGAGGGACGAACGGGTGCCGCTTTAAGGAGCTTCGCCCCTAAAAAACAGTACCCCTGAAGTTTTCATACTCCATTGGCCAAGACCCATTGATTAAAGTTAACGAGTACAAATATCTTGGAGTTACCATTACTAACAACCTCAACTGGAGGCACCCACATTTCCAACACCGCCTCTTGAGCTTTCAGAAAATTGTGTCTACTTCGCCACAAGCTTAATCATGCATCCCATGACGTGAAAACTTTAGCCTATACCACTTTTATCAGACCCAAATTAGAATACGCCTGCATTATTTGGGATCCTTTCACCAAAACCAATATTAATGCTCTTGAAAGTATACAGAGAAAAGCCATGCGATTCATTTTTTTCTAAATACAGCCGCGAGGATTCTGTAACTGATGTTATATGTTCTAACGGTTTTCACACACTTCAAATGAGGCGTAAAATATTCCGACTGAAGTTCCTCCATTCTTTTTTAAATCGTAAATTTTTTATAGATCCCAATCCATACATAACCCTTTCTGAGACTAGGAAAACCCGTCATTCCCATCCCCTCACACTCTCCCCTTATGTTGCCAGATCTAAACTCTTTAAATATTCTTTTTTTCCCCGCACTATAGAAGAATGGAACCTAATACCGTTTGATCATCTGGACTCGACTGAATCAATACAGAATTACTTCTTCACTATTTCCTAATTATTTTTTATTTAGAGTTTTTGTTTTCTCGTTACTTGACTTGTTTATGATACTCAATTGTGCTTTGTACGTCTATTTATGTTGTACCCTGCCCCTCCTGCATGGGCCACATGGCCTGCAGTATTTTGTAAATAAAATAAAAAAAATAAAGCATTGCTTTATAAAACACATCTGCGTTCCGTTCATGACTATGCGTGTGTCATTTGGGACCCCTCAACAGTACGCGACACAGAAAAACTTGAAAGGGTGCAGAACTTGGCCACTCGATTTGTTTGTGGAAGTTATGAGAGAAAGTTCAGTCCTACATGCGCGAAAGAATTATTGCAATGGGACACACTAGAATGTCGAAGACGCAGATTTTGCTTGAAGTTTCTTCACAACATCTTTCATTCAAAAGTTGGCATTGATAGGCATCTTTACATAAAGGCACCTAAGCACTAGTCCCATAGGGTTGACCACGAGAATAAGGTTTTGGAATTTCCCTGCAAAACACACTCCTTTAGTAAGTCTTTTTTTCCCAGAACAATACGGGACTGGAATCAATTAGACAAGTCTGTAGCAACTATATCATCCAATGACATATTTTTTGCATTGCTAAAATAATTCTTCTTGTATTAGAGTTACTGTTCACTCATGTTACTGCTATTGATGACTGCTAAATGCTAGTACTTGTAATTTCCTGTATTATGCATTCTTGTTCACATAATTATGCTTTTCTCACTATAATACAATTTATTGTTAAATTAATTATATGTATGCCTGCGTACTTGCAATCTTGTTTATTTTTTGTTTGCACCATGATTTACTATGGTGCACTTTAGTGTACACTTTTGATCTTCTTGTACATGTATTTCTTTAAGTTCCGTTGATGCTGCTAGAGATTGCTACCAACTGTATGCTTTGAATTTTAACGCGATAGCGTTAGAGAGCTCGTTTCGCAGAAATACCGCCGTCGGTGTCGGCGTCTCTCCGTGAGCGAAAAATCGAGAAAGATGCAAATAAGATAAATAATACAAATCTTCGGTCCCATTGAGGAACGAACCCAGGATGTTTGCGTGGCAAGCAGGTGTCCTACCACAAAGCAACGATGTTACTTGGAACTCCCTCGGAAAAAAAAAACACCACATAAATGTCAGGTAGTAGGAGTCTCCTTAACGCATTTTGTTCAGCAGATGTAACGACGAAAATGAGCCCATTCGGCGATTTGTAGGAGGAATAAACTTTATTGAGCATATCAAGCAAGTAGCAAACATTAGATAATGTGCTGCCATCTGTGAGACATTGTGAAAAACACGTTTTGACTGCCATGGCCTCCGAGACGGCGGGCGCGCCAGCCATCTCGGAGGCCATGCGACTACCGCCGTTCTAGGACAGGGAACATATTGCCACATGGCGTCTTTTCATTTAAAGCGACAGACGCGCGCTCTTAGGATTTCTATCTTCGGCTTGCTTCTGTGCATGCGTAACACTAGGCGTCTAGTCTGTGGCGTTCGACTTTCATCCTTAGTGTCGACGCGTTAAGGAGCGTCCAGCTCGAACTCTGCGGGGTATAAAACGGCGTGCGTCGCCGAGCCGTGGTGCTCTTTCTCTTGTGACCCGCCGAAAGACAGCTGCGCCTGTCGTCGCCACCACCGCCGAATTAGGACAAGGTCTCCAATAATGTGGCTGCCCCAAGACGCTCTGTACGTCTGGCTCTTCTAGTCACAATACTGCGTGACATATCATAGCAAGCAAACAGCAAACATTAGATAATGTGCTGTTAGCCATTTCACCGACCATAAGGCGATGCTTGTTGCGGTTGGCCGGAAGATGTCTCCAGAAGAACAAATCGAACAGCTGCCAGATAGTTAACGCAAGAAGGACGACAGAATGTGACCATTTACGAATGAAAGTGTCACGCCTACGCGCAGTTCATAATACAGGACCATGTGACTACATCGCTGTACAATATTTTCATGAAGTTGTTATAAAAGTGATATTAAATAGATCGAACACCTCTACAATTACTATAGATATGTCGCGCGCGCGCGCGGATAGGTCGAACGTGTGACTGAAGCGATTGTCTTCGACCCTTACGGCGAGAAACCAAGAAAACGCGAAACTGGAGCACCGGACGAGCCAGAACTCCCAGGACCTTCGTGACGAGGCGGCGATGAAGTGAATTCGTACGTGAAAGCTTACAGCACCGCACATTTCCTTTACCGTGCATCAATATTTGTTCACAACTCCCATGTAGGACATAGCGCTCTGTCCTTTTGTTTCGGTATGTTTGCCCGTTTCCCGTTTTCCATAATGCGCAATACCAGTCCAAGTGCGTGAATTGCAGTATTTGTAATAAATGCCCCGAGCGTTCATTTACAATCATGTCCGCTTCTCTAGACCACACTCAGAAAGCCAGCACCTTTCGCGATAGGGCTTGATCTTGACTGAAATCTGCGTTGTCCGACGATCCAGCTTGGTTTGGGTGATTTCTTCCGCACTGGCCCAAAGGAGCATTTAAATTTGTGCTATTATGCAGTTAGAATTGCAAATATAAACCTTTTATTTTTTAAAACTGCATTCTTCCGTGTGAGATAGTGATTTAAGCTTTTCTCGAATTGGCTGTAAACGTACGCCTGCAACTATGATAACAAGCCTCCGATCGCGACCAAGAGGCATGCCTTATATGCGGGTCGAGCGAAATCGCAACAAAAGGTTATCGTGTCATAGACTATCTAGAGCGGGCTCGATCGCAACCTGCTTTCATGCATTTCGGCGAAAGTTCATCGTGGGCTAGCTGCAGGAAGACTCGTGTCAGATCGCTATACTTTAATTGCAGGGCGCAGCAGCGCTGAACGGCAGTGTTGTGTGATTGTGATAACTTAAAATGAACCAAGCACCGTGGGAGCGTTATTCCAAAGTGATGCGCACAGCTGATCAGAGCAGCCATGTCATTCTAGCTTCCAAACTGTGTACTAGCTGATTCGCGCGGCCACCTCGCGAAGCTAGTAGATAGCGCGGACCGCAACAGCATTAAAGAAGCGACCTTGCTAAATTGCTTGCCTTCAAGAAATGCCTTCCTGCGTGATTACGCATGCAGGTTTACCTGTGCGCACTGCATGGCAACCGAAAATGCGCTGGAGAACGTATCCTGCCGGGATATCTCCAAGGTCACTGCGTAACCCGCCACTCTCACTTTGCAGGTGTGTGTTCAAACCCGGCCGTCTTGGAAGCAGTATACTGGGAGGTGACACAAAGGGGCACTAAACTCGAGCGAGAGATGCACAAGTATACATGCACTTGCAAAGCATACAGTTAATGTGGCCTTCACATGCTTTCTTCTTGCTTACACAACATATCGATTTTTGGCATGCAGGATGTTCACGAGGTGAATTTGGAAAAGGCTTCGCAGGTACAATAGAGTTGTACTGCCTGCTTGCATGGTTGCCAGGATTAGGAACGAGCTCCTGTCAGCCACTTATGTAGGCTTCCAGTACCCCATGCTAAAGTAAGCGCAGCTACCGTTACACAAGTCACAAGAAAGCATTTTAATAGTGTGCTCAACTCATAAAGTAATTACGGCTTGTGCATGCAGTTGGCTTTCAACACTCACTGTTGAAGTGCTAATGAGTCTCTCCTTGAGTGTTTTTTTATGATGCTTTCTGATTTTGTGTAGCACTGTACTGGTGTGAAGAATGAGACTGTACCGACATGCCCAAGTGCAGTTCGGTTTATTTCCCTCAATTGCATCAGGGCCTAAAAAGTGTTTCGAGAGACAGGCGCAAGTAGTATAGAAATTGCACCGTCAAAGAATGTCAACAACTAGGTTACAATATCAATTTAAAGGTTTCTTTATTTATTTAATGATAGTACACAGCAACATTCTTGGCCCTTGCATCAGGGGCTTCGAAATGCATGAAAGAACAATGCAACACAAGAACTAGCAGTGAACAAATATTGAACGAATGAAACGGAAATCTACACACACATAATTCATTCATGGGAATGTCATGCTAAAGGTTGTAGTTCTTGCAAAAGTTGGTTTAGACTTGATGGCTTCCAGTGTGCTGTGTCCATCTAATGCAAAGGCAGTACTTGGTTTGTTCAAGAATAGCAGACTAAATAATAGACTTTATAAAAGGGACTGAAGACACTGTGTGTGGTGAATGCGCACACACATCACATCTTCCAGTCCCTATCATCAATCTTTGCCCCCTCTTCTCCCCTTTTCATTTTCTACATGTGCAGACTTTCTACCTGAGCAGGCCAGAGTGCAGTAAGGCCAACCTCTGTGCCTTCCAATAAATTATCTCTTTCCCTCTGAGCAGACTAAAAAAATTATAAATATTGAGCTGCATTCAGCATGCAGTCTCAGAAACACATTGTGTTTTGTCCACCCCTAAACTTTTCACTGTAACAGTTTTGAGTATAAGGTTACATATGCCAGCTGTAGTGATTAGCATAATAGGAAAATGTGATGATGAAGAATTAGCGGAAAATGAGTGAGTGCATCCATCATCAGAAATCAATGCAGATTTAAAGTGGTCAATAAATGCCTTGGTAACACTGAGATTATCTAAGCATGATTTATAAAAAAAAAACCAATGAAGAAAACAGCTGTGACTTGGTGGACTGACGGCTTTCCAGAACTTTGATGGCTTGTTTTTACGAATGATAGCAAATGATTATTGAATTAAGCATTCGGTTGTTCACGCAGGTGCCTGATACAACTAATTGACAAATTACGAAATTGTATAATCTGACGCATGTAGCAAGAATTTTTGGGATGGCACTTTACACACTTGGTTCGAGTGTGATAAGTATACAATGATTAACAATTGCATAAAAATAGTTTAAAAACACGTCAACATTGTAATAGTTGGCACTGCTCGAAAACTCAAAGATAGTAACAAACATCTCGGTTACGGAGTTGTCAGATAAGCAAGCAGTGTGCTCAATGCTCAAGACATTTAAGGAGACTGCTGGGTAAGAAGTAAAATTCAGCGCCTTATGTTTCATTATATAGTTTTACGGCCTCACATTCCAATTTTCGGTATCCATGCCAAAGCGAAATAACTTGTATGAAAAGCACTGGCTTCTGTGGTGCATTGAATAATGCTATGCAAATGACAATGATAGAAATTCCTCACTTTGTGCCATGTTATTTGTTTGCAGGTGGCAAACCGGATCCTAACATTACGCTGCAGTGTTGTTCACCGTGTTTGTGTCATTCACACTGCGGGGTGACGTTAATTATTGTACTATGACCTGTGATTCACCTTCCAAAGCTCTATTGAAAAGACCGCTGGCTACTTGTGTCTACCTCAGGGATGACAGATGGAAGCTCTGCAGCGTCTGCCTCTTCCTCTGCGTCTGGCACTGGTGTTGAACCACGTGCTGGCTGAAACCTCCATGTTGGTGATGGGGCACCCACTGTTTCACACTGATTTGATGCGTCCAGATGTGCACATGTATCAGTTACCACATCTGCTTCTTTACATGCGTAGGCACTAAGGATGGCCTTTGAGGCTGCAAAATTTCCCACATAATGTTTTGAAAAACTACAGAGCATCTATTTTGCTATGTTGAACAAAGAATTGGCCATCAGATTAACAACACACTTTCACACCGTTGGTTGTGTTTTGCTGTTTACACCACTGTTTTTCACTTCTTTTGGTAACTGAAGTGTTTACACAGGTGTACACTCCTTGTGGTAGGAGTGCACTGGCCTTTGTGCAACTCAAAACAGGTAAGGCTTGTACCTGTACGATTTAAAAACTACCAAATTTCAACTTTGCTCTGCTAAAGGTTGTCTCATCCAAAAGTTGTAGCTCGCTCAAGTGATGTTTTTGCATGGTGTCATTGCCTCCTTATATGGAGTCTCTGTAGCAACTTTCTTGTTTATGATGGCTGTCTGAGTGCCAACATTGCACACAGGTGGAGGACAGCTGCATCTACAGATCTGAACCTGTTAAGTTACGCACCTTGAGCTGAGAGCTGCATAGAGCTTTAAGTCATTTTTAGCACAGGATCACAGAAAAATTGAGGGCATCTGGTGCTTACTTGACATGACACTTCCATGCCAGCTGCAGATGAAAGCACTTTGCTCGTCCCAGTGCCATGCTGAGACTGTGAATCAACTGTTTTAGGTAGAAGGGCATTATAGTTTCTGTGCACCTACTCACCCCCTGTGAACCTCCCGCCTGTGTGTCGCAAGATGGGGCTGTTCTGGTGAACTAGCGATTATGTTCTTCGTGCACTGGATCACTGGGATATGAAAATATGTATCACTATCATATTAGACCACTCATCGTGCTTGAGTGTTTAGGATGCCAATCTGCTGCACTCAGGTATTTGCCTCCAACGACTCATTGTTTAATTACTACATGACAATTGAACTACAGACAAAGTGAACTACAGACAAGGTGAACTACAGACAAAGTGAATTACTACAGACAAAGTGAACGTGTATGTGTAGACAGGGTTTTGAACTGCGCCCTGTTCCCCGAAATCTTGACACTCTGTATGTACACTACATGCACACATATAAGCACCCACATGCACACACCTGCTGTTGTGCTTACTGACCAACACGCCTGTATTGGACCACCCAGAGCATGTTTAGCATGATATGAAGCAGTACAACAGATTGTGAACTAGTCTAAGCATGTTGTTTGACATTTCATAGCTCCCTGTGCTGAACTGAATGGCCACACTACGTGTGTTACATCATACAGATTCTATGGCCTGCCATGTAATCCAGCTGGCTGATTAATGCAATAGTACAATTTTCAAGTTATTGAATCATTAAAAACATAATACAACATGTAAAGAAAAAGTGAGTTCATTCACTGGAACATAAAGCCTGCAGTAGTGTACATTGCAGTCAGTTTAATTGAAAACATGTCATTGGCCACAATAACTTGGTACATTTTACTTGTGTTTTCTTAGTGAAAGCGCTTGACAAAAATAACGCATTGAATGCCAATTCGCTTTTTGTCACTTTCTTTAAGATTGCATATTTGGTACTTGCTATCAATTCATGCTTGTTGTGCTTGCACGCACCAGCATTGGCCCTTTCACAGAGCTGCAACATTTTCTAAGGTTTACGCGGCTCATATTGCTCATTAACAAATAAAACATTGGTACGTTTATGCGAATAGTATTGCGCCTTATATATATGAAACTGAAGCAGAATTTGGCTTTCTGCCTCACTGAACAATTGGTAAGCTCTGAAAACGAATACCTAGAAGAGTCACTTCTACTGAGCTACTGTTACGTACGGTGCAGTGGCGTAGGCAGGCATGGGCTGACCGGGCTGAAGCCCCCCCCCCCCCCACCACCCGAAATTTTTCCGGCCGGTGCCCCACTGCCTATCTAGGCTGGCCCATCACATATACGAACAAAGGTGTCCGCTCGGCGAAGGTGAGGCATTCGTGTCTCTGTTGTGGACTTAAAAACGAAGAACGCGACTCTTTCAACTTGCAAAGGAAGTTATCACTCTATGGCGGGGAAACTTGTAGCTTGTCTGCAGGGAACGGTGCTGGCAAACGAGGGGCATATGTCATTTAACCGCCCTGATTCCGCAATGCCTGCATGACTGCTGACGTACTGCTGAGGTAGCATGACTGCTGAGGAATCAGGGCGTAGATGAGCACTACGTAAGACTACTGGAAGACATCTACAACAGCTCCACAGCCACCATAGTCCTCCATAAGGAGAGCAGCAAGATACCTATAAGGAAGGGCGTAAGACAAGGTGACACAATCTCTCCAATGTTATTCACAGCATGTTTACAAGAAGTATTTAGAACGCTGGATTGGGAACAGGTGGGTGTAAGGGTTAATGGGGAATACCTCAGTAACCTCCGATTTGCTGATGACATTGCCTTGCTAAGTAACTCGGGAGATGAATTATAAAGCATGATTACTGACCTTAACAGGCAATGTATAACAGCGGGCCTGAAAATTATTATGCAGGAAACTAAAGTAATGTTCAATGGCCCTGGGCGAGTACAGCGATTTCAGATAGCTGGCGAGGCACTGGAAGTAGTAAGTGAATATGTCTACTTAGGCCAAGTAGTGACCCCTGATCCGAATCATGAGGCTGAGGTCATCAGGACGACAAAAATGGGGTGGAGTGCATTCGGCAAGCATTCTCAGATAATGAATGGTAGCTTACCATTGTGTCTGAAGAGGAAAGTGTATAACAGCTGCATCTTACCGGTACTCACCTACGGCGCAGAAACTTGGAGGTTAACTAAGAGGGTTCAGCTTAAATTGAGGACGACGCAGCGAGCTATGGAACGGAAAATGGTAGGTGTAACCTTAAGGGACAAGGAGAGAGCGGTGTGGGTTAGGGAACAAATGCGTGTTAGGTACATACTAATAGAAATTAAGAAGAAGAAATGGGCCTGGGCGGGCCATGTAATGCGAAGACAAGACAACCGTTGGTCATTAAGGGTAACGGAGTGGATTCCTAGAGAAGGCAAGCGTAGCAGGGGGCGGCAGAAAGTTACCCAGGCAGCACAGATGCTCGGGCCAATATTGTTTTTTTGTTGGCTTACGGAGGTCCAATGAAGGCCCTGTGATACCACTCATAAGCCAGCATTGGAAATTCCATCTATTAAGGCCTCCAACAATGGCCCATCGTAACCATTCAATTTGCAATATTGGTTCTTCCATCCTGTAAAGAAGGCAAATGTGGGCCATAGTTGCCACTCAGCATACATTATTGGTGCGTCCAATGCACAAGGATGGTAATGATGGGTCAGTTTCTACATAGTCCTATCAATATTGGTTATGTAATGGCGGCAGGCTGTATATATTGTCCAATCAATCTCACTGTATAGCCAATGCTGGACTTCCAATGTTCTGTGTCGGACAATATTGTCCGCACACAAAAGTTGTAGCATCAATGTTGGTAACATTTGCAAGTACACATGATATATCGGGAGGCAGGTACACATGGTGGCAAGTACACATGATTGTTTTCCTGTTTTACCAATAGGAAGGGACCACTAGCTCGACTCGTTGCCGCAAATGAGTTCAGAAAAATCATTGTGTATGTATTCAGTGCAGCAGGAAAAATTATCTCTATAATTTACGTAATTGTTTATTTGCGCAAGTTCTAGCTAAGTGTGTGTGAAGTAGACTAGAACTTGCACATTGGAAGTTGAGCAAACTACATTCAACAACGCCATCATATGGTCCAAAATGCCCAGCAGCATGTTAGTGGCTTCCGAGCCCACGTGCATGGCCTAACAGGTCACTTTATCTGTTGTCATTGCAATATTTCCAAAATAATAGAAGTAGGCTGTGTATACTGTCCAGACATTCTGTCTGGTTTCTTCAATAAAGGACAGCCAATGCTGCTTGCGAGACAATATTGTCCAGACGTAAATACTGTCGTGCCTATGTTGTTCACATTGGGAAGTACATGACATATTAGAAGCAATGATCTCTTTTTCATTTGAAACAACGTTAATATATATGTACGTACCATGTGCACTCGCATAATTAGCGCCCACGCGTAATTTCTGCACTCCCAACTTTATGTACGGTTTACGCAAAAATATTACTTGCATGCTCTCCCCATGACACCCAGTGCCACGTGGCGCAGGCTAGTGTTGTCCTTTTTCGGTACTGTGTGTTCGGTAGCCCAGGCTTCGCCATAGCCGGTCGCATTTTGATTGTTTAATAGCGACATATTGGCGATTCCTATAAAACAAATTCAACATAGTGTTTGCCGATTAACTGAGAACCGTTCCGCCACGATAATTTTGCCACGTGAACACGAGTCGCTCTGATACTGGAGTTTAGAGATGCCGCTGACAGCACCAGTGATTACGATTCCGAGTCGCACATCCGCTAATGCTTGAATGTAGCCCACGAATGCATTTGGCTGTTAAGGTACGCGTTGTGTTGAGTGAAAGCTGCATTCGTTTTTGTGATACATTTCATTTCACGCATCTCAGATCAGCACGCGTAAAGATTCCTTACGCGATATTCCGAAAGTATTTGCGAAATTCGCATGGGGGAGCTGCGTGGGCGGCACTAATCCGTTTTGCTTCGCATACCTGTTTGACGTGTTTTTTGCAGCGAGCTGGGGGTGAGGCAGGCGAAGGGGCTTTCACTCTGCAGAGGTTTTTCGGACGCACAGGTTGTGTCGCACGGGCATCGTGTATCTGCTGAAACTGGCGAGTTTACGAAGTCAGAACACCTGAGTAGTCTACGGACACGGAACTTGCGGCTGCAAACTTCTGCATAGTGAAAAAGTGGCAGCCCTGCGCTTCTTTGGACCGGACACTTTAAGTGAACTGAACAGATGAGCCTCGACGTGTTGCGACCGTTCTAAAGGTTTTCCTGAAAGCTTCGTACCGATTTTAGCCATTCGTTTATTTTACTCATTGCGTATACTGTTGTGCTCGCACCCTCATTTTGGCGTGTGCCGGGTTTATTATAGCATGTATTACTGCGTATTTTCTTTATATTTGTCTGTTTGTAAATACACACGTGGTGGGCTTTGTTGTATACGTCGCGGCAGATGAAGTAACCGGTTCTAGCAAAGCTGTTTTGGTTCCTGTGACTTTCATGTTTGTGTTTTTGTCTTGCGTGAAACGCGTGTTTTCCCTGTGCTCTTTGACGGTCATTTCTTGTTCCTGGTTTTCGGTTCTTTCGAAGTCGTCGGTTTGTCCCCACATACCCTCCGTTCCGGATTCTGCATGCAGAAACATATCACCATATCCTAACATTCACTTATGCTGTGTTACTTAAGGAAGTGTTGAATTTCTACAATTCAGCTGTTTCGCGGACCATTTCAGGAACCTTTCAAGCTTCAGCTGCTCCACGTAAACACGTAAACCAAAACGTGTCGCATAGGTTTAGGCGTATGTTTTCTTGTGCCTCTTCTTTTTGCTTATGGTGCTTATGCGTTTAGTTTTCTCGACGCTGACGATATACAATGGACTTCAAACTTAGAGTGAATATTGATTTGTTGATTTTATCGGAACTTTCTTTTCAATCCCTTCTCATGTCTCTTATACTCACGAATAAAATGTGTCACAAATAAAACATTTTGCTTATTTGTATGTGTGTATGTGTTCGAAAGATACGTTTCGCCATTAACATATGAGTGCATTGACCATTTTTGTCTGTTTTATGCTATCGTCATAACCACGAATCGTGAACATAACCAAATTCATTTCCCAAGCTGGCAATACATACATGCATACTAAGTACAAAATAAAGCTATTGTTACTCCCATAATTTACTGGATATTCTTGCTTTTTGCCTAGAGCCAGAAGCCTCGGCAAAACAAATTTAAGCGCATGCATGATAGCCAATAAAAAAGGTGCTGGCAAGAAATGCTGCCTCACCCAACGATGAATGCTGGCAAAAAATGATGGACAGCCATCAATAAAGGCTGGAAAGAACGGTTAGAGCTTCCATTGTTTATACAAGCTTACCAATATTGAAAATACAAACGATGGACAATGTTGGCCAAAGCCATTCTTTCCCAATTTTTCCAACGTTATACGACTGGTATCCAACATTGGACTAATCTAGTCAAAAGTGTAGCATGGGACCCGAAATCCAATGTAGTTCCAATATTGTATCCAATGTTTTCCAACGTTGCGCGAAGGTCGGTCCAATGTTGTTGTGCTGCCTGGGTAGGTGGGCAGATGAGATCAGGAAGTTTGCGGGGACACAGTTAGCACAGGGCAGGGATAATTGGAGAACCATGGGAGAGGCCTTTGCCCTGCAGTGGGCGTAGACAGGCTGATGATTATGATGATGTCATTTATCGGCAAAGGGTGCTGCGATAAGAGACTGAAAGGGGAGCTTGCAGTCTTTGTAGCACAGCGCCGCGGCAGGCAGACGCTTCTGCAATGTGTTGACAATTAGCTCTCTGCGGTGATGGAAGAACATGGCGAGTCTGCGTACCCGGAAACATGCGTGGTTTTGCTGCGGGTGAAACGTTCGTGGACTAAGGTCACAAAGCTAGCGAACCAAGCACAAAGTAAAGTATGCCGCTGTTCCCTGTGCAACGCCTTCTGTGGCGCCCGACCTTTCTTCCCCTCTTATTCCTGTTTTTGTGGGGCGCTGACGCTTTTCGTACGTTGCATGCGGTCGCTTGGGGAATGTGGCGTGCAGTGAATGCGTCTTTTTTTGTTCTTGAGCAGTGCCCCTACATGGGAGGCCCAATACAGCATCGCTTTCGTCATTTTTCTTGACGACTTACACATGGAAGCAATGTGCGCTCACGGCATGTCCCCTTGCGAGGACGATGCCGCAGAGAGAGAAAATTTCAACCAACCTTCCGAGTGGACAGCACTGCTTTGCAGTGCTATCCACAAGCTAGTAAACTACGGAACAACGAGTCGACAACAAGACCACGCTGCGGTTCATCGCCGAGCGTGCACAAGGGTCAACAACTCCGCTACCAGCAGGCGGTGGTCGCGACATTCATTCAAGAAGGGGTGACCATATTCGTATCGTCGCTTTCGCGGCAATATGTCTCAAGGACAGCAGCAGCTCTCCGTTTTCTGGGGAAGCTCATCTTCGCAGCGCCAACAAATGAACGAGACCTCGAATGCTAAGTCCTTTTCTTCAACTGATTTGTACTTACATGATACCTTATACCCTCTGACAATGCAGTGGCTTCTTAACGTGCCTAAGAGATGTGTATTATATGTGAATTCTCTGATAATGTTTGAATAGTCCCTTGCTATTGCTTAGATGAGGTCATACGATGCCTTGTTAATCACAGCAAGCCAGGAAATTAACTTGACATCATTTCATTTCTTGAATACAATATACAGCGTTGCCGAAATAACTACCGAAATATAACAGCCGAAATAACTACAGTCACCGAGACGATTGATCGATCAATCAGTACCTGACACAATCCATGAACGGCCAATGGGAAAATAAAATGAGAAAAAATCTCATTATATCAATTCCTTTTTCGGCTACAGTATCTGGTCGAACAACTCGAATAGAGAAGGCTACATTTTCAAGCAAAAGTGCAAAAGAGCGCAAGAGAACGGGGACAAAAACAAAACACGTACAAACGACAGGCATTCCAAGCATGCAAAACAAACTTGCCCACATCGAGCCTCTGCTCATTCAAGTAAATAAATTTATCACGACGCTTTATTTCGAAGAAGCTAGTGCTTAGATGCATGAAACAGGAAAATTCCGCAACTGTTAATTCAGTTCCAAGTTAAAGTACCGAGAACGTCCTGCAATTATTCGCCATTGGCATTGTTACAATTGAGGGTTGTATGCACTACCATTATTTGCTTGCCTGGTGTACGGAATCGGGGACGAAAATATGGCATGTCTGTAACATGCAACCCACTGAACGGGATATTACTTCTCTTTTAGGCAGAAGGAAACTCACCATTCTTGGACCTCCTTTAGTAAAGGAGCGAAATAAGTTATTTACATCAGCCCCCATGTTTTTCAACAGCGACCTAAGTGACGGCGAAATAAGAAAGTAAGAACGTACAAAGCCCGATGAAGGTCATAGGGAAAATATTACCAGGCGTGTAGGCGAGCGTGTAAGAACCATAAGAAAGCTTTCTTTTACAAACTTCT
>CM023487.1:101967153-102202153 GCA_013339685.2 Hyalomma asiaticum | reverse complement strand
AACAAAGTAATATTTACTAATTGCAACATTAATTAAACTTTTTGTGGTTACAGCAAAGGACGAGTTTTAGCCACGCTGACGACGATGCCACATGGAGCTTTTAAAAAAATAAAAACGAATTGTATAAAGCTCTGCAGCGCTAGAAAACCTGGGCTTTTTGCGGCACGAAAGCGCGCATGAAGAACGCCAGAAGTCACGTGCGAATGCAACCACTGCTGCTGACGTGTAGCAAAGATTGCTCCAGCCAATTCGAAATATACGATGTCCTCGGTGCTCTGCTTATGCAGACGCCTCCGTTATCTTTTGCTTATTTTTGTTATATTATTTTGCCGTGCCCTCGGAAGTGTTTTGCGATTTTGACTGACTGCTGATCAGTGTTCAAGTTGTTACTTGTGTCCGGTGACATAGAAAAGAACCCAGGGCCGAATTCTGGTCAGAAGGTTACAGAAGTGCTACAGGCCATTATTGATAGGCAAGAAGAAAGTGACCGTAAAATAGATAGCATAAGAGAAGAAATTGCCGCTGTCAATGCTAAAACTGATAAGTTACAAGGTATTCTGACGGTCTTTGAAGACATGAGCAACAGGATTGATAAATTGGAATCAATTGTCCAACAGCAGGCATCTAAGTTAATTGAGTATGAAAATAGAAGCAGGCGTAACAACCTTTTAGTGTTTGGAATCGCCGAAAGTTGTGACGAGACAGAAACCAAACTAAGAGAACAGGTCCTTGACAATGTTTTTGACAGAACTTTAGGGGTTTCCGTCAGGACGGTAGAGAGAATTCACCGTATTGGTAAAGCGAACCCAGATAAGCCAACACCCATTATTATGAAGTTCTTTGATTCCAGGGAAAAGGATAGTGTTCTAAGGAATTGTTTTAAACTGAAGGGCACTAATATTCGGGTCAGCCAAGACTATGCTAAAGAAACAGCAGAAATAAGAAGAAAGCTATGGGAAAGTACAGCATTGGATCGGTCAAAAGGCACAAAAGTCCAGCTCACCCACGATAAACTTAAAGTAAAAGGCAAAACGTACACCTGGGACCTCACCCAAGATAAGCGCATATTGTGTGTGATTGAAGAAAGTAGATTAGGCAATGAAAAACAGAAAAAGGCGCATGCGGCGAACCGCCCACCTGGCTCAGGCGATTCAACAAGTTCGAGACTAACGCCCACCTCGTCTGTGACGTCATAGCTATGTTTTCTTGTTCTTAACGCACGCAGCATTGTAAACAAGACTACTGACCTGGAATATTTGCTGCTTTCACAAAGTCCTCATATGGTCTTGATAACAGAAACATGGATGCATTGTGGTATACATACTGACGTAATAATCCCCCCTGGATATAAAATGTTCAGGAAGGACCGCGATTCACGTGGCGGAGGAGTGTGTATAATATTAAAAAAAAATCTGTTCATGCGGCCATCATAGACTGTGACATCCCTGAAACAGTTTGATGTAGGATTACTTTCGGAAATGTTGCTTACCTAGTTGGCGCAATATATCGCCCATCCTCTACTTCCCGTGACTTTCTCGACCGATTAAACACATTCTTGTGCACCAATGTACATAGGAACACACGTCTAATTATGGCTGGAGACTTCAATTTGCCGCACATAAATTGGCAGGACCTGGTTTACAATGGCGTTGAAACGTCTAGCGCCGATAAATTATTAGATATAATGGTTTCTTATAATCTAAATCAAATCGTTCATGAAGATACAAGAATAACTTCCACGTCACAGTCATTGTTGGATCTCGTGTTCCTATCTAACAATATAGAGGATCATTCGTGTACAATTGAGGAAGGTATTTCTGACCATAAAATGATTGTAGTGAATGTGACTGCTAGCATTAAGCCCCGCAGGAAAAGCCCTGTTACAATACGGATAAAAGACTACAAAAGTGCTGATGACACTTCAGTTATATATTTCTTGGAATTATCATTTGGCCTTTTCGAGCACCACGCAAACGAAAAAACAATAGACGAGTTGTGGAATGAATTCAAGGCTATAGTAAATCATTGCGTGGACAGGTTTGTGCCATCACGTGTGAAAAAGTCTAAACAACACCGACCTTGCATTAATCATATGAAAAGAAAGCTAAAGCGGCTCCGCATAAAGAAAAAGGGCTCTGAGGAAATATCCAGACTTCGTTCAGAGTTGAGGCGTACCCTGACACAAAATAAAAAGCAGTTCTTTGACAAAACGCTGACCGGATTCTTAAAAAAATCTCCACAAAAATTCTGGAGGTATCTCAGCAGTAGAAAAGATAAAATTGAAGAAATCGCAAATGATACAAGAACGTTAACAGAGACAGCTGAGATTGCTGAAGCATTTAATTACTTTTTCTAGTCTGTGTTTACTAACAATACAAATACTAATGTGGGTGAGCATTTAGAGTATATTATACGTTATCCAATGGAAGATCTGGTAATCAAACGTGAAGGAGTGTTTGAACTCCTCCTGAACCTAGATGGGAAAAAATCTAGTGGGCCTGACGAGATCTGCCCAGAATTCCTGAAGCGCTATTCTGAATGGATATCCTATTACCTAACGGTGATATTTGAGAAATCGCTAAAAACTCATTCCTTACCCTCGGACTGGCGCAGGGCAGTTGTTATACCGGTATACAAAGGAGGTGATCGCAAAATTGTAAACAATTACCGCCCCATTTCACTCTCATGTATTAGTTGTAAACTTTTGGAGCACATCATCGCAAAACATATTTTACAATTTCTCGAACAAAACACCTTATTATACCCATCCCAGCATGGCTTCCGAGCTGGACTATCTACCATTACACAGTTAATCGAAGTTGTTCATGATTTTGCGGCAGCCTTAGACGAGAAGCGACAGAATGACGTCATTTGTATAGATTTTGCAAAGGCTTTTGATAAAGTGCCTCATGAAAAGCTAATCTTTAAACTTCGAGAAATTGGTATTTGTGAAACATTAGTTTCTTGGATAAAAGAATGCTTAGGTGACCGAACACAGTCAGTGCGCTTAAATGGCAGTTCGTCGAATCCACTTTTCCCCAGGGTTCGGTATTGGGCCCTTTGTTATTTCTTATATATATCAATGATATATTTACAATAGTTGAACACCCGGTGAGAGTGAAACTTTTTGCTGATGACTGCCTAATTTATTCTACCGTAACGATCGCCCATGATCAAGTCATAATCAGTCATTGTTTGGAGAAATTCAGCCAATGGTGTAACTCATGGGGCATGAAAGTAAACTACAAGAAATCAACATACACACATATGACTAAAAAAACAAACGTTATGCCTTATCACTATGTATCGACGGTAATTTATTAGTACAGGCTAACCAATTTAAATATTTAGGAATCACTCTTACACAAAATTTGGCATGGCATACGCACATAGAAAATGTGTGCTCGAAAGCGAACCAGAGACTAGGTTTCTTAAGGCAAAAATTACATCAAGCTACGCGAGATATAAAACTGGTGGCTTACAAAACTTTCATCAGACCACTACTAGAGTATGCCTCGGTCGTGTGGAGCCCTCATCAGGACAGCCTGAAAACAAAATTAGAAAAATTCCAACGCCGTGCCGCCCGCTTCATATGCACAAATTACCGCCGGTTAGATTCCGTCATGAAGATGTTAGATTCTTGTGAACTGGAACCACTAGAAGCACGAGGGCAAAAGAACCGGCTGAAAGTTTTTTTTTTTAGGATACTTCATGGACAACTAAAAATTAATAAAGATGAGTACCTGAAACTGCCAGGGAAACGTAGCGGTCGTGTTAATCACAATTGTGTTGTGCTACCATAGTTTGCTCACAGTGATGTGTTTCGTCATTCCTTTTTCCCAGCTGTGATTGAAACTTTGGAAGGCGTTGCCAGGCTTTGTGGTAAATGCAAGCGATGTTTGCCAATTCGAAAAATTATTGGACATATATTTAGATGATTTCGTTTGCCAATTCGAAAAATTGTTGGACATGTATTTAGATGATTTCGTTGTCACTTGATATACCTGTGTGTTTGGTTTGTTTGTATTTATTTGTACCTTCCCTGTAAGAACCCTCAACAAAGGGTTGACAGTATTATGAAATAATAATTCGCTCGCTGCAAGACGCTATCATCACGGACTATACGTAGCCACGACTTTGGAAAGCTAATGCATATCGAATCGACTGGCGCATGCATTGGAACACGTCACCAGCGGATGCTGTGTTCACACGCGGCTCCCTGAGCTCCTTTTGCAGCGAGTTCCATGAGGCAAAAAACACTAGGTCGCTGGGTCTCGGCGAATAATTTTTTCTGTGTTTAAGACTAAAAGCAGATAAGCATCGTCGGGGTCTTTCGGCTGCGAATTCCTCAATGACAGGAACCTGAAAAGGCTGCTGATTAGAAATGGATTGTACGATCTTAATTATTAACCGTGCAAATTGCAAGTATCTTGCGACTACTCAAGTGCGCCCAACCTTAGAGGTCGTTCCGTAAGAAAAACCTTTTTTTTTTCAGAAAGGCTATCTTTGGAAACTTGAAATCGTTCTCTAAAGCACCCGGTATATATAAGACCAAGATTTCATATCGTGCGTCACTGCATGCGCGGAAAATTCTATGACTTGTCAAAGAACGATAAGGTTTCGCTGATAGAAACAATACTGACACAAATAATCTGCTCCCTCTCAGTCATAAGGCGAGGTCACTTCACGTTTGTTTTTCTAGAGATAACTGCTTTACCGAATACATTCATATCTGCAATCTTGGCTATGTATCGCGAGAAAGCCATCTTATGGCATTTTAACGGACATGTTGCAACGCTCTCGAACGGCCGCTCATTTTTGCACCGTCCTGTTTTCCCGATGTAACGTGCGCAGGACGACGGGATCCGAGTTATGACACCCGAATTGTACTCAGATGTTTTCTTTTCTGCTTCTTTTGACAACCACGCTTTGCCTTCTTTGTGATATCAGTGCTTCTTCCTTTTTTTTTTTTCACAGATCCCCCTGCTTGCTATAGTGCTGCTAATATAATCTGCACCTTTTCTCAAGCGGCTAATTTCCTCGCATTAAGGGAAACGTGATAGCTGCAGGGAATAACAACACTACAATACGTTTCTCAGAAGTATACATAGGATTGGCGTTAGAGTTGGATACACCATACACCGGCTTTTAAAAACAATGAAGCTTGCTCACCGAAACAAGCTTGCAGTAAGTGTGACCGGACTTAAGGGCGCTCTATTAATAAACACCTGTCTTAGCAAGAGCACGTTTTACAAGTTTGGAAAGGCTGAAACGAAAAGCGATAAGTGCGTCATTAGCCCTGGCTGAACAACACCAACACGTAAGGTGATCACTCATCGCACATTGAATGTTCAGGAGCTTATCGTAGGTATTTCGACAATCAGAACGAAAGGGATGATTCGCCTATGATCAATGGAAATTCATCACACACATGCGGAAACACTGGCTGCTACAACTGTTCCTGGAGCATCCAAAGCTACTCTTGTATGTCAGCCTGTGAGATGCATAATAAAAATGAAGCTGTCATGCTATATATTCACTAGGTTTCTCACGGTCTAAATAAAACACCCCCTTGAGACAACGTACAATTTCTATCAGCAAATCTTCGTAATAATAATAATAATAATAATAATAATAATAATAATAATAATAATAATAATAATAATAATAATAATAATGTTATCCCATGATGATCCCCTGAAAGCAGCGTAAGAAAAATTTTTGTTATGGCAAATCAATGTCGTCTGTCAAATCCCGTTCTCCTGCGACATATGTTACATCAGGCAAGGAGGTCAGTGCATAAATGAATAGGTGCGGGAGTATTGCAACCAGGCTAGTAAAATGCGACTAGACGTTTTCCTGTGCTACGCTGCCCTGGTGGTGGATATGAACCCCCCGCCCGTTATCGCAGGAAGAAAAAATGCGAAGTCACTAGCCTTGCAAACGAAAGTGAGAATTTTGTTAAAATTAGTGATGATTGCCCAAGTGAAAATAAGCTTTTACAAATTCGGTATTAACGCATCGTTATCATGTGAAGTGCCTTGAGTGTCCGGTATCGTCCTATCATTTGCCTCCTCCCAACTGAAACATTGTTCCAGTTTCTTTTTATTTCAATACGAAAACGTGGGAAGGAAGGAAGCATTACAGCCAGCTGTCCTAACATCATGATATTGATATTGAAAAAAAAAAACACAAAACAAAAGCCCGTACACTGTGTCTTATCGGCGCGAGTCAGGGACCCCCAGGTGATGAATCTTTCCGGAGCCCTCTACTACGGCGTTCCTCTTCTTCTTATATCTTTCGCTTCCTTTCCACGGACGCCGAGCTGTGCTCCCGACAAGCGCGGAAGTAAATAGCTTCCTTTCCCTAAACGAACCACGATTCCGAAACGGCTGTCGCAGTTAGTCTACGGCGAAGAGAAAGAAGAAATAAACAACCTTGACGGTAGTCAAATACCTTCCCGTGACTCCTAGATTAGTCACGGGCCTAGTGAACTGGTTCCCCCTTTTCACTCGAACCAGGATTTAAAAAGAAACGAAAAAGAAAGGCAGATCCCACGTGCAATGGGAATCAAGGAAACGCGAAGCACGAACGAGGAACGTCAAATGGATCCGCATTGTTGTCTCGCTATACTGAGTTTGGTACATAGGAAGTTAACGAAACGGCCACAAGAGTACCAAGGCGGTGGCATGTAAACCGTGCCGCTCATACACGCATCTCATGATTCTAACGTTATGACTTGTCATTTGCGTTCGTCATGCAGTCGTGTGGTGCCATAGCAATTTTGGTATACATCCGGGATCTTTAAGGAAACGAGTGGCATGTAGATCATGCCGCTAATGACATGCATATCACGATTTTCATGTTATGACCTGTCATTTATGATCGTCATGCAGTCATGTTGTGCCAAAACAATTTTCGTATACATCCCATCAACGAAACGGGCAGGAGAGCACCAAGACCATGGCATGTAAATCATCCTCCTAACGACATGCATATCATGATTTTCATGTTATGACGTGTCCTTTATGTTCGTCGTGCACTCACGTTGTAGCATACCAATTTTCGTATACACCCCATCAACAAACGGGCAGGAGAGCACCAAGGCCGTGGCATGTAAATCATGCTGCTCGTGACAAGTATGTCATGATTTTCATGTTATGACCTGTCATTAATGTTCGTCATGCAGTCATGTTGTGGCATACCAATTTTCGTATACATACTATTGACGAAACGGCCAGGAGAGAACGAAGTCGTAGGCGGCTAGATAGATAAATAGATACGCTCAAAGTCGCTGAAGTTCGCTAAGAAATGCTTCACATTAAAAAAAACACTTGAGCTAATCAAATCAAGCTGCTTATTAGTGACTGTAGCGCGTATTTATACGAAGTGCAATTTTAAATGCGAGGCATTTCTTAGCGAACTTCGGCGACATTGAGCGTATCTATCTATCTATCTATCTATCTATCTATCTATCTATCTATCTATCTATCTATCTATCTATCTATCTATCTATCTATCTAGCCGCCTACGATTTCGTGCTCTCCTGGCCGTTTCGCTAATGGCATGTTTACGAAAATTAATTTGCCACAACATGACTGCCTGGCGAACATAAATGACAGGTCATAAAATGAAAATCATGACATGCATGTCATGAGTGTCATGATTTACATGCCACGGTTTTAGTGCTCTCCTAGCCGTTTCGTTAATGGGATGTATACGAAAACTGATATGGCGCAACATGACTGCATGACGAACATAAGTGACCGTTCATAACAGGAAAAGCATGACGTGCCTGCCGTGAGCGGCATGATTTACATGCCACGGTCTTAGTGCTCTCCTGGCCGTTTCTTTAATGGGGTGCATACGGATATATGACGACAAATAATATTGAAATCTCCAAGAACACAAAAGGAAAAGAAAAGATTTAATCATTGCGATGGCGAATAGCAATTCTCGCAGATGTCGAAGGCATATTTTAATCATTTCCAATCAACTATTTTACGAGTGACTTCGGAATAATTCGTATAATAGCGTCCACTCGTAATGGCATCCAGGCAACAGTGGCTGTTTGCGCCTGTCAAATGCTCGTATATCAGGGCCTAAAGGTCACTGATCCAGGCAACAGTGACAGTTTGCGTCTGTCAAATGCTCGTATATCAGGGCCTAAAGGTCACTGTTCTGTACGTGAACGCGTTCGCAACGCAAGTTAAACGGAGCGACATCCAACTTTTAAAGTACATAAGTTAGCTGGCTTTTTAAATGCGAAACATTTCTTAGCGAACTTCGGAGACTTTGAGCGTATCTATCTATCTATCTATCTATCTATCTATCCGCCTACGATTTTGTGCGCTCCTGGCCGTTTCGCTAATGGGATGTTTAGAAAATTGGTATGCCAGAACATGACTACATGACGAACATATCAGCTCATAACATGAAAATCATGACATGCATGTCATCAGCGGCATGATTTACAGGCCACGGTCTTGGTGCTTTCCTGGCCGTTTCGCTAATGGGATGTATGCAAAAATTGGTATGGCACAACATGACTGCCGGACGAACATAAATGGCAGGTCCTAACATGAAAAGCATGACATGCATGTCGTGAGAGACATGATTTACATGCCGCGCGTTTCGTTAATGGGTCGTATACGGAAATTGGCATGCCACAACATGACTGCATGACAGACATAAATGACATATCATAGCACGAAACTTGCTATGGCACAACATGACTGCATGGCGAACATAAATCACAGGTCATAATACGAGAATCATGACATGCATGTCATGACCGGCAGGGTTTACATGCCAAGGTCTTGGTGCTCCCTTGGCCGTTTCGTTAACGGGATGTATACGAAACTTGCTATGGCACAACACGACTGCATGACGAAAATAAATGACAGGTCATAACACTAGAATGATGGCATGCGTGTCATGAGCGGTATGGTCTACATTCCACAGTCTTGGTGCTCTTGCGACCGTTTCGTTAACTTCATATGTACCAAAATGCGTAAAGCTAGACAATGCAGATCCATTTTACGTTCCTGATGCGTGCTTCGCATTTCCTTGATTCCCACTGCACGTGGGATCTGCCAATTTTTTTCACTACTAAATGTGAATTCATTTTAATTGGTCAACTTTTTAGTCGCTGCTTATCCAGCTAGCATGTAGAGAGGGGAGAGAGAGAGAGCGGAAAGGCAGGGACGTTAGACGGCATGAAATCACTCGTCTGGTTACCTTGCAATGGGGGAAGGGAGAAACGAAATAAGGGCGCAAGGAAAGAGCGGAGAATAAAGAAAGAAGCAGGAAGGGAAAAAAAGAAAGCGTAAAAAAAGACCAAAGAGGGAACGAGTATTCTAGTACTTCCAATAGGCCGCTGTCACCTGAAAAGGGCAAGAAAGCCTTGACTAGCTTGCCGCTGATATTAAATTACAAAGTTGTAGGGCACCTCGGACTGAACCACCTGGTATAGTTCTCCTTTTATTTTTGCTCGAGAAAAGAACAAAGGCCCGTGAAACACGCCAAATGTGGAATATACCTAAACTCTCGGCGTCATTGTTATGAGAAATGTTGATAAAGGCGATAGTACCGTTTTGGTGGCCTAAGTGTCCTTTTTGGTGTCTCCTTTGGTAGTGATTGGTTGGTTTAAGAAACCGAAAATTTGAGGGAGGCATCCGGGGCCGAATTCACAAAACTTCTCTTTCGTAAGTGCTTTTTGCCATTGGTCGGGAAGCGTCTCTAATGATATGTCCAGCAGCGGCATTGGCTGAAATTTTCTCTTAAGAGCTTTTTTGTCGTAAGTTGTTTTCGTGAATACGGGCCCCGGTTTGTTCAACCTGCAGCCATTTACTACCTAAGGTGACATTTTTATAAATAACGATACAATATTATTCGCACAATTTAAAGGATAGTTATTCAAACCTGTACAATTCTTTCCACCAATTATATTTCTGTATTGTATTGCTCTACTATTTTTGTATTGTATGCTTTTTGCCGTTCCTGCAATCCGCCCTAGAAGGATTGGCGGTACGTTTAAATAAATAAATAAATAACTTCACGGGGGGACTTAGGCCACACTCTCGATGCTATCGCCTTTAGCGACACATCTCATAATACGGCTTCTGATGGGCATGCACTCGCGCTGTTGATTCCTTTCTCGCCGCACCCTTTAAGGCCTCCCGATGGTCACTCGTCGATTGGCGATTGATAAACACGGCGCAGTCTCCACTAAGAGTGGGAGGAGCGATGCTGCGATTTATAAGCAGGGCCGTTTAGCGCGTTACGAGACAACGCTATCACGTCAGCAGATTCTGACGCACGACCAGTGAGGTCGCAAAGCCTATCTGCGTGGCTAAGCTCTGCCCGACACGCAGAAGTGTAGGGCCAACAAGGCTCGCATGGGGGCTCTATAGCGCGCAAGAACCTCCAGAGCACGTCTATTTCGTGTATTACTTCATAAACTTAAGAGCGCACCCCCCCCCCCACCCACATACACACACACACCGATGTACATGAAAGAAATGGACAGCACTGTGTATCGAAAAACACTTTCATGGATATCGGTGTGTGTCGAAGTGTGAGTGGTTTGTGCTCTTGAATTTATGAAGTCATGTCTCACCAACTAGCCCAACAACAAGTTCTACTGTATTCCGTGTTAACGCCATAACGTTAAGAAGTTTGTGTCGTCGAAAATGCTGTGTCGTCATCGGCGTCGGCGTCCACGGCGGAAATCATCATCGCCAGCTACCGCGCTTACCGCCGTTTCTCGAAGCACCCGACCACGCAGGCCCTCTGCCACGGCGCAGGTGCGCTAGCGGACAGAATTCAATTTCTCAGAATATAATTCTCTGGAGAAATCGTAAAGTACGGCTTAACACCTGAACACACGCTGGCTCGGGCTGTAGTTCGAATGTACGAAAAAAAAGCATACTTCCATTACAATGAGGCGACCAATGACGCTGAAGTTTTCGCTCTTAAGGGGAAAGGCTAAGCGTTTTATTCTGCGTTAACATATCGTCTTCGGTAATCAAAATGCGCTCCAAATAATGGCTCGTTTCCCCAAACATACGCACCAGGGTCGCTCAACAGTGAAGGACGAAGAAGAAGGCGTCTTGCAGTAGGAAACATGAATGTGAGTCTCTTTTAAAATCATTCTCTTGGGATTTCCAATTCCTTTTGTAAGGCGATTCCACATAAAGCGTGTCTCTGGAGCAGCCAAGGTGGGCTCAGAACTGGTCCCAGATAACACGCGATTGTAGCAGCACTTACAAATCGGTGCACAATCACGATTCAGCGCCGTCGTTACCAATTTCCTGTCCGCGCTAACGGTGTTATAGGTATCGAGCTACAGCTCGCTTATTTCACAACCTTCCACGTTTTATTGTTAAGATGCTGAACTGCTGTGAAATGAGTAGTCGTGTCGTCTTGATGGCCATAGGCGAACAGATGTTTAATTTTTGAGACGACAACAGGGGTTAGGTTCGGTCTGCGACTCCTGTTGGTTAATTAGGGGAAAACTAGCATCTGGGGTATAATGGAATTACTGTACCTCTCAACGACTCAAAAGTAACATTCAGTAAATTAAGTTTTTCTGGCGACAGTGACATGAAGAGATGAAAGAAGGCGGAAACAACTTGTTTTCCAGGAGCCTTCATGGTGCAAGAAGGTCCTCCGCGGTGGTGTAGTGGTTATGGTACTCGGCTGCCACCAAAAAACGCAGGTTCGATCCAAGCCACGGCGTTCGCATTTTCGATGGAGGCGAAAATGCCAGAGGCCCGTGTACTGTGCGTTGTCAGTGCACGTTAAAGAACCCTAGGTGGTCTATATTTCCGGAGCCCTCCACTACGGCCTTTCTCTCTCTTTCACTCCCTTTCCCCCACCTCCACGGACGCTTCGCCGTGCTCCCTACATGGGCTGCAGAAATTAGCGTCCTTCCCTCCACCGAGCCACAATCGTCATCAAGGCGCAAGAAGGTTTATCGAAAAGAAAAAGATGACAACGACCCGTTCCTAGAATAAGACTACAAACGAAGCCCACACGTATTTCTGGGAACAAAGGTGGCCTATTTGACCAAAAATTTATCCTGACGCGGAAGTATCTTCTTGTGCGCTAGGAAATTTTCCTAATTTTGAGATAGGGATTTCCTTCGTAGCACGTCGGTCGTGCATGCCTATGGCCGACAGATGTTTCCCAGAAGAAATGTAGGTATACGGCAGGCTCACATCATAAAACAAACCATAAAATAAAGGCCACAATTCAAAGGCGCATCAGAATCCATCAAGCGCACCCGTGTCAGAACTACACCATAATGTACCACGTGCTTTTTAGCCAAGCTGCTTTTTTAACGAGAGCCACAGAACGTTCGACATTATTTATTTATTTATTTATTTATTTATTTATTTATTTATTTATTTAACAATACCCTCAGGACCAATGACATAACAGAGGGGAGTGGGCGAAATTGTCATAAAATAATGCAGGTGAGTCAGGAACACAAGAAATACACAATGTTAGGGGAAAAAACTAGATCGCAAGTAACAAAAATACAAGAGGCACAAAACCAGAAGTACATAGAACTGCTTATGAGTGGCAAAGTATACATATTTCGGTGCATAAAATACTACATTTATTCAAGTCATCATGGTTCTGACTTAAACGAACGCTGACAAACGACAATGAAATGAACTTAGAAAAAAATGTCGCGTAACGTTTCTTTAAAACCGGGTAGTATCACTGATGGCTGCAGCACTTCCAGGAAGGTGATTCCACTCATCAGTTGTGCGTGGTACAAATGAGTGAAAGAAACAGGAGCATTTGCAAGATGGGATGCTAACTTTGTGTTGGTGATCAATGCAAGGTGATATGCAGGATGGTGCATAAAGAAGTTCATGTCGTAGAAGGGGGTGATGATATACCCTGTGAAAAAGGATTAGTCGCGCTTGTTCACGTCGTGAAACTAGCGATGGTAACCCGATATTAGTCTTCACTGATGCTGGCGGTATTGTTATATTTACCTCGAATAAATCGTGTGCAATTGTTTTGGGTTTTCTCTAATAAATTAATTAACTTGTGTTGACTGCGGTCCCAAACTAAGGCTGCATATTCAAGCTTGGGCCGGATCAGTGTCTTATAGAGAGTTAGTTTGCGGATTTGCGGTGCACGTGAAAAGTTACGTCGGAGATAGCCTAACGATCTCTTAGTGTTGTGTTAGGTTAAATCACT
Organism: Hyalomma asiaticum; assembly: GCA_013339685.2. NCBI lineage: Eukaryota > Metazoa > Arthropoda > Arachnida > Ixodida > Ixodidae > Hyalomma > Hyalomma asiaticum. The sequence goes on along the minus strand of CM023487.1, from coordinate 102,188,929 downwards.
CGAACGTCCATATATAGCCTGCTTCATCATAAAAAGTTATTTCTACAAGCTATTATGCAATTGATATAAAGATAGGATGGTGTTTATTAAAAAGGGGCGTAGGAGGTTCTTATGCGCAAGAAGGTTTTTCTTTTTAGGCCACCTTGGGCACACATAATTAAGAATATACAAGATAAAGGTTGTGTGTTTCGTGTGCCGAAACTCTGCCATAAATATAATCCTAATGATGTTGAATTTGGATCACACGAGCTTTTGGGACGCACGCGCAAATGCCAGGAATTTTTTTCCATTTCATCAAAAGGTAGCCGCCGCAATTATTCGCGCGGCGTCCGAGAATTAAGCTGGCGCCGTGAGAAGTCAGAGATAGGTGGACAGACTTTCCATGAGCGAGGACATAAACAAAGACTTTGCGGGCTTCCGGGTTGAGGGAAATGCCATGGACAAGCGAGTAGAAGTCGTGTGCAGTTTGGCTGAAAATGCGCAGAATTAACTGGCATTTACCGGGCAGTGAAGCAGTGGAGTCTTTCGTTTCTGTTCATTTTAAGAACAGGAGCACCGGAAAGCAGTGAATCAGCTTGATGTTTCGATGCCGTAATGAATAAAGGTTGTAAAGAAGCGTCTCTCGGTTGATGACCGGTGACGATATAGACTGCAGTATTTGCATGAGGCAAGCAATCAACATTTATATTCCTTAATTCTTGACGTAGGAACAAAGAATTATGCATGGTCGTTACTGAATAGATGGGCAAGGGTGTAGTATCAATTCAATAAAAGTTCGCGCGATATAATCAAAAAAGATAAATTTTTGGTTGCACACTACATCATCCACCAAAACCCAAGGGTGAAAATACGGTATCAATAAAAACCGCGTATCTCCGTGCTTCGCTGCAAATGTCATCGAAAGGCGATAGTCTCCTGCCGGCCGTACTACGCTTCGTGAGATGTGGACGCCATCTGGCAGCGCCGTTGGGAAAAATGAGCTTGTGCAGAATCCCTGGGCAACTTCCAGGTGGCAGCACCAATAGTCGGCAGAGGTCTTTTTTGTGCATAGCGTCGTATTTCAGCGCAGCCTAACAAAGACTAGGTTCTTTAGAATCACGTATCTATGCATTTTCTAGTAAAGGAACACACCACCTAATACTTGCGTATTGATGTCGCGCCTGAGATATACGTAATATTTTCTTTTTGATCGACAATGTTCACAAGTATGAACGCAGCTACCAGTTCAAGATGGCCGGGCTTTAGGCAATTGCTTAAACTTTAGCCGGGTGGCTGAATCATGTGACAGACAAGCAGGAAGACCGAAACAGGTGCCGGAGAAGGGCGGGGAGAGAGGCGAGTCGGAGTTAGCTGAGGCCGCCTCCTCTCCCGCTGCCGAAGTTGTGCCGGCCAGCCCGGCCAATGAGGCAGCTAGTACTTCCACTCCCGCCGAGCAGCTCGGCGGGAGTGGCCGTACAGCCGTACAATTGCCAGGAGTGCTTGTTGAGAAGGCCGCGAAGCGGCGCCGCAAGAAAGGCGGCAAACAGATGCGCCGAAAAAGAGCGCAGGCCGAGGCACTGCAGGCCGCTTCGGGCAGCGACTCTGACTCGTCTGACACGAGCGGACCGGAAACCAAGTGGACCGCGGTCACAGAGTCGGATGGGGATTCCTCCTCCTCCACTCTGATCGGAAGCAGCATGGAAGGCGAGCGGCAGCGCCCTTGCCCGATGTGCGGCCTCTCCGATGATGTGTGCGAGTGCTCGGTGTTATCCGACGCCACGTACTCGCCAACCAACGAGGACTCTCTCATCGAAGAGAGTACCTCTGTAGAGTAGTCCGGTCAGTCTCTAAGGTCGAGCAGAGTTGCCCTGCTCTTGGGCACCTCTTTTTCTTTTCTTCCAGTTTTCCTGAATTCGTTTTTCTCTTGTGTTCCTCTTGGGAACTTTTTTCTTTTTCATTTCACCATGGCTTCCTCGTTAACTATCGGCACTTTTAACTGTAGAGGTTTGTCACGTGCGCCAAAGCAGGCAGAGTTAACTCACTTGGCTCGCGCTCGCAAAGTCGACGTGTTAGTTATTCAAGAAACGTACGTTCATAGACTAGGACAGATTTCCAACTTTGACAGGAACTTTGGCACCCGTTCCTACTGGAGTTATGGCGCAACATGCAGTCGCGGCGTGGCTATTATTTTAATGCCCCGTTTCAGCGGCGCTGTTGTGAGCCATTCCAGGGACACGGATGGCCGTATTCTGTCAGTTGACTTAGACTGTGGAGTTCGGATAATTAATATCTATGCTCCAAACAAAAGTAAAGCGCAGCGCGAGTTCTACAGTGCATTGGAACCATGTCTGATTCCAATGCACTGTAGCACATATCCTCACGAGTCACTCTCGTGGCGGAGTTCAATTGTGTTCTAGATAGGAACGATCGCATTTGCCATCGTGGCGTCGGTAGAGGAGACCGCAACAAGAGGAGAGCATTGCGCGAGCTTGTTGACGAGTTGGGGCTGGTCGATGCTTGGCGTGCCATTCGACCTGGCCAGTTGGGGATTACTTGGACAGGGAGAGGCCTCCAAAGCAGAATCGACCGCTTTTACGTCTCACCGCCACTCGCTCCCAGCATGCACTCCTCCTGGCTGTGCTCTGCCGCTCTAAGTGACCATTGCCTCGTAGTCTTACGCTTCGCAGATTCCAATCTCGTAGCTCAGGGCAAAAGGCCGTGGCGCCTAAACGCGCGCCTTTTAAAAGAGAAGTTTTCGAAGATGTTGGTAAGTTCCTCGCGAGCTCGCTTAGAGGTAGGGACGATTTAACTGGTAGCGAATGGGACGAAGTGAAGGCCGGCGTCGCAGAGTGTTTTCGGGACTGGGGAAGCGGCGGGCACGCGAGGAGCGCGCGGAGATCCAAGTGGTTTCCGACGCGATCCTGCTGCTCTCAATGCCGCTTTCCTGCGGACCCGGGATCGCTGCGGCGTTGACTTCACTTCGGAAGCACTTCACTTCGTTTCGTACCCTGTTGCAGCGTCGTTGGGATGGCCTGACGGCCATCGCAAGCGCTGAAATATGGGACATGGAGGCATGGTGTAGTTGGAATGTTCTCCGCCGCCGCCTAGCTCGGAAAAATTCCGCACTTAGGTCACTGTTAGATCCAAACACTGGTAACATAGTGGAAAATGCAGACGGGGTACTTGAGCGTGCGTGGCAGTTCTACAAGAACTTTATGCCGAGCCGGTTCCCACCCCTTATGCTTGTCCTTTCGTTAGGAATTCCGAACCGCCCGAAGTAGTCGACTCCCCCATCTCGGAGGACGAGCTCTTCGCGGCGGTCAAATCCATGAATCATAACAGAATTCCCGGCTTAGATGGTCTCACAGTAGAATTTTACGCAAAGTTCTGGCAGGTGTTAGGGAAGTCGTTCACTGCTTTGGCGAACCGACTTCTCCATGAGGGGTCTTTGTCAGAAACTCAAAGGAAGGGGACAATCACTCTCCTGTGTAAGGACGAGTCGAGAAGCACCGACCTAAGAGCCTGGCGCCCCATCACCCTGCTGAACTGCGATTACAAGTTGATCTCCAAATTCCTGTCTGTGCGGCTCACTCCAGCGCTCAGCACTGTTTTGGGTCCGTACCAGGCATGTTGTGTTCAGGGTAGATCCACCACGCTTCATGGCTTTGCCATTAGGGACCTGATCGAATGGGCAAAAGCACGGAATCTTCCGGGCATTCTTTGCTCGTTTGATCAGGAAAAAGCTTTCGATATCATTAGTCACAAATTCATCTTTCGCGTCCTCAAACAGGCAGGTTTTAGCGTGAAATTTCGGTGCATGATTCGAGCGTTATAGTTTCGTCCCAGTTCTGCTGTCATCACAGAGGATCGCGTCTCGGAGCCTTTCAACATGTGCCGTGGAGTTCGGCAGGGAGATCCGCTCTTGCCTGCTCTCTACGTGCTCGCGTTTGAGCCGCTCCTACAGAGGCTTTCCTCTGACAGCAGAATTTGTAGGTTTCCCCTTCCGCCCGGTTCCCCTCCAGCCGCACTATTTGCCTATGCAGACGACCTGTCCATGGTTGTCCCGGACGAGGCAACTGTTTGCACCGTCTTGGAAGTCGTGGACCGGTACTGCTCGGCGAGTGGTGCTCGAGTTAACAAATCCAAGAGCGCAGTTATGTATTTGAATTCAGCCCCGAGCAGTCCGCAGCCCGTTCACGGCTTACCCATGAAAACACGGCTGCGGATTCTAGGATTCCATATCGAACTGGATGGCCTGACTCCTGAAAACTGGCAACTGGCTAGGGAAAAGCTGGAAGCCAGAATTCAGGAGTTTGGTCAATTGACCATTCCGTTGACCGCAAGGGTAACAGTGCTCCGATCGTTACTCTTTACTTTTCTCACCTATGTAGCTTGTGTGATGCCGGTAGCGAGCCGCACCAAGACTAGCTTAGAGCGGTTCCTCTTTCGCTTTTAGGGGCGAAGCTCCTTAAGCTTTGGGTCTGTCCGTCCGTTGTAGTGGCGCGTTACCTACTAGCAACCTCCCGGCGCGCGAGCTCTCTCACTCTTCCATCTGCTGTCTTGTGTGTGAGAGAGAGAGAGACAGAGAGAGCGAAAGGCGCGCGTTGACTATGGAAACGCTCTTTCTTCGATGAACGCGCTACCAGCTCGCAAAGAAGGAGAACGCGCCCTCATCCGCGAGAGACAAGCTTGACACAGGCAACGTCTTCTAGCGAGTTACTTGATTGAAAAATACCGACTGCTCGCGCTGGAGAACCGTTCACCGGCAACCTATATATATATATATATATATATATATATATATATATATAGGCACTGGATCTTGACTTTCAATAAAGTGCCGGTGGGAGATTTCACTTGTGCATAGTTGAACCATAAGGATTCGTAGCGTGCGCGTTAACTAAATTAATCCAGAACTCGGCACGATCTACGATGAACCTCCGGAGCTTCGCCGACTCATCATCATTCACTCCGTGGATATGCTGTGAATTTTTGTGGAGCGGGTCGGCCGTGAATATATCACGACCGGTGCTGAAGTTGCCCAGGGACAGGGGAGGCCTCGGCATCCCCGACCTGGGCATCATGGTAACCGCACTCCACGTTAGATGGGCTCAGGTAGCTTTAGATTCCAATAAGACTCTCACTCGCAGTTTTACGTCATACTTTCTTTCCACGAGGTTGCGGATGTTCTCGCCGAGTGCGTTTTCAAATAGCGTGCCTCGTGCGCGAACACCGTCCGCCTTCAATAATGAGGCGGCTGATACATTAGCAAAGATTCGAGAAAAATATTCCGTGGTTGATGTCGTGTCCATTAAGCTAAAGGATTTGGTGTATATGTTAACTCCGGACATACCAGCCCTCTGCAGGAGTTTTGACCTGTCCCGCCACAATCAGAATTGGAAGCTGATCACAGCTAGCTTCCTGGACGCCAGCCGTGCAACTTTTATGTAGAAGTTGCCGCGGGGGTGCCTGTTCTTCCAATACAGGCCCATAACGGCGGGCCCTGCTCGTGGGGTCTGCCCGCTTTGTGGTGCTCGAGATAATGCGGTCCACATCATCTTCTCGCAGTGCGCGCTGCCGGCAGCTCTCCATCGAAAGATAGCTAGTTTGTTTGGCCTTCCAGGGTTCTGTATCAGACGGTCCGATTTCTCAATCCGTTGCCTAGTCGAGCGATCAACCAGTTCGTGCTTCTTCTCGTTGAGTGCTCATACCAAGTTTGGTTGGCACGCTGGGGCGCGGTCTTCAACGGGAGCAGGGCGGGGCTTCGCGAAGTACTTGCAAAAGCACAGCAGGATCGCTGGTTCCACCTCACCCGCGAGTGGCACGTCCTGGGCGGGAAGAAGGTTCTCGAAACCTGGCATCGCCCAACAGCGATATTTAAGGAGTCCGGAGGAACCATTACAGTTACTTTTTAAGTGAAGATAGCTCCCCTAAGTGCACCACCCTTACCGAGAGAGACCGAAGATGCAAGACTGGACCACGTAAGACGCACCGACCTGGCAGTCCGAAACGCCGCCCCCGAGTCTGGGTAAAGACAGACGCCCCGTCGGCCTTCGGCCACGGTGCGCTACGAGCGGCCACGCCTGTTCTGTGTGCTGCGACTCACCTCGCTGCACTAAACGGTGGCCGCCCCCTCGTCCGGGTAGGACTTGGCTCGTCCTGCAGGCCAGTGCACACAGGACACGCTGTGTGGTACGAGCACCGTGTGCCGTGCGCTAGCACCACCCTTGTCCGGGTAGGACCGTTTGCCCAAACCAAAACCCCCCATCCGACGCCCCCAGGTGGGGGACCTGCCGGGGTAGACGTAGGATGATGACGGATTGATGAGACTGTGTGCTATGGGACAAGACGCCTCCGGGTGTCGACTCCTCCTTCCATCTGACATCGGCAAGTATCCCAAGAAAGACTATTGTCTTTAATAGCACACAGAGAACGGTTGTTTATAAATATTCAGCAGCGCGAACCATACGGAGAGGAGTAATGGCGCCACGGGTTTCGGGTGTTTAGGGTCGAAGAGGTTCGGTAATCCTGCCTGTTGTATGTGTCAGCTTGAGATATGTGCCATTCTGTAGAACTTCTTCCGTGTTTTTCACTCACTTTTCAACTGCAGAATTATTTTTAAATCGTTTTTTTCAATTTTTTTACTACTTCGCGCACCTACCCGTTCCCCTTTTATTGATAACACTGTTCACATCACAAAATATCAGGACCATACCACGTATACTCCGAAAGATGCTTATGGATTGTTCACTAGTCTCAGTCACTTTCATTGTTCTTTTTTTCCCTCGTGTTTTGCCCTTCCGTCTCCGCCGCCGTTTCTCCTCACTGTGTACAATCTTGGCACATTTCCATTATGTGTTTAAGATTACAAGCTGAACAGATCCGCTGATTGCCTGCAATTAAATACTTACTTATTACCTCAAACTGCCCACCTGGCTTCGTACAATTATTGGTCACATCGAGTGTTAACTTCATCGTAGTCAAAGTGGCGGAAGTGAATGAAGCACACGCGATGTAGCCTTGTAGATTTACGCCAAGCCTCGGAGGCCACGGCCGGAGCGCTTCTCGACGTCCTGCAATGAAAAGGGCACACATACGCTGTCGCACCGTGCAGCTTCATGACTCACTTGGCGGAAGCCTCCTGGCGACTAAACTTGAGGCCCTTGCCGCTACCGGAGTGTCCGTCTCCTTCCACTGGCTGCCCTCGCATGTAGGCATAGCTGGCAACGAGGAGGCGGATACACTTGCCAAAGCTGCCCACCTCCCTAGTGTCCCGCTGACCCAGGCAGTGGCGGCGAGGGACTACTCCCAGGCCCGCCTCCAGCGCCTCCTCGTCTCAATTCACCCTGACCCAAGGGTGGCAAGCAGGCACGGCCCTAAGCCATTCCCGAGAAGGGCCTTACGAGGAGGGCCAGGGCCACACTCTTGCGGCTGCGGACTGACGGCGCCAAGGACCACTGCGCCTCTCCAGCCTGCAGCCGCTGCGGGATCCTGAGACTCTCGAACACCTCCTCTGTGCCTGTCCCGGACTTGCAGAGGGACGTTCGAAGGTCATCACAGCCTACCGGAGGCAGGGACTTCCAGCCACCACACTTCACCACTTGCTGTTCCCGTCTCGCCCTCATCTACCAGCGCTGCAGAGTCTGGTGGACTTCCTAGATGAGAAGGGCATCGCAGCCTACCGCAGAGTCCAGGTCGCCCTCCCGCCCCTCCCCTTTCCGCCGGCTTACTTGGGCCACGCTGAACGAGCCTTGACATCCTTCACTACCTTTCTGTCCTCTTTATTCCCATTATCCCCTCCCCAAGACGCTGTGCCGTGCTCCCAATTTGGGCTGTAGAAATAAGCGTCTTTTCCTTATCATAATCACTACCAACACTTGGCGTCACTGTTCCCTTGGATTTCGGTTTCGCTTGCGTGTTTTTTAAATTAAAATTTACTTTCGAATTCGTTGAGCATTTCTACGATTAGGCTCTTGATAGTAGCGTTTCGGGAGCGTAAAATCGATTACCTTGACCGGGTCGAAGAATCGCTGGAGTTGGCCCTCAAGTAGCGCTGTTTAATTTGTACTCATACAACTTATATGAGTTGGACGATCTCACGTAACTCTACAAAGCGCTGGTGTAAGAGAATACGGCTACTCCAGGGACACTTTCCGCAGTCTCTTCAAGTTGAGAGTACAGCATGTAGAAGGGTTTACGAGTCGCTCGCTGATGGCTGCCGAGATGGCGCGCGAGCCAGCGATGGCGACCGCGCGAAGTCCACAGTTGCTTTTTTTCACTTGGTTACAGTGCAACATACACAAAGACAATAGAAGGAAACGAACAACATGGCGCTTCCTTCTATTGTCCTCGTGTATGTTGCGCTGTAACTAAGTGAAAAAAATGAATCCCAACCAACTGGCCCAACCTGCCATTTTGCTGCAATTTATGTCCGCAGTCGCTGCTCGAGCAGCAACACCCCCCCCCCCCCTCTTTTGCATCCTTTCGTGCTTGTTAAAGAGAGGGGGGGCGTTTGCTCTCCGCTTCGATGGCAGAATCGGGGTGATGTTATCGCAGGCGCCGTCCGAGCGAAGGAGATGAGCCGGCCTCGTTTGATCTCTGCTTCAGCCGTGTATGTCGCCCCCAGTCGCTTGCTTTTACGCGCGGGTAGAACGTACGATGGGCGGGAGGTTGTTATCGATTTGGACTTCATACGGGACATGAAGGCGACGGCGACGGCAAGAACCCTTCGAGGCTTTCCATATAATTGTTATCGCAATAATAAGTAATGCTTCGAGACAGAGCGTTCATGTAATGCATTGCAGCAAGATCAGAGAAGATTCCATTAAGAACTAGAGGCTGTTGTCTATGTGAAAGACATTCAGATATTATTGGAAATATTTTTGTTCAACATAGAGGTATATTTCTTCGTTTATTTTTGCAGCACGATGCACTAATGCGCGGAAAAAGCTAAAACCTGTGGGGCGAGGGTGTCATGCTCACTATCACTGTCTTGTAACATTTCCATCATCACTATGTCGCCGTCATGCGAGGCGAGCTCACGCACGCCCGCCAAGCTGCAGCCATTACACGTGTTTCTTGCCTTCTTGAACCTCCGAAAAATTGCGCACTCATTGAACTTTGGCATGCATTATTGATTGAGTTATTTGCGGGGTTTAACGTCCCAAAACCAGCTCTTATTATGAGAGAAGCCGTAGTGGACGTCTCCGTAAATTTCGACCACCTGGGGTTCTTTAACATGCACTGACATCGCACAGCACACGGGCCTCAACATTTCGCCTCCATCGATATGCAGCCGCCGCGGCCGGAATTCGATCCCACGACCTTCGGATCTGCAGCCGAGTGCCATAACCACTAGACCACTGTGGTCAGTGAAAGCCCCTTCGCCTGCCTCACCCCCAGCTCCTGCAAGAAAACATGTCAAACAGGTATGCCAAGCAAAACGGATTAGTGCCGCCCACACAGCGCCCCCCTTCCGCACCCCCCCCCCCTGCCCTGGTAGGCTTCCATGTTCAGGGGGTTCCTGTGCCAGCTGCTCAAGGTAGAAAAATAACAAAGGCTTTTCTTTACCTTCCAAGGTTTTGCATATACCGTATTTGCTCATGCATAACTTATACCGTGCTTACTCGCGCATACCACGTAACTCGTGTTTTTTTTCTCCATGCATCTAGGAGTTCCAAAAGGTGCGTAAATTACATGCGAATTTCGCAAATACTTTCGGAATATCGCGTAAGGAATCTTTACGCGTGCTGATCTGAGATGCGTCAAATGAAATGTATCACAAAAACGAATGTAGCTTTCACTCAACAGAACGCGTACCTTAACAGCCAAATGCATTCGTGGACTACATTCAAGCATTGGCAGATGTGCGACTCGGAATCGTCGTCACTGGTGCTGTCAGCAGCATCTCTAAACTCCAGTATCAAGGGTGACTCGTATTCACGTGTCGACATTATCGTGGCGGCACGGTTCTCAGTTAATCGGCAAACACTAGGTTGAATTTGTTTTATAGAAATCGCTATTATGTCGCTATTAAACAATCAAAATGCGACCGGCTATGGCGAAGCCTGGGCTACCGAACACACAGTACCGAAAAAGGACAACACTAGCCTGCGCCACATGGCACTGGGTGTCATGGGGAAAGCATGCAAGTAATATTTTTGCGTAAACCGTACATAAAGTTGGGAGTGCAGAAATTACGCGTGGGCGCTAATTATGCGAGTGCACACGGTACGTACATATATATTAACGTTGTTTCAAATGAAAAAGAGATCATTGCTTCTAATATGTGATGTACTTCCCAATGTGAACAACATAGGCGCGACAGTATTTACATCTGGCCAATATTGTCTCGCAAGCAGCATTGGCTGTCCTGTATTGGAAAACCAGACAGAATGTCTGGATAGCCTACTTCTATTATTTTGGAAATATTGCAATGACAACAGATAAAGTGACCTGCTATGCCACGCACGTGGGCTCGGAAGCCACTAACATGCTACTGGGCATTTTGGACCATATGATGGCAGTTGTAGATGTAGTTTGCTCAACTTCCAATGTGCAAGTTCTAGTCTACTTCACACACACTTAGCTAGAGCTTGCGCAAAGAAACAATTACGTAAATTATAGAGATAATTTTTCCTGCTGCACTGAATACATACACAATGACCTTTCTGAACTCATTTGCGGCACCGAGTCGAGCTAGTGGTCCCCTCATATTGGTAAAACAGGAAAACAATCGTGTACTTTCCACCATGTGTACCTGCCTCCCGATATATCATGTGTACTTGCAAATGTTACCATCATTGATGCTACAACTCTTGTGTGCGGACAATATTGTCCGACACAGAACATTGGAAGTCCAGCATTGGCTATGCAGTGAGATTGATTGGACAATATATACAGCCTGCTGCCATAACATAACCAATATTGATAGGACTATGTAAAAACTGACCCATTGTTACCATCCTTTTGCACTGGACGCACCAATAAGGTATGCTGAGTGGCAACTATGTCCCACATTGGCCTTCTTTACAGGATGGAAGAACCAATATTGCAAATTGAATGGTTACGATGGGCCATTGTTGGAGGCCTTAACAGATGGAATTTCCAATGCTGGCTTATCAGTGGTATCACAGGGCCTTCATTGGACCTCCGTAAGCCAACAAAAAAACAATATTGGCCCATGCATCTGTGCTGCCTGGGTTCTTTCTGTTGTGTCCTCAGCGGTTCACGTTCTTGCAAAAGGAATTCTTTACTTTTCACACTTAATTTTTGCTGCGTTCTCTTCTCTCACGATTCTTCGAACTATGCATTCGTTGCCAAGCTTTTGACGTAAATATTTCTTGCAACTCATAGACGCGCATGTTTTTATGGCCAATGCACAGCTTGACCCGAATCTTCGTGCTAGCGGACATCACGCGAGGCAGGCTGGTCCCAAATCCGCCGTGGCTTCCTCCGTTCAAAGGAACCCGGTCGATCCAGCGACGTCGGAACAGGTGGTGTCTCCCAGTGTCGCCAGGGTTCTCAAAGCTGGGCGCCGTGCTGCGCCACCTCTCTCGAAGCCAAAGTTGAAGCCACGTGCACGGCAGAAAGTCGAAAACAGTGCGGCAGGTTTCAGCGATGACACCCATAGCGAGGTATTGTTCTAGCGGCTAATCATTAGTTAAACTTCACGTGCTTTCTCTGTCATGAAACTGTAACCTGATCGGTCCAATTAGGTCTGTGTTACTTGATCGTCCTTAGATGACAGCGGGACATGCGATGCCGTAAAAGAGTGCCGACATCGCCACCGTGATAGTGTTTAGCGAAGTTGGTGAATCTTATGCGTACAGAGCCATTCTTTTTTTTTAATGCGCGCATATATTGTTGCAATCTTAGGTAAATCTAAGCACAATTATGAGCTCTTTAGTGCAGAAGCTGCAACTAAGGCACAAGTACACGAAACATGAGAGGGGCTAGCTTACAACTACCGCTTAGTGCCATATACGCTAAAATATACAGCAAAACACAAAGACAGAACGAAGTTAATGGCCCGACTACATCAGGTGATGAGGGGTTCTGAAAGTGCTGATATCAGATGAGTAGGTGATTATATCGCTGTAATCTTGTGTTTTAATTGTGTTGTGTTATGCACTAGTTGCCTTTCTGCTACACACTGAGCCACCTGTATTTGAACATGCACAATATTCCTCCCCGTACTCTAATCGCTACCAGAGGCATTGCAGGTATGCAAATAAATAATTAAAGAAATGTGTGTCTTTAAATAAATAAACATGGGTGCATTGCAAGGCTACCAGCTGCCGCTGAGAAAGATTATTTATTGATTTTTTGTAGATAGCGTTAGAGCTGGTGAGCTGATGGGTTCGTAACCTACACCGCTACAGCGTGCCCAATTACACTTCCAACGAGCATTGTGAAAAGTCAAAAGAAATATGTAAGGGGAAGGAAAGATTCGTTGCATGCCCTGAACGTATCGTCTATAGTATGTACTTCTAGGCTGTGGTAGAACGAGAGTAGACTAAAGGAATCGTTCTTGTTTTCTTTTTTTCCTATCTTCTTTTCTTTTTTGCCGTGGTAACACGACAAAAAGAATGCAAGGAAACGTGGCCATGCACCGCCGTGACAATGGATGTACTCCGTACCTGGACAACACTGTGGTGTTTTTCAGATACAATGACAATTTTACGCATAAGATTGCGGGAGCAGCATCAACAATCTGGCATCATTATGAGTGCTCCGGTTCCACGTTCCCTTTAATGTAAAATGTTTAATTGATGACAGTCGTGGGATTTCTAACCCGCACGTGCTAGTAATATATTCAGGTGATTCGTTGCACTTTCTTTTACTGGTTGTTTTAAAATACATATTTTTAGAACATGGCAATAAACGTTAATAAGAGGTTAGCACACGTGATTTTCCTTGTCTTTGTAGACTGTGCGCCAAAATGTACATAGTTATGGATTAACAGCTAGCCGAAATAGACGCTCTGAGAAGTGTAAGAATTTCGTGAAAGCTCAGCGTGACTGTCCTGTTGAGCACGTGAAGATTTTTCTTTCATGAATTTCGCGAATAGGTCCCGCATTCCGAGTTCACAACACCAAGTGTAGCTCATCGGTATGGATGGCGTAATTTTATGATTGGTTTTTGCGGAAAGGACAGCATGTATCAAGGCTGCTTCTGCATCCACCCCAATTGTCTTTTTAGTGTACAAAATTGCCAACGTAAATTTGTGGCCTTATTCAGTAGGCACGCTAATTGGCAGCAAGCATATTGACAGGACTTCGACAATTCTACTCCGTTCAGAAACGAATGCGCCGATTCTAAATCTATGACTTTCCGAAGTCCTTATCATAGAAATTAGGCATATTGTAGACACCACATTGAGAGCCTCCAGACGCTTCTTCTAAACATCAGGGTCTTCAGACATTCCCTTACAGCATCCTTGCATCACACAGTATAAAAGCAATTGTCATCACTCTATGAGGAGGCCACCGTTGTCGAGTATAGGCATTGCTAGCCCATTGTTTAACGTGAGCAATACTTCTTAGTGATGACCGCACCAACTCGGCTTCCTTGCAGCCACGCTTTGGAACAGTACGCAGAAGTCAGTAGTAAGCTTGATAAGCTCATGGATATGATTTTTCCGCAGCAAGAGCTTCTGATATGCCCCGTTGCGCTCGTGCACGATATATAAGTTGTTACTCATTTTCACTGGGCGTGAAATATTGTATATCAGGGAAAGCGCAGCACAGGATGGCATATACAGTTAGGTTGGTTGATAAAATTAAGAAGTTCATCGGCATAGGGTCGTATTAATGCGCTCAAGACAGAGCAGAGTGGAACTCTTTCAGAAAGGCCTTCGCTCGGCAGTAGACGAAAAACAAGCTGATTTTGATGAATAGTGCCTATCAGTCCGTAACACCTCCGCACGGCTCTTACTCCACGCCACCAACTATAAAGAGACAGAGTGCCATAATAGTAAAAATAGAACACTTTTTGAAGTTCGGCATTCTGTGTCCGGATAACGAGAGGTTAGGGAAAAACGTAACTTAGGTATTCCAAGAGCCAAAACCGAAATATCACTTAGTTTGCATAGGGGGTGTTTATTCTAACAATACAATCATTAGTCAAGGCGTATCACAAGGCTCAATACTTGGGCCTTTGTTGTTTTGCGTTTAGAGTAATGAGGAGGAGGAGGAGGAGGAAGGAAGAAGAAAGGCAGGGAGGTTAACCTTGGCTGAGCCCGGTATGCTACCCAGCACTGGGTAGCTATACCGGGCTGTGTGTGGTCGTTGTGTGTCTTCTTTCTTTTTGGCCTCTGAGCTCTGCTTCAGTTAATAGTAGGCGTTCGTGTTGTTCACTTCTCCCCTTGGTTCCGTGTCTTGCACGCCTCTTCTTCTCGACTATGGACACTTACCAACTCGCTCAACTTTCTGTCCTTTTGGTTCTTGACAAGATTCGTCGCGAACAACTGACGCGTTTTAGTTGTAATAATCACTTCCACCGAGGTTATGAGCCAAGGATATGTTCTTGGCGAGTGTCCTAAATATTTTGCCGCGATTACTTGTGAGCTGCCAGTACTGCAAAGCCATTTTACCAAGGATCGTGTCTATTGCGTGCCGCATTCAAAGTAGACTTCCCTTACGCGAGCGACATTCGGATGCCCATTTCAAGTTCTTTTTTGTAATATCGACAGCGATGATTGCGGAGCGGCGCATTAATGTCTCGAACATATATAACAGCCGCTGCTCTTGCAAAAACATGACCACCAAGTGCACGGTCGGACGCTGCAGGCAAGGGTCGTTCCCAGACTGCCTTGCGCCCGCCGTTGGGGACGCTTGGGAATTTAGGCAGAGCTTCAGTCGTCCGCGTGCCATGCTCACTAAATTGTCCTGGTCAAATAGTAGATGGATGGATGAATGGATGTTATGAGTGTCCCCTTTATAACGGGGCGGTGGCCCGTTGTGCAGAATCAAAGCTATTACCCAAAAAATTATCTCTGCACCTACCTATTTTGCGTGTTCCGCTGTGAAGCACAATGTTATCTGAACTGTCTTGCATTTCTACGTGCTCCATGTCCTTCCGCCAACAATACTCTACAAGCGCCTTTTACCTATCGCTATTGCCGTCATTTCCAGCTTTCCTGTGCTGTCCTGATACCCATGTTCTCCTCCAGGCAGGCCCGTAGCTAGGGAGAAGGGGGTGGGGGAGGGGCTAGGGGCCCGGGCGCCTCCCCAAATTTTGGTTGAGGGTAATGTTAATAACGTAGTGTAGTGTTAGTAACATAAACTTTAAGCCTATTAACAATGTTGCATTTCAAACGTCACTTATTGTATACATATATACTGTAATTTTCACTGAAAACATATAAAGAAAACAGGCATTTTTCTCAAATGTAGTCGAGGCCTCCAGCTAGTAGGTCCCTCCCGAAAAAAATTCCTGCCTACGGGCCAGCCTCCAGGGTAGTACATCCACACATGCAGCTAGGTGGGCATCTGTAAATTCAGCGACAACGTGCTCTGTCGTTTCCCTATCTTTTCCACAGCACGCACATGTATCCCCTTCATTGAATGTCGCTCTGAAACTCCGTGCTTTCAAACATCCTGACCTTGCTTCAATCAGCCAATTAAGCGCTTCTCTTTGAGTTAACGTAAGATGTTTCTCTCTCGATTTCCGCTTTGCCTTTTCTGCAGTTGCTAGATGCCGCCCTTACGAAAATGCCATATATGGACTTATATGAAAAAATCCATATACGGTTATATTAAAAATTGGGCAGATATGGCCATATATAGCATATACGGCCCTTATATGGCCATATCTGCCCAATTTTGAATATATCCGTATACGGGCCCGTATATGGCCATATCTGCCCAATTTTTAATATATCCATATATGGCGCCTTATACGGCCATATCTGTCCAATTTTTGATATATCCATATATGACGCCTTATATGGCCATATCTGCCCAATTTTTAATATATCAGTATATGGGCCCTTATATGGCCATATCTGCGCAATTTGTATTATATCCTTATATGGCGCCTTATAAGGCCATATCTGCTTGACACTGTAGGCCATGTGTGAGAGCTGAATACATATATAAACAAAAACAGAACACAAATGCAAGATGGACCTTTCACGTGTGTATTTTATTTTCCAACTATTTTTTTTTTCATTCTTCGGAGTTGTCTTTTGTCCTTTTGCTTCTCAAGTCGCTGAGCTTTGCGCCCAGGGATAATATTAAAATTAAGTTTTCCACTGCACTCGAACTGGCACCTCGTAGTGAAGTCTTTTGTGCGAGCTGTAAATGGCAAAACACAATTGGAGCATGAAAGTAATGCTTACATTATCAGGGCCGATAAATAGCTCCAAAATATGTGCAGCTGATGACGCAATGACACAATATTTTATATGTATACATGCATGCATTCACTTAGGCGCCAAGAACAACAATCATAAAACATCGGAACACGCCCGTATCGTTAAAACATCCTGCATGACCGTGCATGACTATGCAATGTGCTGGTCGATATGCAAAGCAGCTTACAAGCAGTTGCTCAATTATTATTTCAGTTTACTTCCTTGCACTTTGAGGCGAAGAGAAGGGAGATGCCTGTCCCTGTTTTGTCAAAAACAATTCATGGCATTTAAGCTACAGCTGTCACGCAGGAAAAAAAAACACTGTTTTTCTCAACGGCGTGATTAGCTTGTTAATCACGTGAGGCCGGTTCTCCGAAATGGCATCAAATGTATGCACATAAAGCACTGTCATTGATAGCTGAACCAGCAAACATGTTTACACATTACTGCAATAAAGCAACTGACCTTTGATGTATAGGGACGACTGAGTGTATTGTAACCTCTCCGAAATAGCGTGTGGAGTGCTCTGTTTGGTAAATAAATAAAATAAATGCAGATAATATCTAAAATGCGGCCACGCCATTTTTATGCTCAATATGGCACTTTCAGCTGCTTCTGAAGCAGCATGCATTTCCAGCCTCACTCACGGCTTCACTGGCGCCAGATTCCGCGAATAAGCTACAATAACGAGAATTTCACTAGTGAAAGGGCGGGGGAAGGGCACCGGTAAAACAAACAGAATTTCAACAGCAACTTTTCTAAGGTATTCGTAAGGAAAAATCAGAAAATGATAGCGTGTCTAAGCACGGTACATCTGTTGGGTGACCTTCGATCTCGCCACAAGAAGAAAATACTGCATTTGGCGTCTTTTTACAACGCCGCTAAAGGGTCGGAAGCAGAAGCAATGGCTAAGGCGCAAATTAAAATATAGAAGAGAAACGCGCTAGCTTTTCGACATTAGCCATTTATCCGATATCCGATGGCGAAAACAAAGCGCTTAGCAGCTATAAAATTGTCCAATTCGCGTGCTTCTGAACTGACACACCGTATTAGAATTTTAGTAACAAGCATCAAATCTTACCTTGTAGTAATCAGCCTGGCATGAAAGAAGCCTCTGTACTGCCACCAAACTTGCACTTGTGGCACCACTTCGTTAGGAATGTGCTCTTTCGTCACTCCCGACGCAGGTCACTTTAGAACATCGAAGGTTGTCCACTTATTTGCGACACGATCGAAACATGCCACTCACTGCACTCAGTACCACAGCACCACCTTTTTTCGAAAAGCACAGCCATGCAGCCCACACACAACAAAACCTTCGTGGAGAAAATGGCTCCAGTTGTGACGGCTACGTAAATGTAGTCCGTAAGAAAAAGAAAGAGAGAGGTGTATCGTTCCGAGAGGAAACGGCAAACGTAAAGCAGAAACTCGCATATTTCGATTGTTTCCCCGAAAATACGAGCGCGTTTTGTCAAAATGATGAGAAATGTGTTATGGTTTAAGGCTGCCAGTGAGACATGTGTATTTTCTTGTTTACCACAAGCAATGGACTACTTTTTGGACGCGAAAGTACACAGCGTAAACACGAGAGCTAGCTTTGGCAGCGCTTCACCTGATGCATGAAATCTGTTCCACGTGCACGTGGAAAAAGCGAGGGGCCGTCTCCAAAGGTCCTGCGCACTGTTCCGAGAAAAAAAAGCGTGGCTCTTTGCGGAAGAAAAGAACCGGAGGGCAGGGGGGGGGGGGGGGGCGGTGGACAGAGGGGGGCTCTTTTTTGTCATTTATTTTTTGGCTCGTCTTTGGCATTCTTTTGAGCAATGGTGGGTCAGCTGTAGAAAGAGTAGAAGCGATAGCTCTCTTTCGCGCCGCACTCGGACAAGACGAGGTAAAGAAAATAAAAATAAAAGTAAAGAACGTTGCTGACACATTCCAACAATCATTCGTTTAGCTATAACTTATAGTGAACATGCAATCTAGGTGCTTATTGTGGTACGGCTGGCACAAGTTTTCCATTAATGCACCACTATAATGCGCACGTATATACAATTGCCTTTGGCTTTTGCAACTGCAACATCGACGAAACAATAATAGTTCAGCTTGATACATCGTTTTAATGCAGATAATAATTAGCTCGCGCTGTAGGTAAATCGCGTATTAAATGAAATTACGATGCCATGAGAAAGCAGAACTCACCGCCAACCCTCCCTTACTCTCTTTTACCATTTACCCTTAGTGTTTACTTTTTGCATTCATTTCTTTTGTAATTACTAATTGCTGGATGGGACGAGATATGTGGTTCCATCGATTATCTGTGTGTATATAAATAACATTACAGGGTATTTATTGTTTCGCTTCGCGTGATATATTATCAGTCACCATGACGCGAGGAAATTTTATATATATATATATATATATATATATATATTGTGAGGAACTGCTCCTTAATTGGATGTCGACACATAAAGAATATAATACACCTATGCATATGACTGTTAACTTGCATTATGTGACTTTTGATGCATACTCTTTATATCGAGTATATAAAGCCATATACGGGCCACGGGCGCCGTATATGGAAGTATCCTGCTACCGTATATGTCATATAAAGCCATATATGGCAGTATATAGTTGCCTTATATGGCATATAAAACGTCATATAAGTTTATATCTGGCTGTATCTGACCTTATATTGAACTTTATATGGCAGTATATAGCCTGATATGAGCGCTTCTATGTCCATATCTGGCCATATATAAAACATCTGGCCCATATATGATATTTCCGTAAGGGCAGTTTCTTCTCCATTGCCGCTATCCAATCCGACTTCTCCGCAGCTGTGACCATGCTCTTAGCGCTCTTTTTCGTCCCATCCGTTTCGTTACTGGCTGTATACTTACTGGTAAGCCTCCTAGTTCCCTTCTTCCATTGTGTCAACGTTCTTCCTATACAAATATCTTAATACTCTCGCTGCCCATTTAATTTCATATTCTGTAATCTCCGTTCATACCTAAGTTTACTCTGAGCTTCCCTTCCCTCAAAATCGGGCCACCCCATGTCCCACTTAACAGGCTCATTTGTGGTCTTCCCATGGCCGTGCAATGCAAGATGTCCGACCGTCCTTTGATTCGCTTCCAGGCTTGATTGTACCCCTGACTTCATGCACACCACTGAATTTCCGAATGTAAGTCCAAATGGATGGATGCTATGAGCTTCCCCTTTGTAACGGGGCGGTGACATGTGCGCCACCAGGTTCGTAAGAAGATTTAAAAACTTTTTTTTCTCTCTTTAAGTTTTCCTCATGCCTTTTATATTTACTTCAATCAAATCGATCATACCATAGCAAAAACGGAAATTCATAGCCCAGTTCCCTGCCCCTTATGGCAGAAAGTCCATATTTTCCCCTAGAATTACTTTTGTCCGTTCTCTTTAGTTTTCTGCCACCAGTATTCTAACCGTCTCTTATTTATTTCAATCGCGGCTATGTTCAGCTTCCCGTTGTTCGCCCTAAAACCCAAGGCTTCATGTAGGGTGGTGCCCAAACGTATTTCCGCATTCAATCAGAACATGCCCTATCTTCCTCACAGCATGTGCATTTTTCTTCTTCTTTACTGAATTTCGCTTTATAAATACGCATTCTAAGGCAGCCCGATCTCGCTTCAAAAAATAAAGCGCTTCCTCTTGAATTATTATAAAATGCCTCCCTCTTTATTTCGTTTTTACCCTCTCGGTAGTTATTCAGAGTCGGTTTTTTTTCATCACTGCCCTCCAGTAAATCTTATCGGCCTCTCTGACTTTTCCCTTTACGCTCTTTGTTGTCAATTCTCTTAGAGCCGTATATTTACTGGTGAGCTTCCTAGTTATCTTTCTCCACTGCGTGTCAACGCTCTTTCTATATAAATAGCGGAACACCTTCACTGCCCACCTACTCTCTTTCATATTCCTTAGCCTCTCTTCAAACCTTATTTTGCTCTGCGCTTCCCTTGCCTCAAAACTCGCCCATCCCATATCGCCCTTTACAGCCTCGTTTGTCGTTTTCCCGTGGGCACCCAACGCGAGGCGTCCCACAGTTCTTTGATTCACATCCATTCCCGATTGTATCTCTGGCCTCATGCACACCACTGAGTTCCCAACTGTAAGCCCCGGTACCATTACCCCTTTCCACAGACCCCTAAGCACCTCGTACTTATTGTATCCTCATAACGCCCTGTGCTTCATTATTGCTGCGTTCCTCTTTCCCTTTGCTGCCAAGGCTATTTCGTGTACCTTCATGTATCTATCACCCTCATTTACCCATACGCCAAGGTACTTGTATTCGCTTACTCTCGGTATTTCTTGGCCCTGTATGGATACCGCCTGGTCGTTGGGATCATTGAATACCATCAGTCCGCATTTTGTTACACTAAATCCTAGTGCTAGATCCTCGCCTTCCTTCCCGCATATATTCACCAGCCGTTGTATATCATCTCGACTGTCCGCGAATAAGACAATGTCATTAGCATAAAATAAACTCGGAAGCATCTGCTCAATCATCACGCCGCCCTGTTTGTGTGACAGATTAAAACCAATGTGGCTATCTCCTAGCGCTTTTTCCATTCTAACCATGTACAGCATGAATAACATGAATAACAGCAAATATCCGAATATCCGAATTTCCGAGCAAATATCCGAATTTGGAGCGCTATCTGTCGATATCCCCGTAAACACCATCTACCATGTTGTTCAGGGTGAAATAAACGGAAGCGTACGGCATCTCGCTGTCTGCTGCATATGTTTGCAGTCGCTCCGCGATGTTTCCCCACTGCTGCGCTCCGCTGTGTACGCAACACGTATTCGTGACGACTTCGGGAACAACGTAACATTGCTTTTAACTGATTACCGTGATTATTCGAACCAAGAAAGAAATCATGCCGTCACCGGCACGCAGGTGCATGGTCTCCTCAACAATATTGTCAATGTGTGTGTTCGGAACCTGTGGTCGACGCACTTAAAATCGCCGCCTAGCCTCGTTTCGATTTTGCCTGTGAATGTAAGTTGCTTTCCCTGCTACAAAATTACCGACAGATCTAAGGCATGCGTATTTCAAAAGATCTTTAACGGACGGGGGCATCATACAGGCACACATGCGCACTACCGTGAGAGCATGATCGATCGTCTTGTTCTCGTCGTATTGCGTTTCACGGACGAAATCGATTATTCGCGATAGTTAATATGCATAGGCTGATGCGGTGGCTTGAGCGTACACGTCATTTTAATACAGTGCGCTTATGCTGCGTGTCTCCGGAAAATCGTGCGATATGCAGTTCTAAAAACATGAGGTTAATGGCAGAATGAACGTGCGACGCAAGCCGCATGTTTTCATCGAAAGCTTTTCGTGCGCACTGCATGCATCGATAATTCGCAATGCTTGCATAACTTTAAAAAATGTGGGCTCCGTTTCTTGCTGATGTCCTTTTGATTGGTTTTTATTTAATGTGAGCATAAGTGATCAGTAGCTTTAAAGGGCCACTAAACAGGCTCCTACTTTTTTTTAATCGGTCGGCCTCCCCAACCTTCTCTGCCGAGGAGAGGGTAGGCGCGGCGCGCTGTCGAGACTCCGCCCACTTACAGAACGCGCGCCGCGTTTCAGGAACGCAGATCCGACTTGCGTGACGTAACTGACAAGTAGAGGAGGTGATGCGGAGGCCTTTTCTTCTAGGTGGTGTTGGCTCACGCCGGTGGGATGGCCACAGGGTCTGACAACAGACCTGATTTCGACCAATCAACGAGCTACAACTGCGCAAAGTTGTTCACGGTGCAACATGACGACACCTAGGATGTAAGGACGGCTGGTCAATCGCAGGAAGGAGACGCGGGAATTTTTTTTGTTTGAAATACGGCGTCTGTGTAGCGCGCAACCCTGCCATATGCGCAGAATGTGGTCGCCGCAAGCGTCTCTTTGATTGAGTTAGCTTGTTTGGGCACGGCCGGTCTGGACGCGCGCGTTCGCTCCGTCTTTGAGCGAACGCGCGCGTCCAGACCGACCGTGGTTTGGGTTAAAAAAAAGTAGGAGCCTGTTTAGTGGCCCTTTAAATTTTTGAGGCCGCTCGACCGTCCATCGGCGCACTCACTGCCAGCTACAGCAGGCAGTCCGTGCATACTATCGCATCCGTACCGTGTGCCAACCGCCAGTTTAACCCTCCGTGCCCCTCACCAGCTGCTTGTTGGCCGTACGATAAAATAAAAAAATGCCACCCGCATCTTCCCACGGGGGGAACTCGAGTAAAAGCGTCGCAGAGTGGTGGGGGTATCGCGTGAATGTTGCGTAATTGGGTGTGGTTTGGGAATGCTTAATTGTTATTTCGTCTTTATTATTCTTATTTATTGAATGAAGGAGAAGCGAAGGCAAGGAGTGTAAAGTGTGTCTTTATTGCTTGGTGCCGTCGTTGTATTGGAGGGCACCAAGGTGGGCGCTTGCGTCCGCGAGCAGCGTCCGGAGCCGCGTCTCGTTGACGACGTTTGCACGCCGCTTCTCGCTCACGTACCTGGGGTCTTAAAGCTCGCTGCTCACGTTTCGCCGCTGCTTCTCGTGCACGAAGTTCGGAATCCGCAGCTCGGTGTTGCCGTTTCGCAGAAGCGTCGCGCTGCCCGAGTGATGGATTGAATTCCGAACGCGCGCTCCGCCGCTTATATACACACCGCCCGCGTTCGAGGGAGAGGAGTACGGGGGAGAGGTCCGCACCCCCACTGCGCATGCTCGGCTTGCTGAACACCCGGTGTGCCGGCACGAGACGAGCCGGGCATGCGCAGTGGGGGTGTCGACGGCGCCATGCCGAAGCGCGACATCGTGCGACTAAGAAATGCTCCGCATTTAAAAAAATTTAAAAGCTTTTGGAAAGCTTTATACAGCGAAGATCATGTTTTTCCTTCAAGTCTCGCATTTTCCTCTAGGTAGGGTCGCCCAAAATAGACAACTCGTTATCGCACTATACTGCGCGCTAAAGAAACGGCCGTATATTAAAGGCGATAGTCTTTCTTGGGATACTTCAAAGCAGAAATTTTGGTGTGTGTGTGTGTGTGTGTGTGTGTCCTGCTTTTCGATTCAGTAGAATGGCGAAGGTTTAACCCCTTCCTCAACGACCACCCATCTTGAACTGGTAGCTGCGTTCATACTTGTGAAGACAGTCGACAAAAATTAACACCATCTTCCCAAAGGGAACCCTGATGTGATGCGAAGCAGCAGCGTTGCGCACGGGTGGCGTCACGGGTTGAACGGCGCTAACGCGCACGCTTCGCATGCCATCAGGGTTCCCTTTGGGAAGATGGTGTTAATTTTTTGTCGGTCGCGGTAGCGGAGCGAGCTGCGGTAGCGGCAGGTGTTGCGGGCGAACGGAGGAGGCGGCAGTGTGGGCGCCGCGGCGAGCGCGCGGCAGGCGAGGGAGAGAGTGACGTCAGCACGCACTCGAGGGGAGCGTGACGTCAACGCGCAGCTGCGGCGTGACCTACTTGGCACCGCTCCAACACCTTCGGCGAGGGGAGCGCGTTGTCGCGCGTTCGTACGGACGAAGGGACAGCATTACACAGGCTAGTCAAAGAGCTGCTTCGCATCTAAAAACCAAATATTACGCATCTCTGAGGCACAACATCAATACGTAAGTATTAGATGATGAGCTCCTTTAGTAGAAAATACATAGATGCCTAATTCTAAATTACCTAGTGCTTGTTAGGATGCGCTAAAAATGCGACGTGTATGAAAGAAAAAGCGGACGTTTCCTACGCTACGGTAAAACGACACGGTGCTGCCACCTGCCAGTAGCTCCGCGTACTACGCAAGCTTCTTGTGTTTCCCGATATCATGGCAGATGGCGTCCGGGAGAGGTCCGCAAAGACGCCCTTGACTGAATCAAGGGGGTGGCATGCCCATAGAGCCAATGGGGACGTTTTTTTTTTGTTTTTTCGCGACGGTGGCGGCACCTGGGAGTCGCGGCAAGCGATTGGATCGCTAAACTCTGTTTGAGGCGAGCCAATCCAAAAGGGAGTCTAACATGGTAGCGCCATGGCGTTCGCGAGCTCGGGTCGGTTGCTCGCGCTACTTCTATCGACGATTTATGCATTCTGGTGACTAATTGCCCCAGCACTGCTTTCCCGTGTAATTGCCTGTTTCTTTATGTGGTACGTGTGTTTGTAGCTGGATGAATTGTGGCGAGGGCCCCTCGCCTGCCCTCGCGGCTGCCTGGCTTGTGAACATAGTAAGTACATAAATACCTGTTGCCTGCCGGAATGGTGCAGAAGTGCTCGCCGCTCCTGCCAGATGCATCACACGATTTCGTGCAGCAGAACACAAGCGCCATAAGTGCTGTCAGTAGTTCGCGCCTTCGCGTTTCTGCAGCGCGCTCGCGGTCGTCGAGTCGTCTGCTACGATCGTCTGCAGCGAACGAGCGAGCGTCGGTGCTGGGGGCGCTAGCGGAGACGCGCCGAATCATGTTTG
The DNA here is from genome assembly GCA_013339685.2 of Hyalomma asiaticum. Lineage (NCBI taxonomy): Eukaryota > Metazoa > Arthropoda > Arachnida > Ixodida > Ixodidae > Hyalomma > Hyalomma asiaticum. The sequence continues at coordinate 102,164,126 of CM023487.1, read as the reverse complement.
TAAAACTTTTTTATGAAATAGTAATTTATGACGCTCGTGGCTGATAGTATTTTTATTAAAGAACACGTTTTTCTTTACTACTTTGGTCGTGCAATTTTCTTTTTATTAGGGTTAGCTGACTTTTGTTTGCCGCCGATACCAGGTTCGCTGCAATCGTTTCGGCAGTGGCGCCATCTGATAGGGCGGACGCGCAACTCAACACATGCCAGGGGCTTGACTGAATTCCGAACGCGCGCTCCGCCGCTTATATACACACCGCCCGCGTTCGAGGGAGAGGATACGGGGAGAGGTCCGCACCCCCCCTGCGCATGCTCGGCTTGCTGAACGCCCGGTGGGCCGGCACGAGACGAGCCGGGCATGCGCAGTGGGGGTGTCGACGGCGCCGCGCCGAAGCGCGACATCGTGCGACTAAGAAATGCTCCGCATTTAAAAAAATTTTAAAGCATTTGGAAAGCTTTATACAGCGAAGATCACGTTTTTCCTTCAAGTCTCGCATTTTCCTCTAGGTAGGGTCGCCCAAAACAGGCAACTCGTTATCGCACTATACTGCGCGCTAAAGAAACGGCCGTATATTAAAGGCGATAGTCTTTCTTGGGATACTTCAGAGCAGAAATTTTGGTGTGTGTGTGTGTGTGTGTGTGTGTGTCCTGCTTTTCGATTCAGTAGAATGGCGAAGGTTTAACCCCTTCCTCAACGACCACCCATCTTGAACTGGTAGCTGCGTTCATACTTGTGAAGACAGTCGACAAAAATTAACACCATCTTCCCAAAGGGAACCCTGATGTGATGCGAAGCAGCAGCGTTGCGCACGGGTGGCGTCACGGGTTGAACGGCGCTAACGCGCACGCTTCGCATCCCATCAGGGTTCCCTTTGGGAAGATGGTAATTTTTTGTCGGTCGCGGTAGCGGAGCGAGCTGCGGTAGCGGCAGGTGTTGCGGGCGAACGGAGGAGGCGGCAGTGCGGGCGCCGCGGCGAGCGCGCGGCAGGCGAGGGAGAGAGTGACGTCAGCACGCACTGCGAGGGGAGCGTGACGTCAACGCGCAGCTGCGGCGTGACCTACTTGGCACCGCTCCAACACCTTCGGCGAGGGGAGCGCGTTGTCGCGCGTTGGTACGGACGGAGGGACAGCGTTACACAGGCTAGTCAAAGAGCTGCTTCGCATCTAAAAACCAAATATTACGCATATCTGAGGCACAACATCAATACGTAAGTATTAGATTATGAGTTCCTTTAGTAGAAAATACATAGATGCCTAATTCTAAATTACCTAGTGCTTGTTAGAATGCGCTAAAAATGCGACGTGTATGAAAGAAAAAGCGGACGTTTCCTACGCTACGGTAAAACTAGAGTTACTGTATATTTATGCTAGCATAAAGAGTTGCGCGTTTGTTTTCCAAACGCCGCCAGCTGCGAAGCAACCGAGCATTGCAGAGAAGGTGACGTTCAGGCCAATTTTTGTGCTTCTCAGCGCCGCCGCAGCGGAACTTTTGTCTGCGTTGGAGCGCGTTCCGAGCATTGATTTCAAGACGCGCATTTTGCGGGACAACTCGAAGCTCTGAGAAAGTGGTATTTTTATATTACGTTTTCCCAGTGGCCAGAGATTAGCCCCGCAGCATTTCTGTCGGAACTGTTTTGCCGTGAAGCCGTGAAAATTGGCATTGCGTTATAGTTTTATTTCGGTGTTAGATAGCCTTGACATTTGTTTGCAAGCGCGCTTCTGTGGCTACCGGCAGGACATCTCTTACGTACAACATGAACCGGCTTGTTACGGCTGGATTTCGCTTGTATGACTAGCGATCATTTCTAGATTTCCAATAACCGAGTGACCGACCATGTGACCCATCGCGCGACGGCCCATTTCGTATCGCGTCGCATTCGTGCGGATAATCCTATACATGCGGTTTCGGCTTGAAAACTGCTCAGTGCGATACTAACCACCAAGAAAAATGAATGCTGCATTTGGCCGGTGCGCCTGGAATAACCAATGTGTACACACGCTGTCAAGTCAAAAGTTGCGAGGAGTGAAGCACACACACACACACACACACACACACACACACACACACACCACACACACACACACACACACCTGACAACATTTTATCGTTCTGCATCTCGTGGCGCGTGTTAAAAAGAGCAACGCCTTTAATCTGTCGCGTCACTAAGCTGTCGCTGCGTTTTTATTTGCTATTAGGCTTCAAAGCGTTCTACGAGCGTTGGAAAACTTCCCATGCTCGATTGCGGATGCCGTTTCGCAGAAGCGTCGCGCTGCCCGAGTGATGGATTGAATTCCGAACGCGCGCTCCGCCGCTTATATACACACCGCCCGCGTTCGAGGGAGAGGAGTACGGGGGAGAGGTCCGCACCCCCACTGCGCATGCTCGGCTTGCTGAACACCCGGTGTGCCGGCACGAGACGAGCCGGGCATGCGCAGTGGGGGTGTCGACGGCGCCATGCCGAAGCGCGACATCGTGCGACTAAGAAATGCTCCGCATTTAAAAAATTTAAAAGCTTTTGGAAAGCTTTATACAGCGAAGATCATGTTTTTCCTTCAAGTCTCGCATTTTCCTCTAGGTAGGGTCGCCCAAAATAGACAACTCGTTATCGCACTATACTGCGCGCTAAAGAAACGGCCGTATATTAAAGGCGATAGTCTTTCTTGGGATACTTCAAAGCAGAAATTTTGGTGTGTGTGTGTGTGTGTGTGTGTGTCCTGCTTTTCGATTCAGTAGAATGGCGAAGGTTTAACCCCTTCCTCAACGACCACCCATCTTGAACTGGTAGCTGCGTTCATACTTGTGAACACAGTCGACAAAAATTAACACCATCTTCCCAAAGGGAACCCTGATGTGATGCGAAGCAGCAGCGTTGCGCACGGGTGGCGTCACGGGTTGAACGGCGCTAACGCGCACGCTTCGCATGCCATCAGGGTTCCCTTTGGGAAGATGGTGTTAATTTTTTGTCGGTCGCGGTAGCGGAGCGAGCTGCGGTAGCGGCAGGTGTTGCGGGCGAACGGAGGAGGCGGCAGTGTGGGCGCCGCGGCGAGCGCGCGGCAGGCGAGGGAGAGAGTGACGTCAGCACGCACTCGAGGGGAGCGTGACGTCAACGCGCAGCTGCGGCGTGACCTACTTGGCACCGCTCCAACACCTTCGGCGAGGGGAGCGCGTTGTCGCGCGTTCGTATGGACGAAGGGACAGCATTACACAGGCTAGTCAAAGAGCTGCTTCGCATCTAAAAACCAAATATTACGCATCTCTGAGGCACAACATCAATACGTAAGTATTAGATGATGAGCTCCTTTAGTAGAAAATACATAGATGCCTAATTCTAAATTACCTAGTGCTTGTTAGGATGCGCTAAAAATGCGACGTGTATGAAAGAAAAAGCGGACGTTTCCTACGCTACGGTAAAACGACACGGTGCTGCCACCTGCCAGTAGCTCCGCGTACTACGCAAGCTTCTTGTGTTTCCCGATATCATGGCCAGATGGCGTCCATATCTCACGCAGCGCTGCCTACATTTCATCAATGCACCATATGCGGCCGATTCAACATAGACGGGGCGCTGTCAAAGGCAAGGCAAAACATAAATGGCCGTTTGATGATATAGAACACACTCTGCAAGACATGCCCAGACAACGCAGGGAAAAGACCGATGAGCAGATTGCAGCAGAGAAGTGCCGGCGCGCCCGGAGGCAACAGGAAACAGACGAGGCGCGCTATGCGCGAATCGTCAATGACCGAGAGGCTAAGCGAGCGTACCCGGCGGCTGAACAGAAGCCCGAAGGTCATGCCGAACCGCAGATGAACCGGGACTCATGTAGTACAGCCGGTAGAAGACTATCGTCTTTCGGCATTTGCGGCGAAGCACAGAGATACGCGGCCAATTTTTTTCTTTAACGATGCAGCCGCGCACCAGCCTGGAAAGAACGATACTACCAACCCAGAACGCTGTTGTTGTGCGCCTAAATGCGTGTTGTCACGATGGAAAGGCCGCCAATGCAGACTCCCGAGAGGAGCAGACGACGCGCTACGATCGATGGGCGACGTGGATAAGAAACTCGCGTATCGCCAAGAAACTATGCTTCGTTCATATATACACTTCACTCACGACGAGTTCCTTCTCCCCTTCAAGCACAGCATTATTTACAAGTGTGTCATTCATTATCACATGAGCTTCTCAAAGGGTAGGTTCGTACTTACGTTTAGGCATGCGCTTTCATGAAGCTGTAAGAACGCGGCTATGTGCGCGGCTCTGCAGGCGTTCATCGAGGGGGACTTGTAACGCGTCTGGAACGGTGCCGCCATACAACAGAGGCGAAGTAAAGCTGCTGTGATTCACTTTGCCTCTCCTCGATCACGGCATCGTTCCAGGCAATGGGCGCATGGATGCGCGTGCTGAGCCGGACGAGATAAGAAGGCGCTGTCTATTTACTGCATCATATCAGTTACGGTAGTGACGTATGGGATCGTGGCGGACCCCGGCATAAATAAAAAAAACACTTTCCTACAAGAAGACTGCGGGACAGCTGGACTACAGCCGCAAAGCTGAGACATTTTCCCCTTACTCGGGATGTCTCGTCACTTTAGTCATCGGCGACATCACCGTCGGCGCAATATTTCACCACGTTATCACGCATGTTTGAGTTTCGACGTCATATTGAGATGTCTGTGTGGCGGCGATGAACGCACGAAGCGTAGCTTTGCGGCACGCGCTCCACTGCACGCAGGAGCTGCGCATAGGGAAGAGGCGCTTGTTCCTCGTCTGGGTTCTCAGCTCGGTGGCCTTCGTGGCGGTGCTCATTCCCCTCGCGCTCGTGCTCATCCCGCTGTGGCCAGCTCGTGCCACACGCCGCCCTGCCCGCGTGACCCACCAGGTAAGCGCTTCCTGCGTAACTGCACAAAAGACTCTCACGGCATCGAAGGGGCCCTTCAACGCTTCTTGAAACGATGCCGCTCGGCCGTGGAGGCTTCTGCGAGCATGTAAGCCAAATGTTGTTGCACTGCTATCACCAGCGAATTCGCCGCCTTGCTTTCAAAATACGCTTGCAAACCGCCCGATCTTTTAGGGGCGAAGGTCCTGCCTCAGGCGTCAGGCGTAACCCGCGTGCCGGGAGGCACGCGCTCACCCTCAGTTGCCTCGGCGCGTGCCTCCCGGTGCGTGCCTCTCTCTCTCTCCCGGCGCGTGCCTCCCAGCGCGTGCCTCTCTCTCTCTCACTCTTCCATCTGCTGTCTTGTGAGAGAGAGAGCGAAAGGCGCGCGTTGACTATGGAAACGCCCTTTCTTAGATGAACGCTCTACCAGCTCGCAAAGAAGGACAACGCGTCCTCACCCGCGAGAGACAACGTTGGCGCAGGCAGCGTCTCCTAGCGAGTTTCTTGATTGAGTAATACCGACTGCTCCTCACGTTGGAGAACCGTTCACCGGCCACCCATATATATATATATATATATATATATATATATATATATATATATATATATATATATATATATATATAGGCACTGGATCTTGACTTGCAATGAAGTGCCGGTGGGAGATTTCACTTGTGCATAGTTGAACCATAAGCATTCGTAGCGTGCGCGTTAACTAAATTAATCCGGAACTCGGCACGATCTACGATGAACCTCCCGAGCTTCGCCCACTAATCATCATTCACTCCGTGGATATGCTGTAATTTTTTTCAACGCATGGTGTCACTTGGGTCATTGACTACGTCGCGTGACCTTTGTCAGTGTTTTTAAGATAAATGCACACATTTTCTTTATCTGTCACACTCAAAGCGGGCAAATGAAGCATTAGTGAGGATGCTTTGGCGATTTTTCAGTCAGCGTTCTTTCTGCATCAGGCGACGTAGTCGGTGCCCCAGTGACGTCATTTGTTGAAAGAATAGCAGGTGGTTTTCAGGCGCACATTGAAGCCAAACTGGGAATTGCCTGGTGAGTGCTGTGAAATAATGTTTGACAAACAGCAACCATGGCTGATCGGCCACGTTTTGTGACAGTGGTCAGAAAGTGTTGCGGGGCCCTTTTAAGTACACGAACTGTCAATCATGCTGCGTGAGTGCGTTACACTTAGGTATTGATACCAAACAGCCATCTCAGTGCAGCGGCATGAAGAAAGAGGAAGAAGACGTCAGGGTCGTGGCTGTTGCGCCAGCGCCATTTTGCCAGGGCATCGTGCCCTCTCGGTGTTCCGCCTAAATAGCACTCGTAACATTATTGGTGGAGGTGGACGATTCCTGTACCACCATGCAGCTCCGGAGCGGTCTTAACACCGGCGACACCTCACCAATTCCTGCTCCTGGAACGTCCTCACCGCCAAGTTCTTCAGCTGCAGCCACAACATACATGACGCTATCCCACCCTCGCGATCCAGGCACATTCTGCGATAATGGCGCTATCGACGTTGATGCCTGGTTCAACCGGTACAAACGCGTCAGCGCCACCCACAGGTGGGATCCAACGCTATGGCTTGCTAATGTTCTTTTTTATCTAGACGGTACTCCTCGGACATGGTTTGAGTCCCATGAAGACGAAATAACGAGCTGGGACGTCTTTAAAGAAAAGATTCGGGAACCTTTTGGTGGCGCATGTGGTCGCCAACTCGCTGCGAAGAAGACACTGGCCACGCGTGCCCAGACGTCTACTGAATCTTACGTGTCCTACATCCTTGACGTATTGGCTCTTTGCAGCAAGGCTGACCAGCACATGTCGCAAGACGACAAAGTTAGCCACGTCCTGAAAGGCATTGCGGACGATGCCTTCAGCCTGCTCGTGTTTAACAAGGTCACGAGCATCGACACGATCCCAGGCAGCACAACAACATTGGACCGACCTTCGCGCAACGTTGGAAAACATTGGATACAATATCGGAACTACATTGTATTTCGGGTCCCATGCTACACTTTTGACTAGATTAGTCCAATGTTGGATACCAGTCGTATAACGTTGGAAAAATTGGGAAAGAATGGCTTTGGCCAACATTGTCCATCGTTTGTATTTTCAATATTGGTAAGCTTGTATAAACAATGGAAGCTCTAACCGTTCTTTCCAGCCTTTATTGATGGCTGTCCATCATTTTTTGCCAGAATTCATCGTTGGATGAGGCAGCATTTCTTGCCAGCCTCCTTTATTGGCTGATTCTGTATTTTCCCCACCTTTTTTATTGGCTATCATGCATGCGCTTACATTTGTTTTGCCGAGGCTTCTGGCTCTAGGCAAAAAGCAAGAATATCCAGTAAATTATGGGAGTAACAATATGCTTTATTTTGTACTTAGTATGCATGTATGTATTGCCAGCTTGGGAAATGAATTTGGTTATGTTCACGATTCCTGGTTATGACGATAGCATAAAACAGACATAAATGGTCAATGCACTCATATGTTAATGGCGAAACGTATCTTTCGAACACATACACACATACAAATAAACAAAATGTTTTATTTGTGACACATTTTATTCGTGAGTATAAGAGACATGAGAAGGGATTGAAAAGAAAGTTCCGATAAAATCAACAAATCAATATTCACTCTAAGTTTGAAGTCCATTGTATATCGTCAGCGTCGAGAAAACTAAACGCATAAGCACCATAAGCAAAAAGAAGAGGCACAAGAATACATACGCCTAAACCTATGCGACACGTTTTGGTTTACGTGTTTACGTGGAGCAGCTGAAGCTTAAAAGGTTCCTGAAATGATTCCACGAAACAGCTGAATTGTAGAAATTCAACACTTCCTTAAGTAACACAGCATAAGTGAATGTTAGGATATGGTGATATGTTTCTGCATGCAGAATCCGGAACGGAGGGTATGTGGGGACAAACCGACGACTTCGAAAGAACCGAAAACCAGGAACAAGAAATGACCGTCAAAGAGCACAGGGAAAACACGCGTTTCACGTAAGACAAAAACACAAACATGAAAGTCACACGAACCAAAACAGCTTTGCTAGAACCGATTACTTCATCTGCCGCGACGTATACAACAAAGCCCACCACGTGTGTATTTACAAATAGACAAATATAAAGAAAATACGCAGTAATACATGCTATAATAAACCCGGCACACGCCAAAATGAGGGTGCGAGCACAACAGTATACGCAATGAGTAAAATAAACGATTGCTAAAATCGGTACGAAGCTTTCAGGAAAACCTTTAGAACGGTCGCAACACGTCGAGGCTCATCTGTTCAGTTCACTTAAAATGTCCGGTCCAAAGAAGCGCAGGGCTGCCACTTTTTCACTATGCAGAAGTTTGCAGCCGCAAGGTCCGTGTCCGTAGATTACTCAGGTGTTCTGACTTCGTAAACTCGCCAGTTTCAGCAGATACAGGATGCCCGTGCGACACAACCTGTGCGTCCGAAAAACCTCTGCAGAGTGAAAGCCGCTTCGCCTGCCTCACCCCCAGCTCGCTGCCGCAAAACATGTCAAACAGGTATGCGAAGCAAAACGAATTAGTGCCGCCCACGCAGCTCCCCCCTGCCCCCCCCCCCCCCCCTGCCGTGGTACGCTTCCATGTTCGGCGGGCTCCTGTGCCCCCTGCTCGAGGTAGAAAGATAACAAAGGCTTTTTTTTTACCTTCCAACGTTTTGCATATGCCGTATTTGCTCATGCATAACTTATACTGTGCTTACTCGCAAATACCACGTAACTCGTGTTTTTTTTTCTCCATGCATCTAGGAGTTCCAAAAGGTGCGTAAATTACATGCGAATTTCGCAAATACTTTCGGAATATCGCGTAAGGAATCTTTACGCGTGCTGATCTGAGATGCGTGAAATGAAATGTATCACAAAAACGAATGCAGCTTTCACTCAACACAACGCGTACCTTACAGCCAAATGCATTCGTGGGCTACATTCAAGCATTAGGGGATGTGCGACTCGGAATCGTAATCACTGGTGCTGTCAGCGGCATCTCTAAACTCCAGTATCAAGAGAGACTCGTGTTCACGTGGCAAAATTATCGTGGCGGAACGGTTCTCAGTTAATCGGCAAACACTATGTTGAATTTGTTTTATAGGAATCGCCAATATGTCGCTATTAAACAATCAAAATGCGACCGGCTATGGCGAAGCCTGGGCTACCGAACACTCAGTACCGAAAAAGGACAACACTAGCCTGCGCCACGTGGCACTGGGTGTCATGGGGAGAGCATGCAAGTAATATTTTTGCGTAAACCGTACATAAAGTTGGGAGTGCAGAAATTACGCGTGGGCGCTAATTATGCGAGTGCACATGGTACGTACATATATATTAACGTTGTTTCAAATGAAAAAGAGATCATTGCTTCTAATATGTCATGTACTTCCCAATGTGAACAACATAGGCACGACAGTATTTACGTCTGGACAATATTTTCTCGCAAGCAGCATTGGCTGTCCTTTATTGAAGAAACCAGACAGAATGTCTGGACAGTATACACAGCCTACTTCTATTATTTTGGAAATATTGCAATGACAACAGATAAAGTGACCTGTTAGGCCATGCACGTGGGCTCGGAAGCCACTAACATGCTGCTGGGCATTTTGGACCATATGATGGCGTTGTAGAATGTAGTTTGCTCAACTTCCAATGTGTAAGTTCTAGTCTACTTCACACACACTTAGCTAGAACTTGCGCAAATAAACAATTACGTCAATTATAGAGATAATTTTTCCTGCTGCACTGAATACATACACAAAGATTTTTCTGAACTCATTTGCGGCACCGAGTCGAGCTAGTGGTCCCTTCCTATTGGTAAAACAGGAAAACAATCATGTGTACTTGCCGCCATGTGTACCTGCCTCCCGATATATCATGTGTACTTGCAAATGTTACCAACATTGATGCTACAACTTTTGTGTGCAGACAACATTGTCCGACACAGAACATTGGAAAACCAGCATTGGCTATACAGTGAGATCGATTGGACAATATATACAGCCTACCGCCATTACATAACCAATATTGATAGGACTATGTAGAAACTGACCCATCATTACCATCCTTGTGCATTGGACGCACCAATAATGTATGCTGAGTGGCAACTATGGCCCACATTTGCCTTCTTTACAGGATGGAAGAACCAATATTGCAAATTGAATGGTTACGATGGGCCATTGTTGGAGGCCTTAATAGATGGAATTTCCAATGCTGGCTTATGAGTGGTATCACAGGGCCTTCATTGGACCTCCGTAAGCCAACAAAAAAACAATATTGGCCCGAGCATCTGTGCTGCCTGGGATACTTAAGGAATGCCGACGTTTAGAACAGGCTAAAAGTCGCCGGCTAGCACGAAGCATCACGCGTCTTCCTAACACGGCGTCTACTTCTTCCTGCGAAGACGTCCTTCTCCAGCCTCCTCGGTGTGACAATCTCACCCGCATCATTCTACGGGAAGTCGAAGCAGCGCAACCGGTAACTTCTACGTTCCCGACACCCGATCCTTCATTGACCACAATCTCCGTCATACAAGCCGTCGTCCGTCAAGAATTATCGAACATCGGCCTGCAGCCTGTTGGACCCGTCTACTCTGCTGAGCCCCTTTTACCGTCGCGCGTCTGCTCCTAGCCCTTCTTACACCTATGCTCGACAACGCGACCTGTCTGAATGGCGCGCCCTCGATGACAAGCCAATTTGCTTTAACTGCCGACGCGTCGGCCATATCGCTCGGCACTGCCACAACCACTGGGCTTCACCGACACACTATGGTTTCGCTAATCTGGCCAGGTCTCGCTCGTCCTTTGCATTTGCTCCCTCTGTGCCGACCGCTTCATCTGTTCCTGCCGCACCTCTGCTTCGACCTCGCTACGAAAGGTCGCCCTCTTCTGCTCGCCGTCAGTCTCGTTCGCCTCCAGCACGCCGCGCTGCCTCTCCGACCTATTCGCCGCCCGTTCGTCCGGAGCTTCTGGAGGTGCAGCTGCATTGACGACCTTGGCAAGAAATCCTCGCTTGACCCTAACGACGAACTGGAATCTTTTGGACGTTCTTGTAGATCATGTTCCTGTCAGAGCCCTGATCGATACCGGGGCGCATGTGTCGATTATGAGTGCTGCTTTCCGTCGATGGCTAAAGAAAGTTACACCCGCCCTGAACCGAGCCGTTCGAGTCGCCGACGGCGGCACTGCCGCTATTATTGGCATGTGCTCTGCCCGAGTCACTATATTAGATAGAAGCACTGCCGTTGTTTTCGCCGTAATCGAACATTGTCCTCATGACATCATCCTCGGTGTGGACTTTATAGCCGCTCATTCTGCCCTCATAGACTGTTTGGCCTGCTCTCTTAACCTTCATTTGCCCCTCCTTTCCGATCCTATCGACCCGCCCCAGACCCGTCTATGCTGCATTGATTTTATTCGCCTTCTGCCCAATTCTGTTACATACGTCGACTTAACGTCTAAGTCAGCTGTACCTGACAGTGATTAGATGGTCTCACCCGTTCCTGAAGTTATGTTTACGCGCCGTGTTACTGTTCCAAACACAGTACTCACGATTAGTGCCCTTGTCAATTTCGCACTCAGTGCACAAGTGCTGCCACAAGGCATGTGCCTGGCCGAAATTACCGCGCTCCAAGACCACCACGTCGAGCCCTTCCCAGTGGATGATTGCTGCGGCTCAACCCAGGTTGAAACTCCGTGCCGTTCCAGTAGCGTCGACGTTGAAGAGATGGTTTCCTCTGATTTAATGCCTGATCAAGCTGAAGCCCTCCGCCACGTCATCGAAGACTATCGCGACATTTTTGACTTCGCAAGCAGCTCCTTAGGCCAAACCACTGTAGTGACTCATCGCATAAACACCGGCGATGCGAACCCGATTCACCGACGTCCATATCGTGTTTCCGCATCGGAGCGTACAGTAATACAACAGAAGGTCAGGAAGATGCTTGCAAAAGACGTTATCGAGCCCTCGTGCAGCCCCTGGGCTTCTCCTGTGGTGCTAGTTAAAAAGAAAGACCGCACCTGGCAATTTTGTGTAGATTATCGGCACCTGAACAAAATTACAAAGAAAGATGTCTACCCTTTGCCACATATTGATGACGCCCTAGACTGCCCATACGGTGCACCCTACTTCTCAACTATCGACCTACGGTCCGGCTATTGGCAGATAGCCGTCGATGAGATGGACCGAGAGAAGACCGTATTCGTCACCCCTGACGGTCTTTATCAGTTTAAGGTGATGCCATTCTGGCTATGTAACGCGCCTGCTACCTTCGAACGAATGATGGACTCATTGCTTCAGGGATTCAAGTGGTCCACCTGCCTGCATTATCTGGACGATGTTATTGTTTTTTCGACTACATTCGACACCCATCTTGACCGCCTATCGGCAATCTTTGAGGTGTTCCGAAAGGCCGGACTTCAATTGAAGTCATCAAAATGCCACTTCGCTCGTCGCAGATCACTGTACTTGGACACCTCGTAGATGCCACAGGAGTGCGTCCTGATCCAGAGAAAATTCGCGCCGTTACCGACATCCCTGTACCGAAGACCACAAAGGATGTCCGCAGTTTCGTGGGGCTGTGCTCCTATTTCCGACGTTTTGTCAAGGACTTCGCGACTATTGCATGCCCCCTCACCGACCTCTTGAAGAAGGACGCACCGTTTTTCCGGGGCCCTGATCAACCCTCATCTTTTTCTCAACTTACGACTCTGCTTACAATGCCGCCAATCCTGGCCCGCTTCGATCCATCTGCTCCAATCCAGGTGCACACCGACGCCAGTGGTCACGGCATAGGAGCAGTGTTATTGCAACACCAGCACGGACATGATCGCGTCATAGCCTATGCAAGCAGACTTCTTTCATCTGCCGAGCGAAATTACTCAATCACAGCGCTCTTGTGTGGGAAGTCGCGAAGTTTCGTCCATACTTATACGGGCGCCCATTCCGCGTCGTCACCGCCCTCTGCTGGCTTGCCTCGCTCAAAGATCCCACAGGGCGACTCGCTCTGTGGGCTTTACGCCTGCAAGAATATACGTTCTCTGTCGTGTACAAGACAGGACGTTTGCATCAAGATGCGGATTGTTCATCTCGGTACCCTGTAGAAGACGCAGTCGGTCCCGACACCGTTGCCTGCGTCTTCTCTGTGTCACAGATGCCTGAAATTGGCATCCAGCAACCCCGCGATTCTGCCTTACGAGCTATCATTGACCGGCTGGAGACAACTCCTCACGACGCTTCCCTGCGGATGTCCGTCCTCAAAGACGGGATCTTATACCGCCGTAACCTCGATCCCCTCGGCTCTGCCCTGCTAGTTGTCATACCAGCCCACCTGCGTTCGACTGTGCTCAGCCAACTTCACGACGCTCCCTTGGCGGGCCACTTGGGCGTTTCACGCACCTACGACTGCGTCCGTCGTCGCTTCTTTTGGCCTGGTCTCGCCCGCTCTGTTCGACGCTATGTCGCCGCTTGTGAGCCCTGCCAACTCCGGAAAAAGCCGTCCGCCTTTCCAGCTGGATTCCTCCAACTAATCGACGTTCCACCCGAACCTTTTTTCCGAGTTGGTCTCGACTTGCTTGGCCCATTTCCACTCTCCAGGTCCGGAAATAAATGGATCGCTGTGGCTACCGTCTACGCTACGCGGTACGCTGTCACACAAGCCCTTCTGACGAGTTGCGCCACTGACGTCGCGGACTTTCTTCTATACGGCATCATTTTAGTGCACGGGGCACCGCGTCAATTACTCACTGACCGCGGCCATACCTTCCTCTCAGCAGTATTTGAAGGCATCCTACGCTCTTGTTCCACCAAGCACAAGTTCATAACTTCGTACCATCCGCACACGAATGGTCTGACGGAGCGCCTCAACCGAACCATCACTGACATGCTGTCGAAATACGTTGCCGCCGACCACCAAGATTGGGAAGTTCATTTGCCATATGTGACCTTCGTCTGCAATTCATCGCGCCACGACACCGCTGGTTATTCACCGTTTTACCTCTGTACGGCCGAGAACCCGCGTTACCTCTGGACACCTTGCTGCCCACGACGACTGAATACGCGGGTGAAGCGATCGCCCGCGCCGACCATGCCCGTCAACTCGCCCGCAACCGCCTACAGGCCTCACAGGACCGTCAAATGCAGCGATATAATTGCCACCTTAGAGATGTGCACTTTCCTCGAGGTTCACTGGTGCTTCTGTGGTCACCTACCCGGCGCGTGGAGCTTTCCGAGAAGCTGCTACACTGGCCCCTACCGCTACACTGGCCACTGGCCCCTACCACGCTACACTGGCCCCTACCGTGTCCACTGGCCCCTACCGCTACACTGGCCCCACGCTACACTGGCCCCTACCGTGGCCACTGGCCCCTACACTGGCTACTGGCCCCTACACTGGCCACTGGCCCCTACCACGCTACACTGGCCCCTACACTGGCCCCTACCGTGTTGTTCGTCAGGTGACTGACGTCACGTACGAGATCGTCCCAGCTGATTCTCCCACGTCATCGTTTGGTTCGAGCGACATAGTTCACGTGGCTCGGCTGAAGCCTTATCACCCTCCCTCGACCGCACATGCCTAGATTCAGCAGCGAGACGGTGCTTACGTCGCTGGGGGGTAACATGATACCAACCAGCCATCTCAGCGCAGCGGCATGAAGAAAGAGGAAGAGGACGTCAGGGTCGTGGCTGTTGCGCCAGCGCCATTCGGCCAGGACACCGTGCCCTCTCGGTGTTGTGCCTAAATAGCACTCATAACATTATGAAAGCCGCTTTGACACGGAAGCAGAGCTGCCGCCAACCTATCGTGCTGTACGCAGTTCATACGTTAGTGTTACCATAAGAAAGACAGTCATATCCAATAAATAGGCCGTCGTTCACGATTACGAAGGACACCGGTAGGGGACAGAAGCACTTCGAACGGGCGTTATTTATTGCGCTTCTGAATGTGGGCGCGCCAGAACGGCTGCGTTTCAATTTCATTAATTGCAGCCACCATGATCTGGGTACGAAACCGGCAGCCTCTTGTAACTAGCACCGTATACGTACTCACTGACCCACGGTGGTGGGTATATAGCGATCCAAGAGGGCGGCGTCGAATACTCGTGGGCAAGCGCGCGAACGGGGGCGAGAGCGAAGGTTGACACAGCCTACATGAAATCATCAGTGGCTAAATTTAAGACACTGACCATAATAAACAAGGAAGCGAGCTTATCTAGATTCGTTCTAATGTAATTCGGAATGCAGAACATATAACAAGGGATTTGTTGTTTTGTGGGGTTTAACGTCCCAAAACCAGTTCTGATTATGAGAGACGCCGTAGTGGAGGGCTCCGGAAATTTGGACCACCTGGGGTTCTTTAACGTGCACTGACATCGCACAGCACACGGGCCTCAACATTTCGCCTCCATCGAAATGCAGCCGCCGCGGCCGGGATTCGATCCCGCGACCCTCGGATCAGCAGCCGAGTACCTTAGCCACTAGACCACCGTGGCGGGAACAAGGGATTTGAAATTCCACATAAAATACAAAGGGCTTTCAAGCCTATACGTAATGTAATCAGTAATACTTAAATAAACCATCTCGCGATGGGGCGACATATAAGTAGAAGATAAAAGGAATAAGAACAAATCCATTTACTACAAATTAAAATTCGATAAAAGGAATTTCTGGCGTTTTACGTTCCAAGACCACTACATGATTATGAGAGACGCTATACTGGAGCGCTCCAGAAATTTCGACCAGCTGGGGTTCTTTAACGTCCGCTAGCGTTGCACAGTCCACGGACCCGAACAGTTCGCCTCCATATCAAAATGCAGCCGCCGCGGCCGGGATTCGATCCCGCGATCTTTGGCTCAGCAGCCGAGTGCCATGGTCACTAGACCACTGTGGCGGGGCACAAGGAGCACCGACTAAGTCGATCGCTTTTTTTATGGTGGCTTAAAAAACCAGTACACGTATTTTCTTTAAGAACTGAACTAAAAAATGCAGCGTTACCGTGGATGTTTGTATGATTATAAATTCGGAATTGTTGGTTATGTCCCGAGCGACGTAGTCGGTGCTGCTTGTGGCGTCATTTGTTGAAGAAAAACCGGACGCTTTCCAGCTGCACTAGAGACCAAATTGCAAACTCTGTGGTGCTTGCAATGCGTAGTATTTGGTGCGCATTTTCACCGGAACCTCCATTACAGATTAGCATCATTTTCTGAACACGTTATAAGAGTGTTGCAGGGCTATTTTAATAGCAGTGCCCATCAGCGCTGAGAACTCCAGCTTCTTCTACAAGTCCTAACGAGTTGAGGAACACGCCTCTTGCTTCGTGCTGCAGATGATTACATGTAGATATGCACAGTCGTGTTGCAGGCACAATTGTGTTACACCTGCATCACCGTGATTGCAGACTCTGGCCCCTGTCGTGAAAGACGAAGACGCCGTGAAAGAGAGCCAGCTCAACTACGAAGATTTCTGCGGCCAGAAGCTGCACATTGACAACCGGACGGCCTCACGCGGCCCGGTCAGAGGTTACTGGAAAAGTGAGCAAAGCTTCCAGTACCGGAAAATCATCTGCGTCTTCGACACAAAGTGAGCACGTCATCGTGAATCTCAGGCTGCCTGCGTCCAACGCAGGGCGTATACTTGCCCCACACTTCACCAATTAATCCGGTCATGCACTAACTGCTGCCACGTTATTCCAGTAAACGTTTTATTCCACCCGTCCGCCGAAATTCCAGATGTCGGGGACATGGGTCCAGGAGGTGCAGACGTGTGTGCTGCAAGGTTCACACGTTTCGCAAGAGTCCGACCACTTCATTTGTAAACGCACGAATTATCCGTTGGTGGAGCAATTCTATTAAGAATGCTATGCAGTCTTGCATGCGCTCCTCTCCCCTCCCGCGCTCCCCGCCCCTTCTCACTCAACATTACCTCTATGAGATGCACTGTGCCTCAGCTTCATCAGAAATGTGCAGAGATTATGAAGTCGTCTGTGTGACGAAGTCAGAATGGATCTTACCGCCGTATTCTGAAACCAAACTTATCCTTATGCTTGTGACTTAAGTAGCCCGGCACCTTAAAGTGACCCTTAACGCGTTTCAAGAACCAACCTTATACTTAAATCTTAACTTTCTTTGTAATTATCGCCGCCATAAGTACGGCTTCCTTAAGGTAGCCCCCGACCTACCTTGACGCTCACTTGTGAGCAAACAAAATGGCAGGCATGGATGACAACGTTGCGGAATTGGTTTAAAACGTGGACAGGCATGAATTATCGAACTGCGGGCAGCATATGCGTAAGTGCGAGTATCGCAGCATATTATCAGAGATCGCCTAAATCCCATTGAGATTTGCGACAAGCATGGGTACTTGTGCCGCTTCCGCTCCACAATTAGTGCCGTGCTCAAGCTTCATGCTATCCCTGCGAAAGGACACCGACGGTCACGGCGGTACCTTGGCGGCTCCTTATCCAACAAGGCTACAACCGCTTCAGCAAGACTCTTCGTTTTGTAAACAAGGCGTAACAAGTCACTTATGGATAACAGCTGTTGCAGCAGAGCATCGAAGGAAAGTGTACGCGATCGCATGTGCGCTATTTCACCGACACAGCGGCGGAGCTAGCATACATCACGGGTCACTGTCAACAAAATGTGGTTTTACTAAAGTGCAGTTTTATTGAAAAGGAATCAAGCGACAGTAGCGAGAAGCGGGAACAGAGCCCAGCGGGACAAAAGGAAAGTACACGCACCAAGCACGAAGGGGTACCAAAATGAGCCGGAATAATCCACGCGGTAAATGGAAAACTATACACGTGTAATTAGAAAACAATGAAATACACTACCTAGAAAGTGATATCCGCAACAGACTTGGTTCACGCACTGCGCACAGCTCGTTCTTTTAGCACAAACTGCCCGTTGGTCTATTTCGTCGTCGCAAACACATCGCTATTGTGCAGTTGCCTGCGTAGGACCCCACTGCAATGCCGACACAAACACGTACACAGGAATACAGCGTCCACACCACGGTGTTCTCCGCACGCGCGGAGTGGAGATACAAGCACATGGTCACTCGCAAACGCACGTACACTGCCGAGACTCCGGGAAACTACGTTGACGAGACATGCCAGTGCACACCCCGTGTGCGCTGGCAATTAGGCTATGCTTAATGTGGTCTAGCTTATTTACGCTTGGCTAATGAGTGCTGGCTTAATTCGTGTTAGCTTAATTCGTCATTTTTCTATTAGGACTGGCTTAATCAAACCCGACATAATTAGACTTCGCCTAAATGGCCTTGACATAGCTAGGCTTGGCTGAATTAGGCCCGCCTTATTGAGGCTTATGTAGGGTCGACCTAAATAGACATAGCATAATTAGTCTTGACTTAACTATTTTCAGCAAGCTTAAATCGGTTCACTAGCTTGGAATGGTGATACTAGCATTACATAGCCTAGCAGAGCTCTCTGCAGTCTCCCCAGGTCTTCACCAATGCCTTAAACAGTGTCACTGTTAAAATTAAGCAAGTGCAGAATAGAATTCATCCACGCTTTAAACCAAACTAATCCATCCGCCATACTGCGGATGAATGCATTTTATTCCGCATTAGTGCACATTAATCCACCTCAGTCAATTTTAACTTATGGTAATCCTCCTTAATGCACCCTAATCCATATTAATCGGTTTTAATATGCCCTTGTGCGCCTAGATATACATTAACATTCGCCTCAACTGATTTGAGTTTGCCTGAATCATTCTTTATCCACTTTGATTAATGCTAGTCCGCCTCACTCCATTATAATCTATTTTAATCCACCTTAATATGACTTAATTCATCTTAATCGGCCTTAAGCCTTTTTAATCCACCTTTATCAACCTCTATCCTCCTTAATCCCATTAATACATTAAAATCTGCCTGAATCGATCATCATGCATCTGAGTCCGTCTTACCCACCTTAATCTACATCAATCCATCTTTGCACAATAAGTGTCTTAGACTCGCCATTCATAGAATGTATGAGTGGGCTTGTGGTATAGTTTTGCTTGTCGTAGCGTGTAGCGCATAGTTAGGGACAAAGAAGAAGCAAAAAACCGAAGACTGGACACAGCGCTTACTTTCAACAAACTGTCTAATGAATCAAGTTAAAAACACTCAGTATGGCCTACCGTCTGAGTATGGCGTGGCATTGTTTATCTGGAGAAACGCGGGATATGTATCGGGTCGTCAATAGCTCCGATTTTAAATGATTTGTTTCTTGCAGAAAAAGACAGGGATATCTAATGGTTCTATTGTTCCGAATATTATAACATATGTAGACAATTATTTGTTTCTTCTTCGAGGCGGCAATCGAGATTTTTCGAGAAGGGGGTGGCCCGAATGCTTCATTTGTTCAAGAATGTTTAATCTCTTCCGTATAACGCATGAAGAACCAGGTAAACACCTCTTGAGGTTCCTAGACCTAAAGCTCTAGTTTATGACTGAGGACACCTGTTGACAGTACATGCCTCGCGGAAGCAAACCTTTACTGCCCTTGTCATCAGGACACTCGAAGCTCGTTAAAAGACGCACAGCTAAACACACTCTAAGGACTGCTCGAAGAAAGTCCTACTGGCACACATGCGAGGATAGTTTTCGTGCCCAAACAAACCGCTTCACTTTAGCAGGCCATCCTCAATTATCATAACGTCAGTCGCAGAAGCACTCTTGGGAACCATAAAAAGAGACAGTCGTAACACATCAGGGACCTTTAAGGAACATCAAGCCCGTCAGCAAAGCAAAACTGTCATCCCATACATCCATGCACTCTAAGCCGCAAAGGACGAAAACCGGAGTAACCGCTGCAGTTAGTCCTCGCGACCAGCGGTTAGTCTGGGGAGAGAGTAACTGAAAACGATGCGTGTCGTGCGCAAATCTCATGGTCGAAATGTTTCGTCCTTATTTTCAAAGGGACTAACTGAAGGATGAACGGTGGCATTTCGTCTCTCTACGCGTCGCTGTTAGTCCCTCTGGCATATGCTTCGGCATATGCAATTGTTTTTTCATCCACCGCCGGTGGCTAAGTGGTCGTGGCCTGCTGCAGCGAAGCACGAGGTCGTGGTTGCGATTGTCTGTCGAAACCGCTACATTCCATGTGGTGGTGTAGTTGCGGGGGCAGAGAGAGAACAACTTTAATAAATAAAGGAACCCCAGTACTGCCCCACGGAAATCGAACGTTTGTGCAATGTGTCCTCGAGCACATCAAGGGGGCCCTGGTGGTTAGAATTAATACGGAGACCTCCGCTACATTCAGAAGAACTGGACACTGCGAATTCGACACAGGACAATAGACAAAAAAAAAACACACTGAAGCAAACAGTCGAACGGTCGAATCCGTGCTATCCAATATTTAGTACTATGAACCAATTAGCGTCGAGCTATGAATTTCGTTGATATATGCTGCATCGTATATTGGTCGAGAGAGGAGGTGAATTTGTGCAACTAAGATAAAAACACAGATAAAGCCTGTCACGCTTATCAACTACTGAGGGCACGTAAAACTTTCATGTACCAGTCAAGGGAAGCTGGTAGAGGTAGAAACAACTTTATTTTGGAGGGAGCAGGGGCAATTTGCAAAAAGCACAAACAAGAACGCGTCCGTAGGAGAGCGCTCACCCCTCCGGCTGAGGGGCGCAGACGGCGAGCCCCTTTGTGTACCGAAACTCGCATCAAGTTAGTCACGGTAGGCAGCCGCGGTGCGTGCCTGCACGTGCAGCGCTGTAAAAGATGGTGCTTGTGTTTACTCTGTGTATTTCCGCGACCAAAAAGTAGTCCGTTGCTTGCGGGAGCGAAAAACAATAAATGCCTCGGTCGCAGCCTCACGTCATAATATAGTTCTGATCAGCTTAACAAAACACGCTCGTAATTGCAGGGGAAACAATCGAAACGCGCGAGTCTGTGTTTTGTGTAGCTCGTTTGTGTGTCGGAGCGATACACCTCTCCTTTTCTTTACGGACTACTTGCGTAGCCTTCCCGGCGTTGCAGTCAGTGGTGGCGACAGGACACTGTCAACATGCGGCAGAATTTTTGAGAAGTGTGCGCGCGCGGTCGTGGTGTGAATAGGGTGGCCGAAGGGTGATGTTACTAAGATGGTGTTTTCTGCAAGCACACGGACACGCCGAACGAGCCCAACAGTGTTTTCAGAAGAGATCAGCGTAGCGAGGAATCGACAGCCCGTTGATTTTTCTATGGATTATTGGCTCGCACGCCACGGATAAGACCACGTGTTAGCAAGTACTCTTACGGCTCATCGGACTTCCTATCTCTTCTAATCGCGCGTTAAGTATTGCTCATTCTCCTTGTATGTTTTGTTAATAGGGTTTTCTTGCGTGGTTTTTTTTTTCTTTAACCCTCTGGCCCTTTCGATTTTCTTACCAAAGAGGCACACGTGGGAGACGTTTATTCTTTTCGTTGGAATCTTACCTTGATCTTAGCGGTGTGTGTGTGTAGATCGTGCAGATGTAAAACATGCAGGACGTTGTAGCGCTCGTAGTCTTTTCTTTTCCTCCCATTGCATGCTTTCTCATGCCCCTAGTCTGCAGTGTTGTGCGTACCTATTGAGGTCATGTGCTTGTTATGCTCGTAGTCTGTGTGTGCCTACTGCAGACGCAAGTTTATGAATATGAATCCGCAGCAGATACACGCAGGCTACTTTTTTTTACAATAGACCTTTTTCAAGCACCGCAGCGCCACCCGTGGGCGCGCAAGTGCTTCTGGGAAATGTGTGTACATCCAGCCACCCAGCAGAGCGAAGCCCAGCCTTTCCAAGCGCGTCTTTCGCTCCGAGTAAGTGAGTGACATGGGAGCGAGCCTGAACGCATTTTTTGCGTGTTTTCTTTTGTAAGCAGGCGCGTAGCTGCACGGGACAATGAAAAAGGAGGGGAGCAAGGGGGTCATTCGCGGGGGTCGGACTGGTCGTACGGGGTGTGCGCTGGCATGTCTCGTCAACGTAGTTTCCCGGTGTCTCGGCAGTGCACGTGCGTTTGCGAGTGACCATGTGCTTTATCTCCACTCCGCGTGTGCGGAGAACACCGAGCGGTGTCTCGGCAGTGTACGTGCGTTCGCGAGTGACCATGTGCTTTATCTCCACTCCGCGTGTGCGGAGAACACCGAGATGTGGACGCTGTATTCCTGTGTAGGTGTTTGTGTCGGCATTCCAGTGTGGTCCTACGCAGGCAACTGCAAAATAGCGATGTGTTTGCGACGACGAAGTAGACCAACGGGCAGTGTGTGCTAAACGAACGAACTGTGCGCAGTGCGTGAACGAAGTCTGTTGCGGATATCTCTTTCTAGGTACTGTAATTCATTGTTTTCTAATTAAACAGGTATGGTTTTCCATTTACCGCGTGGGTTTTTCCGGCTCATTTTGGTACCCCTTCGTGCTTGGTGCGTGTACTTTTCTTCTGTCCCGCTGGGCTCTGTTCCCGCTACTCGTTACTGTCGCTTGGTTCCCTTTTCAATAAAACTTCACTTTAGTAAAACCACATTTTGTTGACAGTGGTCCTTGATGTATGCTAGCTCCGCCGACGTGCCATGTCCAGCTGTGTCGGTCCAGCTGTGTCGGCGCACATGCGATCGCGTACACTTTCCTTCGATGCTCGGTAATCTTAACTGCTGCACGAAGAAGAGAAGATTTGCGAGCGCCTAGATGTTCACACGGACTGCTGTGTGTGTGAACATGTGTGTGATCTCGTTTTTCTGAAATGCCACTTTGTAGTTGTCATCGTTTGGAAGCACATGGCAAATTAGGCCATCATCAGTAAAGCAACTCAAGTGTTCATTTGTGATTGTATTACAAAAGACATTTGAATTATAAAACATGTCAATACAATAACAAACGTGTTGCCCACACCTTGCTGCAGAAGTAAGGCGGCAGACCATTTGTGTTTATTTAATAAATTATGTTCAAACCCTTCCTTTTTTGTTGTCATTTTCACCAATTGCTGCATGCAGCCAGAGGCCTAGGCCGATGGAGACGAAAAGCCATGTGATATTAAAGGATGAATTATTTCCCTCAGTGGAGGAACAATTCATCCCTGAAAACCAGGTTTTGCCAGTTCAAACTGTTCGACCAACAGGATTAACAGTTGCTCTGTGGGAAAGGGGGAGCATCTGCAGGGATGAACATTTAGTCTGGTGGGAGCATGTGTAATGAGGAAGTTTTAGTCCTATGGGATGAACATTTAGTCTGGTCAGAGCATTTGTGAAGAGGAACAGTTAGTCCTATGGGATGAACTCAGTCTGGGGGGAGCATCTGCTTGGATGAACATTTAGTCCTTTGAGGGAGAAAGTGTGAGGAGTAACCGTTAGTCTCCTGAGGAGTAACTGCTAAGGGATGAACAATTCGTCCCTTCGCAGTTAGTCCCCGAGGGACGAATCGTTGGTCCTTTAGGGAGTAATGGTTGTGGCAATGCATTTACCCCCCAAAAGGACGAACCACCGACCCCTTTTCGTCCTTTGCGGCTTAGAGTGTGGCACATCACATGACCTCAAGAAGATAGCAAGTAAGGTGAACATAAAAGCATTATTTTCCGCTCGCAACTACTGCTTTGCAAAGCCAGCTATATAAACCAGCGTTGCCCACCAAAACTCACTCGAGATAGAGGTAACGGAAGTTTTACTGAGCTGAACTCACTCATATTCACACGATCATAGGTCGGTCGGTGTGTGAGTGGACACGTCACTGTGCCGACCTCTTAGGTACAGCTCGGTGTACTCAGAATGTAAGCCAGCACATAAGTATATTCTCAGTATTCAAGATGCGATGGACGAAACACCGTGCGGGACATAAGATCCCGTCATGGCAGTTGCTTAGCAGTAAGGAAGGAAACTTACACAAGTTATACGAACAGACAGATGGCGGCGCGTCCGCTGAGGGGCGCAAATGGAACAGAGCGTGAGCTTCTGGAAATACTCCTGTGTAACAGAGACGTCGGCTGTGTACCTTACGAGGCGCACAGGGCGGAACAAGGTTGTCAATGACAAACTCAATCACTTCGTGGGCTGCGTCATACAGAAGCGCCCGCGTTTAAGAGTAATGGACGTAGTGGTACGCTGCCCGTGGGGAATCGGCAGTGATTTCCATACAGACCCCCAGGAAGGAGCGGGGGGGGGGGGGGATGTACACCTCCGTCTCTATAATTCCAAAGGCACCCGCTCAATTTGTAAACATTATAAAAATGACAAATATCCCGCGCTTCACACCCCACTATAAATTTATACACATCGCCTCCCCTTAATTTAAATTCCTGGAGTATGGGGAACGTGATGAAAATGATGAGAACGGGGGAAGGGGAAATTCGGAAATGTGTGCAGCGTACGTGTCCCAGCATGTCCTCTGTAGCTCGCTGTGCAGGCCAAGGTAGCGCACGGCTGCAATGATATCCTGGTTGTGGTGGCGTGTGTGGGAAACAGGGCCAAAACATGCTCACAACTGCCTAAAGCCGGTTAATATATGTCCAGGTAAACAATAGCTAAAATTAACTTCACTAGTATGTTGCAATAAAAGATACACATTAAGGGTGATTAAGTGCATGCGAAAATGGTTCGAAAACGCCGAAGGTAAACACAAGGGGAACACAGGCGAATCGCTGCCGCGCGCTTCGTACAGTTTTCAGAGCAGTGGAACTGGCTTGCTATATAACGAAGCTGTCTTTGCCTATCATGTGCTTTAGTCAGCATAGAAATGTTTGTGCAACATATCTTTTACGCTTATATATGTAAATAGAATTCGTTTCCTTGTTCGCCTGTAAGGTGGACCTCTGCTCGGTCAGTAGGGATGTAAGCCCTTCTTTGGTTCTTTCCACACTTACGTCACACTATTAAAAACTTCGCTTACATTGACGTACTTTGTGCCCAAATTTCCGCCAAAGTGTGCTCCGACAGTGAAGCCCATCAACTATATTACTTGGTCCTTTTAGAGGCCGCCAACGAAATCACAGATCTCGCGTTGCGATTTCCAGATACTACCGCACGGAAGCCACGTACCATCCGGAAAACGTGCCGTACGACCTCTGCTCGTCGCTGGTGTACTCCTCGTTGGCCGTGTTCTTCTACGGCGTGCAGTGGAAGCGGCCAAACTTGGACGCCGACTTCACCCAGCGGTTGAGAGCGCTCCACCTGAATCACAGGGGAAAGCGGACGCCCCTATACGTCACACTTGGCGGCGAACCCGAGGACAACGCCAATTTCACCAGGGTGCTTCGACACCAGGAGCGTGTCCTCCGCTTCACGCACAGCTTGAGGGTATTCCTGCTGGACGGCGCATACGACGTACGTCGACAGCGAGAGCTTGTGCACTCAGATAACTATGGCCCTGTTCTAATTCTGGACAGCGTCGTAGACAGTCTACGTTAACAGCTTATAAGACAGCTTCGCGCCCTCGTCGTCCGAGACCGGGCCTGAATGGCGCCTGCTCGACGTGACGCCACCTCGTGTCGAGAAAAGAAAGCTAAAGAAAGTGCACAGAATTTTCGTTTGTTTTTTTTTGCTTATTTCCTGCTGCATTCTGCGAAATAACCTATTGTAGGTCACACTGAGCAAGCAAGAAAGCGCCTACTAGCGCACAGGCGGCCAAACCGGCGATACCTAATTATATCTAAGCAGCCGTTGGACCGCCATCGTTTTTCGAACAGTACAGTAGTGTGCAATTGCATCGTTTCTTTCTTCAGATGCTGTTTTCGCAAAGGTGTCCATTTTTCAGTCTGCGTAATAATTACAATAGGACTTAAGATGGCAGGCTGTCCACGAAGCTGTCTATATTTAGGCGTCTACCGTAAGTATTGGAGCACGGTCTATTTGTACAGTGCCAGGAGTATAACATGACTACATGGCCCAACGTAGTGGTGTCTGCGTAATAATATTCATCACTTGAATGCATCTTAATCAGTACAATCTCTTCTATTCGATTTTCATGGGTACTCAGAACTAAAGCGTTATAAATCATATTACCATATCAAACCTCGCAAACTCAAAATATGCGTACTTAATGACAATCTGAATGTAAACCTTCTCTCAAATATGTCAAGTAAAAAATATGGGAAAATGAGCAATCCATACCCGGACACCTAAATTTCTATGATTTGTTACTGGGATACGAAACTAGAATATTGCGGGTGTTTTTCTGCATAGGAAAAAGCACTTAAGTTCTAGAAACGACAGATATACAGGAAGCAAAAGTTGCAGGTTTCTTGTTTTGCTGCGATTTTCGTATAAATTTTGGTTTTGCCACTATGTCCACGACTTGTTCGATGGACGGGCAGACGTACGACTAATTTTGCTACGGCGCAAACTCCCCCAGGAGAACTTGTTTTTGAGCCAACATGTGAAGAGCCGAAAGCTCATACATGCTTTTGTGTGCATTTACTTTTGTGGCTTCGCGCTACAGCATGACAATATGGCCCGAATACTAGCAGCCTCATCATGGTCGCACTTAGCCGAGCTGTAGTTCTGTAATACGCCGCGGTGGCTATACTCCTCGTGACGCCTGACTGCTGACCCGATAGATGGGGGTTCTACACGTACCGCTCGTGTTTTCGATGAAGGCGGAAATGGCAGAGGCTCGTCTATTGTGCCTTGTCAGTGTACGTTCAGGAACCGCATGTGGTCCAGATATCTGGAACCTTCCACTATGGCTTTCCTCGTAATTATACCATGGTTTTCGCACATAAAACTCCGTCAATTATTATTATTTGCAATTTTGCATTGATCACAAAGGCCATAGCAACCATATGATAGTCCCTTCGGACTTGGCAAGATGGCGAATCAGACAGTTCGGCAGAATTTGTTAGTGCTAATAAACTCACAGAGGTTAGCGCATATCGCTTCGTTGAGTCTGGTCATAGACGGTCGGGCAACCACGAAGGTAGCGTTGCGTTGTTGGCTGTTCTGTAAGTGCTGCTCAGCCTCCCACTACCGCGACAAAACCGTCCATAAAAGCTGCGGACTCGCAAGTCTCTGCGTGCACTTTCGTGCGCAGGGTCTGCACTTGGACTGGAACCACCCGCAAGGCCTGTGCGGCGACCAATCCGACACCGAGAACTTGCGCAAGTTCGTGCTCTTGCTGCGCTCTCAGTGGACGGGACGGATTATGCTTTCGGTGCCGCCCGCGCCCCATCGTCTGCGCCACTACAGCCTCGGGCGGATGCTCTCCGTGTTGGAGCACGTGATCGTGTCCACGCACAGGCTCAGGCCGCGTCGTGCCGTCGTCGGCTGCTGGAGTCGCGGTGACGATGCCGCGCGCATCATGCGGGCCGTGCGCCTGCGCTTCCCAGCCGAGTGGAGCAAGCGCTTCGTCTACACCGTGTCGGTGAGCGACGTGCTGCAGTGCGAGGAACCCAACACCCACCACAACAAGAAGACACGGTTGAGTCCGTGCTTTACAAAAGGCTGTGGTGTAGCTCGCGAAGTAGCAAGGCAATCTTACAAACGCGGGCATCGCGTTCAATTGCTGCTTTGCCAACCGCCGATGAGAATACGGTTAACAGGGGATTACGATCATACGATCGTAATATACGACTGAAAGTGAACGTTTTTCGTAGAGGGAACAAGGCCATAGGACAAATCTTGACGAGAAGCACTCTTGCGTCAAAATGTTTTCACGAATATTCTCAATAATGCGCATGGTAGAAAATACCTGCGTTCACTAAAAGAAATACAAAAACAACGGGAGGCTGCGCACTATAGTGGAACAAAGACTGAGGATACAGCGTAACTGATGGCGTTCCCCTCTCATTTCTCTTTGCCATTCCTTGCTACACTAAACTGTACAAGACTATTCTATGATCTGCGCCCTGCCCTTCTTCTCGGTCTCCTTCAAATTATCCTTCCTCACCCTTAACTCTTCATCCGACCCCTCCTCCTCACTCTCACTTTCCTCTCCCACTCCTTGCTGTTACTAATGCGCATGCGCGGCTATGTCTAGGTTATGCCAGGTGGTGGCTCGAGCTATGGTGTGGCTCGTTGCTCGGCGACGCGAGGTTTTGTGCGTGACACAGACTTTTAACATACCCTCTATAGTGCATACCCTCTATAGTGCTGGTCTATCTCGAGGTAAGGTATCTGTCATCCGCAGAAAACGCTGAGTATCAGGTATACGCCAGGGGGTATGGAAGCAAACCTTCAGTGTACTCTCTGGTTAAATTGTAACAATTCTTCGCACCTAGTTAACAGCTCGCGCAACCAGATCAGAAAGTCGTAGCTGCGGCATGCCTGACGAATCCTTCGAGGCCTTTATGCTGACATCGCAAGAACGCTAGCTGGGTTCGAGCTGGAATCCAACCGAGCCTGTCTGTGTGGCAGGTACGTGTTCTACCAAAGAGCCAGGCCAGCGGCGGACACCGCTTCGGAAAAAGGCCCCTATACACGTGGTGAATAGCAAGGTATGCTATGGTACAGCAAGTAAGTGGGAGAGGGAAGTGATACTGAGAAGGAGATAATATTGACGCTGAGGCTGCTGCTGAGAGTCGATGGTAGCGAGCGAGCCACGAAGAGCGTCTGCTATCTCGCGTTTCATCTTTCTCCGTGGTGGCGGCGCAACGCGTGCCTCTCGTGCACGCGCACGAGACAGAGACACGAGCCCTGGAGTTTGTTTGGTAGTCAGTCGAAGAAGAGAAAACTCCGCCGCATCCGCGCTCCTCCTCCTCACCCCTAGCAACCGCGCGAGGAGCGGAGAGGAGCGTCTGTAGCAACGGCGCAGCGACGTCACGCCCCACGTGACTGCGCGCGCTCCGCCCTCCGCTCCGTGGCTGCGCGCGCCCCACGCCGGCTCCGCACCCCTCTCCGCGCCGTGACGTCACGGCGTGTTGTGCAGCTGGCGCCTGCGCGCCGTGGCTGCGCGCGCCGCGCCGGCTCCTCGCACCCTCCGCGCAGCTGGTGTGCCTCTCCCCCCGTTAGGTTTGCACTCACCCTCCGCCGCCGAATACGCCTCGTGCAAGCCGACGGAAGCGCTACTGGTGGCGACCCTGCTAAGTATTCGCGGGAGAGTAGGCAGCCGTGCGCCGTAGCTTCCTACGACTTTGTTCGCGTTCGCCGTTTAGTTCGCGTTGTCGCAGCGAAATAAGCAACTTTCTTTGCATGTGTGGGGTGGCCGAAGCTTCAAGGGATGTCGAATAACAAAAGCCATCCAAACACGACCTCTTCCTGTACGTAGGCGTTTAACCAGAATTTTGATTTCGCAGGGTGGGAGGGGTGTTACCCATGGCGTTAACGAAAATGGAGGGGGGCTACCCACCTGGCTAAGTTTTAAGGGGGAGGAGTGTAAACAAAAGCCTGCTTGTACGTTTAAAGTGCTCACACAGAAGTCTTGCCCTATTTTACGAGTTACACCAGCTCTAATAAGACAAGAAACTCATGTGTGCTCGGTATGCGTGTGCCCCACCACTGTTACTAGAAGAAAAAAATTTATGTTACAACAGTGGCAGTTCGGGCATGTTCATACACCATCTTGAAAAGTAGAAGCACGCAGAACACACGGACGAAAGAGCATGAAGAAAGTTTGAAACCAACACAAGACTAAATATAGCTTTGGTGCGTGCTGAGCATTTCATATACGGAATAATGGGAAGATGCTGGACCGCAAAACACCATGATAATGGCAATACTTGCATAGGCACATAAAGCTCTAAAACAATGTGGTGCACTGCAGGCCCACAGAAGACGCATATATGACGAAATCTCCGTAAAGTGACGAAGAAATTCAGTAGCTGTTTAGTGTTTACATGTTTCTACATACATCTTGACGATAGAGCGAGCCCCAGCCTTGCTGTCGCTCCCAATTAACTTGACCAACCCTTCGCCGCTTTTCAATATATCATGCGCCTTCTCTTTACTCAGCATCCAAAACACAAAAATTCTCACGCAGCTTTGTGCGCTTTCAAGAAGGTCGCTCAGAAAATTGCAAGTTTTGACGGCTGCAGCAGGTAGGGTAGTTCGACGAACGCGGCGCTAAATGGTTTTATCCGCTGGCAAGTTTGGCGATATCCATGAGGAGTGTACGCAGGTTCATTAACAATCTCTCAGTTGCGCTTCATAAGATGACTTTTATGTCAATTATTATGCGATTATGTCACGTATGTAATCAGTGCTATCAAGATCGCTACATAACGCACGCCAGCATCACGTATTGTTTGCTTCATTGTTTGAATTACCACTCTGCTCAAATTATGTGTGTTTATTATTAAGGTACAGATATTAAGGTACAGAGACGGCAATGTGGCAACGGTGGAATTTAAAATAAAGAAGGAAATACAAGGCGGCTACTTCGCACGAGCTCCACTTCGCAACTGGACTTTTTCACGGTGGTCGGCGGGATGCACCTGACAATTATATGCGGACTGGTTTGTCCTAAATTGTGTTAACGGCACGCGCGTGCCCACTTTCACAGAGGCCCGATTCTTTCCTGCAACTGTCACCGCAACAGTAGGTGTCCGGCACGCGAACGAAGGGGAAATCGCAGCCGCGTTCCTCGGTCATGCCCATGCCTCCCAGCGCTGCAAAAAGCGTTGTCGTCTGCTCGGCCTCCCGAGAGTACTGTCGGCGGCGCCCGCTAGGTGGCCATCAGTGGCGCCTCTATAGGCGGTGCACCAGGCGTATAGGTGCTGATCTGTAGTGACGTGTGTAGTGTGTGTATGTGTGTGTGTGTGTGACGCACTCGCGAGGTGCATTAATGCATCATACGAAAAGCGTGAAGTGTAAAATAAATAAATAATACTTCATATATAAATGTGTGTGTGTGTGTACAAATGCATCATGACAACAACACTTTAAATCATTAATTGCACTTAATCATCATAATTAGTAAAAGTGCTTTGCACTTAAAAACGGCCAGACCTCCGTGGGTCGGCTGGCGCGTGCTCTCTCGCTGCCGTCTCCTTCGCTCGGCTCTGCAGTTTAGTCGCGCGCGCCCCCTCATAGCATCACCCCGTGCTTCGCACTTCCTCATACTCCCCTTCGGGGAAATGCGGGTATTTTTTAGCGAACCTCGCCGTCGTCACAAGCTCCAGAAAAAGGTTACAACTGCGCGAATAAGACACCACATAAGAAACATGAAACACCCACCCACACGAAGCGCAACGCGTGTGGGCGTGTTTATGTTTCTTACATGGCGTCTTATTCGCACAGTTGTAACCTTTCTCTGAATCAATGACCCAACTAGCCCAACAACATGTAATTCAACAAGCTTCGCTTTAAAACGTACCTCACCTGCTGTCTCACACACGAAAACTCCGAAGCAGCCGACGTTGACGAAACCTTCCCGCTGTCATGCCTCGGCTTGTCGCATGCTGGTATGGCGGGTACTCTCGGCGGCGCGAATCGTAGATGCTGCTTATGGCAGTGCGGCTGAACAAAAATAACTACGTAAGGTGTGTTCAATAAATTGATTTTATGTATAAAGAACGTGCCAAATATGGGCGCATAATTATTTTAGCGACTTACTTTTGTTAACCCTATTTTCGGGCAGAACTTCGCCCATAATAAATCTGTTCTTATACTCTCCTACCGCTACAATATAAAACATAGTATGGTCTTGTGTAGTATGGTGTAGCATGAGGGTGTAAGGGGCAATTGAAGCTGCGGAGCAGGGATGCCTGGATGACGAAGAGGGAAATGGGGAGGGGAGAGGGTAAACCATAGCATACCCTCTATAGTGTGGTATAGCAAAAAGGTGCGGCAGGGAAGTGAGGGTAAGCAGGAGGGAAAGGAGGAGGGTAAGGCCACCAGTGCCGCAGTGTAGGGGGTGGGAAATGTTGGTGAGGTTAAAGAGTAGCGGTGTGAGGAAGAGGGAAACGATGAGGGGCGAAAGTAAAGCGTAGCACGCCCACGTATGGTACGGTACAGCAAGCAGCTGGGAAACAGAAGTGAAGGTGAGGATGCGAGAAAGAGGAGGGTCGATTGACACTCGAATTTAGTTGTTTGTGCTTCCCGCACTCTTATAAATACTGGAACAAGATTTCCCAATAAGTCGTCAGCATTTCCCGTCCTAAACTTTTTCACTGAAAGTTTTTAGCCTTTTTACTGCTTTAACGTCTAGTTGATAGTTCTGAATATATTTATTGTGTTTGGTTCCCAGAATTTAAAGCATTTGCGATACTGCTCCTTTGTTATTTTTGGTGGCGCGCAACCTGTGTCGATGGAAAGAATTTGAACGGCCTGACAATCTGGTAAGTTTCATGCAATGATGCAAAGCCATTCGTTTGTTTTGAATAAATAAATAAAGAAAATCCCTCACATGCATCATTTCATCGAACGCCAACGAAAAAAAAATGACGTCTGCAAGCAAAAATTACGTATGTCACACATGAAAGGTTCGCAGCAGCACAACAGTCCAACCCAAAAAGGAGCAAAAACGTGTGCGCGTGCTACTGAGCGTAGGTGTAGTTCTTATAAGAACAAGATATGGTAAACGCAATACCTAATGCGAACGACAAAGTAACAAATGGACCAATTTACGCTTAGAACATAAAGCTCCTTTTTTGTTATGGGAATAAGAAAGATCAATAAATAAACAACCTGCACGTGCTTCTTCGGGTTTCCCGCTGAAACTTCCGGCACACTGACGCCGATTGGATTGTTTGATGGAGCACAAGTCAAACATTGGACTGAACATAGGCGCGCGACGTTTCATTTTACCACGTATTCAGCCGGTTTAAACAACGGGGCTAGCCATGGCCAGGAAGCAATCTAAAATCGTACATCGGCACTCATTGCAGCAGAACCTAGATGCCACAGGAGGTAAGATGATCCTTGATTGTCGAATGTCAACTGAAAGATTTCTACGGTGTGTCCAGCCTTCATTTAGAACGACTCTTGCTTGCTGTTCAGGCTGGCTCAGACAAAACGAAAGACTGCTACTCCCTTTCCACGTCGTCGGCCTCGCCCCTCGCGCTTCCCGCCCCTGTTGGTGCTAGGAGTTGTGCCTCAACTACGGGCGATTTGTAGACCGTCTTCGTCACAGTGGGAGGGTCAAGTCTTTCCCGTTTTTCGCGGGCAATGTCGCCCCATCAGCGGAGGCTGGTAGCCTCTCGAGCAGAAGGCGTCCCGTGTTAACGGTCGCTCGCTTCAAGATAATTCCCCTGCCCACGCAAACGGGGAGCGTTCGTGGGAACACAGACGCCAGTGTCTTCCCGGTATCTTCAACTGCCCGTTGGAAAAGAGACCGAAACTGCCATTATTAAGAAGACCCAGCTGCCTGGGTCACGCTGGCTGGCTCTGTATTCACCCGCTATAACTCTTTGCTATAAATTTGTTTTGTTCTCCAAAGGATCGCGGTTTACATTTCCGGGTGCTAAGTGTTGCTATCCCGCGCACAGCTACGTCGATCGAGATCATGCCGGCCCATTAACCGCGTCACGCTACCTTTACTTCACAATAATAGAGTGTAACTTGCCAACGCAGTGTAACATCTGCCTCTGATCGGTTGCTTTGCCGAGTGGTCTCCTCCGTAAAAGACGCCAGTGACACCGAGGCCCCCGCATGGGAGCCCTAACCGCGTTCTCAGCGGCGATATAGTAAAAAGCGCGTGTTGACAGTGTCTTCGTTAGAAGGGAGCTTTGGCGGCAGGATCTGAAAGGAATTTCGCGGTTGGCTGTTGTTCAACCTGCGTTTCCGTACAAGGCTGCTTGCCAGCCGGAAACTTTTTCTCCAGCCACTGGCTGCGGCCATCGTTAGGGGGTAACGGGATACACTTACGTGGTGTGCCCGCATTGGCGAAAGAGACGCTTCGCCTCCATCGAAGCCTCGAAGAGGGAGTGTAAAGGATTGGCGTTTTGCGCCTGGCTTTCTTTTTGAGTGAGGGAGAGCGCTAACAGTAATGTGGGGACTCGAGGCTAAGCCTCGGCGGTTGCAGCCGGGCCTATCCGCCCTGCATGTGAAGCGGATAACTTGGAGCGCTACGAAGACGGGGACCAGAAAAAGACGCACAGGACAGGCGCTCAACTTTCAGCTGAGCTTTATTGAATCAACACGAAAAATTTATACGAACAATCAGCGTGGCTAATCATGTGAACGATAACCGGAAAACGAAGAGTCACCACCTCGCCAGAACCGCCACCTCATGGCTAGGCACCGAAGCGATCGCAAACGCAGCAGAGAAGTCAAGAAAACAACCCAAGGATAAATGCATCACGTGCTGCTAATTTATTACATCGAATAAGCACAAGTGCAAACGCCCCTAAAACAACACCTGTGTCAGAGGGAAAAGAATCATCATAAATGCTCGACACCTCTACACAACCCACTAACAAAGGAAGTAGGCCACCAACGAAAAACGTTTCAACCAACGTAAACAGACCATAAGAATAACGGACTTAAAATAACAAGACGTTGCATCAATGGAACAAGTGTTTTACACTTGTTCACAACATTAAAGAACAACAAAGCTTAAAAAACAAAGCGCTGCATCATTAAACAGGGGAGTGATGACAGGTGAAAACAAACAAATAAAGATTGAAGCTAGGGCAAAGCCGCGTGAAAAGCTAAGCATAGCTATCGAGGTATGCCACTTCTTTGTCAGCAAGTGCGATAGGAGGTGTGCCGTTGCATTTGTCACCATAATTCAAGATATAAAAAGCCCCTATTATTTCCCTTTCAGTCTTGTCATGGGCACCCTTAAGGAAAGAGGTGCGTGCCAACTCGGTAATGCAACCACATCTTTTACACTGTTCAGCTAGGCGCCCTCCGGAGTTATTCTTGACTGACAGTGCATGCTCATTCGCGCTTTCGTTAAAGCACCTGCCGGTCTGCCCTATGTACACATTGTCACAGCTCAACGCTATCTTATACACCACTTTGGCAGCGCATCTAGTAAACGGTTCGACACAGTTTTTGCCACACTGCTTGCGGTTCTGTTTAGTAGCTAAGTAGCAAATTTTTGACATTTTGCATGGGGAGAAATAGCACGTTCACGTGGTACTTGGAGACCGCTTTCTTCATGTGTAACGCCTGTGGAACATTTACAGAACGTCGTACTCATCGCCGTTACTTCGTAAATGTAACGCATTACCGTTACAGTTCCAGCAACTCTTACAGGAATGATGGTGTTCCTTCGTGCCTCTGAAAAGCAATTACTTCCGGGAACGCCGTTCCTCGGAACGACGTTCCATACTGCACTGGTTTTAGCCCATCGTGGAGAAAGCGCACATGTCCGGCAGGAGTCAGCACTATGCGCAATATTAGCGAGCAACACAGAATAGTATGCAGCATTACCTAGCGTTTTGTGGGAGCAAATATGGCGTCCTTCTCTCAAACAACACATTTTGTAAATCGATGAACACGTCGTCGAAAATGACGAAGAACAGTGAGTGGCGCTAGAGCTCCAGAGGCATTCCCCGTTGAAATCCAAACTGGAGCAGGAGCTTGTGTTTCACTTTCGATCTTAAGACTTTGTAAACGTTATTTAATGATCAAATGTTAATGTAGCGGTTGGGCTGACTATTCTATTACGTTATCGCTCCTATGCAATTGTATGTGGCTTTCCGAGAAAACACGGAAAGTTTTCCTCAAGGCGGATAACGCTCTTCAAACCCCTCTTCGCTCCTAATCGCATCATCACGAATGACCCCCATTGTTTTGAGGTAAAAGAACGTTTGCGTATCATTTCGTTAGTGCTCAAGTGAGGATACAGCAAGGTTAAGGATGCCGGCACTAAATATATAAGTAGCTTCTTTATTTATTGCTTCTCATATGTGCGCCGCATTATTGCTTGTGAGTCATAGTACCACACAGACGACGAGTTATACGCCCCAATAAATAGTATTACCGACGTATTTTCTGCTGTAATCCAACACGCAAAACTTCTGTAGGATCTTTCTGGTCGAAAAAATGCTGCCGTCTTTTTTGTTATAGTACCCGGTACTTTGACGGCGCTGGTAACAATGAAGTGCTCTCATTCTAGGAGTTCATGACACCGTAAATGGCTTGCCGTAAAAAAAACGATAAGGAAGGAAACGTGGACTCCTTTTCGGAAAAACAAAATAAAATCTCGAATTCAAGTATGGCCGCAGTTACAGTGATCTGTCGCAGTGATCCAATCATTCCCTCTTTCATTTCGTACTGTCGAGTACGCCGGAAGCTACATATGGAAGTACATGACGAGCAAGAAACAAGCTTTGCCAGCGCTCGTCATCACCTTGAGCACTTCCTTTCGATTTTTTTTTCTTTCATCATGTGCTTGTGCACTTCCGGTACAATAACGAGCGTACCAACGGCACGTGGCATAGCCCCGCGGTGGCTGCAGTAACTATTCAGCACGGAAAGCGCCATTGTCGGTCTGGTTTCGGTAATACATCGGTAAGCTTTTTTTTTTTGGATGCGTGTCCTACGCAGTAAATTGAATTAAAGGCGAATAAGTGACGTTGACTTGTGCTCACTTGCAGACAAGCGACCGACCCAGGCACATAGTGCTTCAAGTAGCACGGAAACCACCAAAATCAACTATTTATCGTAAGAGTCCCGTAACGAGCTGAGTTGTAGCTTCCGCTATAAGACGTAAGCAGCACGTTATAAAGTAGCCAGACGACGTTCGTAGTAATTCCATAGTTAAAGCGACTGCTTACCGGTCGAAATTTTTTCTTTATTGTGGTAAAAATGATCGTTTCTTACATTGACGGAAACGAGCATACCTGTACCACACGAAAAACAGACAGACAGACGAAGAATTTTTAATTTTTAGTGAGGTCCTGAGAAGCGCCGCCCTTAGAGCAGCACTTCGGGCCGCTCCCACGTGGGGACAGGGAGGCCTAGCCTCACCGCCGCATCGTGGGCTCTCTGGACATCCCGGAGTTGTGGAACAAGCTCGGAACTCTTGATGGCAGAATTCCACTCCTCCTGGGTGACTTGATTGGGCCCATGTAACGAGGAGTAATATTTTAAATGCGGAGCATTTCTTAAGTCGCAAGATGTCGCGCTTCGGCGGCGCCGTCCACACCCCCACTGCGCTCGGCTCGTCTCGTGCCGGCCCACCGGGCGTTCAGCAAGCCGAGCATGCGCAGTGGGAGTGCGGACCTCTCCTCCGTACACCACTCCCTCGGACGCAGGCGGTGTGTATATAAGCGGCGGAGCGCGCATTCGGAATTCAGTCAAGGGCGTCTTTGCGGACCTCTCCCCCGTACTCCTCTCCCTCGAGCGCGCAATCCATCACTCGGGCAGCGCGACGCTTCTGCCAAACGGCAACGCCGAGCTGCGGATTCCGAACTTCGTGCACGAGAAGCAGCGGCGAAACGTGAGCAGCGAGCTTTAAAGGGGCACTGACACCAAAATTTCGCTGCTAAGATAGCCTGTGAGATCGATTTTCGTGGACATACAGATGTCATCTACCAAATCTCAATGGCGAACACAGCTCCGAAGATAATTTAAATGAATATTGAAGTTCGCATGCGCGATCGAGCGCTAGACGCCGTACATCGCGACATCGACAGCAGCAAAGGTGACCTGAAGGGGACCCCCAACTTCCGCGACGTCACCACGGCAGCCGAGCTCCG
Organism: Hyalomma asiaticum; assembly: GCA_013339685.2. NCBI lineage: Eukaryota > Metazoa > Arthropoda > Arachnida > Ixodida > Ixodidae > Hyalomma > Hyalomma asiaticum. The sequence goes on along the minus strand of CM023487.1, from coordinate 102,126,716 downwards.
AGAGTGCTGCTAGCAATGATGACGTCATAGCCGCCATTGCTTATTCGCTGCGGCTGCGTTAGTAGACTGCCGGCGACGCCAGACCTCAAGAAGATAGTTGCCACCCAACAACGATGACAGCAACAGCGACAACAACGCGCAGGACGTGCGACAGGCGAAAGAAAACGAGCACGCGGCAGTTGTCGTGCGGAAGTGCGTCACAGTTATGTGTGCTCACGTATCCGAACTCGTCTACTCCATGCCGCGCCACGGTGGTCTAGTGGCTAAGGTACTCGGCTGCTGATCCGAGGGTCGCGGGATCGAATCCCGGCCGAGGCGGCTGCATTTTGATGGAGGCGAAATGTTGAGGCCCGTGTGCTGTGCGATATCAGTGCACGTTAAAGAACCCTAGGTGGTCGAAATTTCCGGAGCCCTCCACTACGGCGTCTATCATAATCAGAACTGGTTTTGGGACGTTAAACCCCACAAAACAACAACATCCATCGCGAGCGGTCGATGGCGCCAGTTTCACCGGGCGCCTCGTCGTTTTTTGAGCTTTCCCAAACCAAAACTGAAACTAGTGGGTAATAAACATACCGTAAATATTTATCTGACGCGCGCTGGAGCAAATGTTGTGCCGTGTTATGGCTAACAGGTCCCCAGCTACGTATTGCAGCGAAAAAACAGCAGACGGAAATTTTGGTGTCAGTGCCCCTTTAAGACCCAGGTAGGTGAGCGAGAAGCGGCGTGCAAACGTCGTCAACGAGACGCGGTTCCGGACTCTGCTCGTGGACGCAAGCGCCCACCTTGGTGCCGTCCAATACAACGACGGCACCAAGCAATAAAGAGACACTTTACACTCCTTGCCTTCCCTTCTCCCTCATTCAATAAATGAGAATAATAAAGACGAAATAACAATTAAGCATTCCCAAACCATACCCAATTACGCAACATTCACGCGATACCCCCAACACTCTGCGACGCATTTACTCGAGTTCCCCCCGTGGGAAGATGCGGGCGGCATTTCTTTAACTTGGTCCCGAATGTCATGAAAAAAATGACCGCTGCCATTATCCTTCCCGATGTGTGTCACACTCCAAGATTAACGCTCGCTGGTGTATTTATGTTGCCTAAAAGCAAGAAGTAGTTACTCGCATTTGTACTTTATGTACAGTCTGGTGGCCAATGTTCCAATCTTCGAGACGGAGTAATTTTCATTTTTAAGTAAATACTGCAAAAAATTAGTAACCATTGTTGCCGGTATTTTTACACATGCAGAAAGGATGACCACGAATATCGGAAAACTTTGTTTCAAAAATGTTTAATTACTTTCCAGTTAAACAGATACAAGTTTGTACACTCCGAGTGGTAAGCTCTGTATTGCCATAAAAATCGCAAGTTGATAAAGGACGGTAGACAGTCCTTTTAAAAACCAATTGTGAAGTAATAAATTGTGATACTGTTTTTTGTCTGTTGCTGTTTTCTTTTTAAACTTTCTTAAGATGTTTGGACTATTCAATCAGACCATTCGCCTCTCTTGACGTTGCTTGTCCGTCTTTTGTTTGGGTCGTTTCGATTCGTGGCGAGGCGCATATTTACGAGCCTGGCACTAAACTGTGCTATTAACACATAACATCATAATGCACAGATCAGGATGAGAAAGACTAGCGCTACCGGCTCAGTGGCTTTGTATAAAGCTGCCAAAAATTATATGCACTGTCAACGGTATTCCTCTTGAGGCTCAAGGACACGAGTGCCTGGATTTGAGCATTAGTCAGCACTCCACATGCAACCTACATCAGTAACATAGCAGCATCATCTAGATAGATTTTCCTTATCAACATTATTTTGAGGCAAGCGCCGTACCTTGTAAAACATTTAGCATACCTAAACATAATTCGCTCAACCAGCGCGTCCCCTATTTTTTCAGTGCCAGTGCAAACTCTCGCTCCTCAATGTGAACCGTCGGTCCAGCTTTGTTCAGGGAGCGGTCCTACGGCTGCTTGTGTCACATGTGCGTCGGAGAGCGCGTCGCTGTCGTTGCGTTCGAGACGCGCTAGACGCTGTGTCCTCTAACGCGTCTGTCAAATTTCTTCCTTCTCACTTCTTCATTGGTAGCTCTCTTTCTTTGTATGCGATACGCCGCGCTTTTTCTGTTTGCGATAATAGAGAGTTTTAGTTTGTCCGTAAACTTCTTTACGTTTACGGATACCGGTTTACGATACACGTACGCGCTGATCACACTCACGCCGTACACACTCACGCCCCGAGACATCGCGTCCCCTCTTCCGCGACCGACGCTTTTGACGAACAGTTGCTTGCAAACGCGTACCATGTGGCTAGGCCTAAATAGTCATTCGAGGGCTATCACGGCCTCCACCCCCGCGCCACGGCAGTTGGAGTTTTCTACCACGTGACGTGGTACGTAGTTTTTGATCACGTGGCTTTAAACTCTAGACTGGGGTTTTTTTTATCACGTGACACAAAACCCCTACGTAGTAAAATAGGGCAATAACGTCCTTTTACTACATTTCTAACAGGTGGTAGTAAAACTATGTCATATGCTCATTTTACCTCAACGAGACGTAGTAATTTTGAAAACAAAGGAGTTTTTAAGGCTCATGAGCCGCAAAAACCCAAATATCGGGCAACTTTTGCTTACAGTGTATAGAAGGTACACTCCCCCTCCGAATGTGAAGCAGAGAGTAGGAAAGAGTCGACGGAGATGGTGGTGAACGGCCGCATCGGACGCATCCGACTGGCATCGAAAAATAGACGAGGCGCTGGCCCAACACTAGCCTGATTTGGTCCCTGTGCACTGTGAAAGTAATTAAGAATTTCCGGGTTTGCAATAAAAAGCGCTGAGATGCACATAGAATAAGCGTAACTTAGCAGATTCTCCCGTGCAACTGATTCCTCATTGTCACCCTGCAGAATAGAGCAAAGATAACGCGCATCGAAATTATTTCCTATTGGTCTCGAGATCGAACCGAGTCGGCACCTATGGGTCGACAGACAAAGTTTCCAAGTGTGGATGGCTGCTCGCATCGTCTTCTAGCCACTGGACGTTTACGTGCACTCGTGCGTCATGGATAGTTTCCTGGCTGTTCATTCCTTGTGCTGCTGCAGTGTTAAACGCTTGCATGTATTATTTTCCAGGTATACAAAAGCATTCGTCCTTGTGCTGCGGTCTTTGCCATTTGTTAAGATCACTGAGCGCGTGTGTCATGTCATCGTCACACGCCCGGTCCGGCAAAACTGTTTCAATTTAGCTTCTGCCGCGTCTTCCAAGCAGTGCAGTTGCTGCTCTTCTGAACAAATGGCGCTGGAAATATCAACGTATAAATGCAGTGCAGTAGTGATATCGCCTCGCTATAAGTGGTGGTGTTTTGCCCCCCCCCCCCAACACAAATTAGCTGATACAAATATCTCTCAGTGGTAGACAAAAATAATAATGTGACACATGCACTTATGTCACGACTTGCTTGTTGATAGGTGTATAACAGCATTGCTCTCACTTGGCGGTACCACGGTGAGCCTTATCATTTGTGCTTGAGACGCCCTTTTATTGTAGTATTGGCGCCAGCGCGCAGACTGTAAACGCCTCACAAGTGAACTCTGGCGCTTCCAAGAAAAGGAATAAATAGTATGCAGAAGAGGATCATTCATGACGTGGCAGTCCGGCGTTTGGTATAACTTGAGCGCTGTTGTCGCGTCGTTAGCATGACGCGAAATTGCGCGCATTTTTCGCTTGATGTACGCGAATTTCTGCACCCTTAATTAATTGGAACATTTTAATATCTCTTCTATCTAACGCTCAGTGGGCTCGCCGGCATCCTACCTGGCACTGTTCGGCCGATGACATCAGCATATGGCGATGACATTAGCATATGGGCATCGGGTGTGACACGACTTCAGCTCCGTGCGCGGCTTCAGATGGCAGGTTCCCTAACATCATCCTACCTCCGTGAAGAAGGACTGCAGCTATCCTGTGAAAAGTGTGCAGTGGTGGCACTTACAAGGAAATCAATATCGCCATACACCATAACCCTCGACGGACAGGTGATCCCCTATAGCAAAAGTCACAGATTTTGGGGTGTGGTCATTAACAGAAATCTGTCCTGGACGCCCATCTAGACTATATGAGGAAACGGTTGACAGGACTCAGTCACATGTTTAGATTCCTAGCAGTAAATACCTGCGGAGTCTCAATTCCATCTGTGTTGCAACTGTACCGAGTCCTTTTCACTGGATTCCTGCGGTACAGCCTACCAGTCACCGCTAACACCTGCAAAACTAACTTGAATACGCTCCAAGGCATCCAAGCCCAAGCTCTGAAAATATGTCTTGGTATACCAAAGAGCTCGTTGTCGACAGAAGTTAAAGCAATCGCTCGCGATCACAATGTCAGACCGTATGTGACCATTGAAACAATGCGTGTGCACATAAGACACTGTGCCCGGACCCCTAAGCACCACCTCGCAGTTCTTCCAGCGGAACGACCCCACGCAACATTCCGTACAAAGGTCCTCGCCCACCGTGCCTCTCTTTCGTCAGGGTATGCACCTGCAACAAGGGCTGCAATTCCTCCATGGCGTGTGAACCATCTTCAAGCTTACCTCAATATCCTTGGTAGTCAGAGAAAGTCGGACTTACCACCATGTGCACTCAAGCAACTAAGTCTGTTACACATGTATGCGAAATACAGGAACTGCACAGAAGTTTATACCGAAGGCTCAACCACACCAACCAGTTCCGGTGGTGCTATAGTTATCCCAAGAATGGGACAAGTATAGCCATCCTGGCGACCTACGAGTCGGGCGGCAGAGGGTCGTGATAGGGCTTTAGACGTGAGATGTGGACGATGTCACGTCCACGCCTGTGCATGTTGTTAGGCGGTGACAGTGGTTTGATCAGAAAGTTCACCGGCGACATTTGCTCCAAGAGCCAATAGGGGCCTGCGTACTTCGGCACGATTTTCGAGGATAGTCCAGGCGTTTCAAGAGGCACAGACAACCACACAAGACAACCTGGGATGTAGGGGGTGTTTGGAGGCATGCCAGTGTGGTTTTCTTTCTGTCGCTGCTGTTCTCGTGCCGCTTCAAAACTTCTCATGTCACCACATCTACAGCTGCAGAGCTCGCGGCTCTCCACGGTGCGCTTGATATTGTACATGCTGAAAGTCCTGGAAAGTGGGCAATCTCCTGCAATTCAAGATCAGCTCTACAATGTATACAGTCGTTTCTCGACACGAGGAATAGGCGCTTAGCCGTGTCCCCATTATGGGAGACAGAAATTAGCGCCTTTTTCCTTTCCCTTAGAATCTCTACCACCACCACCACCACGAGGAACACTATCACCTTACATACGAAATCGCGGCATTTGTCCAGAACTTACAAGAAAAGGGACATGAGATACCAGACCATTGCGGTGTCACTGGAAATGATTCCGCGGATAAGGCGTCTCGGACGTCAGGCAAAGAAGACCGCCGTGTTCACATTCCACTCTCGAGGACCAACGCTGCGAGACAACTTCGCACTCTTACGCGAACGATGTCCTTAATTGAGTGGAATACCCCATACACAAGGCGCACCAGACTGCACCGGCACGGGAAAATCACCTGCGGCACCATGGCTCAATTCCGCTTCGTGCGACTTTTTACTTCATGCAGGCTCTGGCCCGTTTCGCCACTTATCCGAGCTGCGACGTGTCATGCACCGTCTATCTGCTGCCTACGGATCAACAGTCAAATCAGCCGGTGCAGAGCGACAGCGGTGAAGCGCCGTACCATCTGATGACTTTCAACGATTATCCGCAAGACGCATCGCTCCGCTTGACCCAGACAGCCACATCGACAAAGCAACCAGTTTCAGCGCAAGCTATAACCAGGCTCGGAGCTTCGCATCGCTGCAGTGGGCACGGGAAAATCACCTGTGGCACCATGGCTCAATTCCGCTTCATGCGACTTTTTTACTTCATGCAGGTTAGTAACAAATGTTCCCTGTTCGCTAAGCGCACTAGCAACAGATGTACCTTGCTTTTCCCGTGCCCCCACGCACTGTGTACCGCACATGATGAATATGTTCATGTACTTTCTAAGCTGTTGTGTTGCGGAGATGTTGAAAGCAACCCCGGTCCCGATGAATGGCAAAAAGAAGTGCTAACGATGTTAAGAGAACTAAAAGCTGAGACGAGTAGGCTAGCCCAGGGCCAAGTTGATATCTCGGCTAATGTCGCAACAGCGCAGAAGTCTTTCGAAGAAAAGTTTGTCGCAATGAATACGCGAATATTGAAATTCGAGGCCCAATGTGACAAAATCGATGATGTAAAAGAACAGCTCAATCTAGCAGAAGAGGCTGTGAAAGCCTTCGAATAAACAAGCACTGTCATGAGTTCACGCCTTGATGACATTGAAGACAGGCCGCGTCGTGATAACCTAATCTTTCATGGTATCCCGGACGCTAAAGAACCGTGGATACAAACCGAGGAAAAAATTGTAAGCCTTCTGACGCAACATGTCGACCCGAACATAACTGATGTAATTGAGCATGCGCATAGGTTAGGTGGCAGCTACCAAGAAAACAGGTGTAGACCTATCATTGTCAAGTTTAGCCGTTCTAAGCTTCGGCAACAAGTTCTTTTTAAGCGAGCAAAGTTTAAAGGTATTAATGTTACCGTCACAGAAGACTTTTCAATAGCCACACGAGTCGCATGGAAAAAACTATTTGAGTTTGCAAACTCAGTGCCACAGTCACCAGCCTTCTCAGTTCGGCATAAGTTGTATGTAGGTAACACTTGCTACATTTATGACAGTGCAACTGATGGTATACTAGAGAAGCAAACTCGTACGACTACAATTCCCGTTCCAAACGACAGTGTCACCCAAGATAAGTCATTGGGTAGTCGCAATGGACCCGCCTTTAGTACTCGTAACCGCAAAAATAATGCGAATTCTGCTCATTCCAGTCGTTCTCACAAGTAACAATTAGCCAGAGGTAGGAATGATTACGTGACTGCTCTTTTCAAAGTCCCTGTTCTTTTTTCCAACATAAGGAGCATTATGAAACACAGGATTCAGCTTAATGCCATTATTTCCTCAATGGAGGCAAAATTAATAATATTAACCGAGACATGGCTCAACTCAACGGTGGAAAATACAGAAATTTTCCAGACTGACGTCATATATGATGTGTATCGGTGCGATAGAGAAGGTACACAGGGTGGTGGCATATTGATAGCCGTATCTCAAACAATTTCCTCTTTTCAAGTAGAAGTTGTGTCCTCTCTGGAAACAGTCTGGGTTGGTATTTCAAGTAAAGACACAAAGATTATATTAGGCATATGCTATCGTCCTCCAAACTATACATCGTCATTCGTCGATGAATTGCATGATGTTCTCGGCTATGTCGTCACTCGGTATCCTTCGTCACCAATTGTTCTTTTTGGTGACATGAATTTTCCTAACATCACCTGGCACACTGGTGTTCCTCTGCTTGACCCCTTTTCAACACAATCCCAACAGTTCCTAGATTTTTGTAATTGTTTTAACTTCACCCAGGTTGTAACGAAACCAACAAGGGTAACTAATGAATCGTCTAATACATTAGACCTAGTTTTGTCAACACATCCAGACTTCATATCCCCAATTATTTATCTTCCTGGTCTGAGCGACCATTTGGTGCTACATTTCGACATCACCATATCTTTTTCACGTGGAACTGAAGAAGACAAATACATCCGGGACTACCGCAATGCAGATTTTGACGCCATTAACCAAGATATGTGCGCGTACTTAGACACCTTTTGCTGCAATTTTGAAGAGAGAAGTGTACAAGAGAACTGGGATCTTTTCAAAAACCTAGTTACTAATCTCACCGATGCCCACATTCCCCTTCGACACACATGGAACAATACAAAATGACCGTGGTATAACACGCATCTCAAATGTTTGTCTAATAGAAAAAAGCGCCTTTTCCGCGCAGCCAAGTTGCAAAATACTACAGATTGCTGGGTAACATACCAAAATGCTGAGGCAGAATACGTGGACGCTGTGCGTGCTGCTAAGAATCATTTCCAAACGCATACGTTACCTGAACTGCTATCAAGGAACCCCCGGCAATTTTGGAACGTTATCAATTCTAACCAAAATGCGGATTTATCAATCAACGATGACTCTGGTGAACCGCTACCAGCATCTGAATGTGCCGCGTTATTTAACAATATTTTTTCGGCCAATTTCTCGGGAAACACTGCTGCACCTGTTGACGCAGTTGTGTGCCGTGACTACTGCTCAATGTTTCTTATCACTTTTGATTCTGCGGGAATTGCGAAGTTAATTGACACCTTAAAAACATCCTCATCATGTGGGACTCTCAAAGTTTCTCAAACAAACAAGTGCATATTCGTCTCTCTTCTTGTGCAAGATTTTCCAACAGTCGCTTGACCAAGCAAGCTTGCCGCTGGACTGGAAGGTCAGTAAGGGTGTGCCGATACACAAGTCTGGTAATAAACACTCCGCTCTTAGCTATCGGCCCATTTCACTAACGGGCATTCCGTGTAAACTAATGGAACATGTACTGCACTCACATATTGCGAAATTTTTAGCATCAAATTCATTTTTTACATCGGCCCAACACGGTTTTAGGCGTACATTTTCCTGTGAAACCCAGTTGCTTCTTTTCACACATCACCCCTGCACACCATTCTTGATAAACAATCTTGAATTGACTGCATTTTCCTGGATTTTGCAAAAGCATTTGAAAAAGTCAATCACGCTTTACTAATGCAGAAGCTCTCCTCTCTCAACCTTGACTCGACTATTTTCTAACAAACCGTCTTCAGTACGTCACTGTTAACGGTCATGACTCGCCGGAAATAAGCGTAACATTGGGTGTACTACAGGGCTCAGTTTTGGGACGACTGCTGTTTTTAATATATATTAATGACCTCCCTAACCGCGTCTCTTCATCCGTTCATTTATATGCCAACGACTGTGTGCTTTACAGAGAAATACGTACCGATGATGATAGGAACGTCTTGCAGACAGACTTAAATAACATTAGGAATTGGTGTGACAAATGGCTTATGAAATTAAATCCCAACAAATGCAAGCTAATGACGGTCTCTCGCCAGTTTAATAACTCCTCAACATACAAACTGGGTGATGTTTATCTTGACCACGTGTCGTCATACCGGTACTTAGGCATTACCATTTCTTTCAATCTAACATGGAATGCCCATATTAACGTCATCACGAACAATGCTAACCGTACATTGGGATACATACGTCAAAATTTTAGCAACGCCCCACTTTCCTTGAAGATGCTTCTTTATAAAATCCTTGTGCGCCCGAAATTGGAGTACGCTGCTGCAATCTGGAACCCTCACCACGAAAACTTGATTAGGTACCTTGAGCTAATTCAAAATAACGCTGCACGTTTTATTCTATCGGATTATCACCATACATCAAGCGCAACAGCAATGAAGCACCATTTGTCACTGCCACCTTTATCACTACGTCGCAGGTACCTCCGCCTTTGCCTTTTCCATAAGACCTACCATCATCCATCGCTGCGTAGTGAGCTCATTACGCCTCCCACATATCACTCCTCTCGGATAGACCACGAACACAAGGTTAAAGGTACTTTCTGCTACACAAACACATTTTCTTGCTCCTTCACACCGGTCACATCAAACGATTGGAATCAGCTACCAGGTGACATTGTTTCCATTTCTGATCACTCCCTTTTTCGTCATTCTTTATCAGCTCACCTACTTCGCGATAGCTCTCCTTAGTTATCCGATCTATTCCCCCTCCCTACGAATTTCTGTCTGCTCGTGTCAAGATGCCGACGTTTTCTAGTAGATTTTTGATCTTTTGTGTGTGTGTCATTTCTCTTACTTCTACATTTTCTTGCTAGTACTGTATAATTTTACCACATTCATTATTTGCTTTTTGCGATTTCCTTATTTTTACGTTTCACTTTTGTTGCGTTTCATTGAGTAGAGATGTTACTTGCTTTAGTCTTGTTCATGTATAAAATAGCACGTTTTGTTTCGTTGTTTTGTATTTTCATGTTTTAACCCGCTCCCCTCTGTAAAGCTTCGGCGATTGAGGGTAACAAAAATAAATAAATAAATAAATAAATAAATAAACCCATCGCTGCAACTCGGACCTCCAGCTGGTTTGCGCCGACGTGAGGCTTGGCTTCTGTCTCGGTTGTGGTTGGGAGTGGCCTTCACGAACGCTTACTGTGCGCTTATTGGAATGGCTGATAGTCCTGCGTGTGCTGTCTGCGGATGCCATAGATCACTTGTGTGCCACTGCCCACAATTTGAGGAACATAGACTGCCTATGACCGAGTCCTTCAAAAAGCTCGATGATCGTCCACTTAGTGAACAGACAATCTTGGAATACCGTCCTCACCGACCAACGGCTCAGAAGACAATGAAAGCGCTTTTGGGCTTTCTAAAAGCATCTGGCCTTACCTAGCGCCTATGATATTATATATGACTGTCCTGTAGGCATTCCCCCTCTCTCCCTCTCTTTACTTTTCTTCCTCTTTTCCCATCCCCCAGTGTATTGTAGCAAGTCAGAGTTAAGCGCGGAACTAATTAGACGCGGACTTGACAGGAGAGTAACACACACACACCCACTCTCCTGTCAAGTCCGCGTCTAATAAGTACCGCGCTTAACTCTGACATGTTGCACCAACAAGGCCAGAAATCTACCTTAGCTATTGTAACAAACCGGACTCCGGACTGGTTAACATCCCTGCCTCCCCTTTCTTATTTCTCTTTCTGTCTCTTTTCATGTCACGGTCGCCAAAGTAATCACGGGAAGAAAGCCACGTGTTTAAGCTATTAAATCTTTGATACAAGCGTGCGCCAGACATACGGCAGGTGATCAGCGGTGCTGCAGTCACGTAGTTTGACTAGTTGAGCTGTTTGAGTGTCTTGCATTTCGTGGAATATGCACAAGGGAGAGGGAGATGACGATATACATGCGTGTAGGATGTCGTGCACACAAGGGGCTGCTTCAACTGAATCCTCAGTAAAAGCCATTTTTTCTTCTGCAGCCAGTTGTGAGAAATGACCGATAACTCAATACTACACAGGAGCTTCAAACACCTTGAAGCTGTATGAAATCGCGCTGCTGCTTTCATTGCTCACGAGTACAACAGACATTCTAGCATTAAAAACACGGAAATTATCTCTTCAGTTCCACTCCTGCAGTCTCGCTGGGATATCGCGCTGCAGCTTGCTGCATAAGTAATAAGTAATAGGCAGTCACCGCGAAACCACGCTGCCCCTCGTAAAAGATGCATCGCTTTTCGAGCCCTTTAAACAGTAGCATCCATATTCAACTTCCGTACTACCGAACGCCTGCGTGTAACGATGCCACTTCGCTTCGAGGAGATTAAAATTTAAAGAGGGCTTCCCGATTCCAGTGTCCGCCCACGCGATGCAATATTTCTTTCAGATATGAGCTTTCTCTCGTACGTCGAGTGCTGTATGAAGTCGGTGCTTCGAAGCTTCCAGTATGCATATACTGGCATTAGTTTTCATTGTATAAGCTTTGTTTCCTCCATGCATGTTTACGCTCCTATGTATGTTTTTTTTTCTGTTTTACATATGGCTGGTTTCGTGCACACCCTCTTGTGCTCCTTAGCATACGACGCAGTGAAGCTCTCCAGTTTAACAGGATGTGTTCTGCAGATTCAGACTCCAGAGATGATTGTCGCAAGCTTCGTTATGCACTCCGGGGACACATGTACCCGCCTCATCTAGTCGACGACGCTGTAGAACGTGCAGCAGACAGAATCAAGATTTTTAACTCGGACAAACACCTTCCATAGCGACCATATACCAACGTAGTCCTAACGCATTCCGCATCAACGCGGAATCTCGTCAATACCTTAAAAAAGGCATCACAACATTCTCATGCAGAGTGACCGCTTGCAAGAGATTTTCATAGAACCACCACGCTTAGTATACCGCCGTTCAAGAAATCTGCGGTACATGCCGACATCGTCTCAGACAGCTGCCATCTCTTTATTCCGGTTGCCGTCCTTGCCGCAAGCCACGTTGCAAGGTGTGTATACATATTGCTACGGACCCGGTCGACAGGCCCGACGATACGTCCGGCGATGCCAGTAGCATTTTTTCTGTCTCTGCCTTTACTAACATCGCAGACGAACAGCACCGAGATCTCTCTCTTCGAGAACTCATCGACCGTCTGAAAGCATCGCCGAATGACGCTTCTGTACGCCGGTACGTCCTCAAAGACGCCGTTCTGCACCACCGTAACTTCCACTCAGAAGGGCCCGAACTACTTCTAGTGATCCCCAGACAGCTACGTCGCACTGTACTCTTTGAACTTCACGACGCACCCACCGCAGGACACCTAGGTGTATCGCGCACGTACGACCGCATCCGCCGTCGCTTTTACTGGCCCGGCCTCGCTCGATCAGTCCGACGCTACGTTGCTGCCTGTGATTCCTGTCAGCGTCGAAAAACTCCTCAAGTGTTACCTCCAACCTATAGACATTCCCGTGGAGCCGTTCTTCCGCGTTGGGCTTGATCTCCTTGGCCCATTCCCAATATCATCCTCCGGCAACAAATGGATCGCCGTCGCAACGGATTACGCCACCCGTTATGCCATCACGCGGGCTCTTCCGACCAGTTGTGCCACCGATGTCGCAGATTTTCTCCTGCGTGACATCATCCTGCTCCACGGCGCTCCGCGACAGCTGCTCACTGACCGTGGCCGCAACTTCCTCTCGAAAGTTATCGACGACTTATTACGTTCCTGCTCCACCAAACATAAACTAACAACCATCCTCAAACGAACGGTTTGACTGAACGCTTGAATCGAACTCTCACCGACATGCTGTCAATGTACGTCTCCAAAGACCACCATGACTGGGACGTTGCTCTGCCTTATGTCACGTTCGCGTACAATTCTTCCCGTCACGACACTGCCGGATTTTCTCCATTTTATCTGTTGTATGGACGCGAGCCGACCCTGCCCCTTGACACCACTGTTCCTCAGGCGGCCACCTCAGCGACCGAGTACGCGCGCGACGCGATCGCTCTAGCCGACCATGCACGCCAGCTCGCCCGTACTAGGCTGAAGGCTTCGCAAACCTCACAGCGCCATCACTACGATGTCCGGCACCGCGACGCACACTTCTCGCCTGGTGACCTCGTACTCCTGTGGTCACCTTCGCGCCATGTCGGACTGTCCGAGAAGCTCCTTTCAAAGTACACAGGGCCTTACCGTGTGCTTCGCCAAGTGACGCCCGTAACCTTCGAGATTGCCCCGGTCAGTGCCTCCGCGCCCTCTCCTGTCGGGTCCTGCGACATAGTGCACGTCAGTAGGCTCAAGGCCTACCACACTGTTTCCGAGCCATGACCATCCACACGCCGGCACGGCGCTTTTGACGCCGGGGGCGGGGGGGGTAGTGCTACGGACCCGTACCACCGACCGTCAAGAGGCGAATAGGGAAGGAAGACGAGGAGAACGTTTTTAGCGAGGCTTGCTCGCGCTGCTTCTTCATGGCCAAGCGCCTCAGCGTTCCTTTTTAAAATACAACTGTATATAGCCTCGCCTCTTGCGTCTTTCCACGTAACAATATGTCCACCGTCCTCGCTATCAGTCGAGAGTTCGGCGTCAAATTTCGTCATGGCAACTGAAGGGGACTTCGGCTGTGATACTTGCAATGGCGTATACTTGATTCAGTGTTCCACTTGCAAATTTAAGTAAATGGGACAAACTAAAACGTGGTTTAGCTTACCTTCCAATAATCACAAGGCGCACGCTACTATGCTCTACCCCTACCTGTAAGCACGTCTCCACACAAGGGCATTCGCTTAACAGACTATGACGAACCTTGTTAGAATGTCGTTTTAAATCCCACCACAAACGAGAAGTGCGCAAATGATTCCTATTCCACAAAGTTTAGGCTGCGCGCCTTATGGCATTAGCAAAGGTGCATGAAAACTGACATTGCCGCCCGTGTAGCGAACTGCTTCATCACTGACATTACGTCATTAAAATTATCTCTAAGCTACGACGCACAAGACCAATCATTGTTATTTTGTATTTGTTCATTGTGCCCTGCCCATTCTTGGTTTAGTTACACTTTATTTCTGTTAAATATCGATTTTCGTTGTTTGACACTGTTTTTAGAATGTCGGCTTTTGTTGTTTTACTGGCGCATGATTCTTTTTGTCATAAAATTCATTTTTCTTGCCATTTTCATAATTATTTACCGATTCTCGATGTTTTACACCTGTTTCTCTGTTAAATTCGGATTTTCATTGTTATACGCACCTTTGTTCTGTTTAGCACTTTTCGCGCATTTCGTTTGCATTATAAAATCTTTGCCGCACATTTTCGCCGTTGTTAATACATCGATAATCTTTCCGTATGCGCTCGTCCGGGTGCTGACTTGTGAAATCTGGACCTGTTATTCGGCATACTTTGCATTATTGTCGACTATGCCTGCCTATTTCCTTTCACGTAGTCATGTTGTAACCGCCCTGTTCGAGTGGTGGTATCTCATGCATATGCAATAGCTCCTACGCTAGCCGCGCAAGCGTTCGGGGTTCCCCTCCTATAACGCGCATACACTGATGCGTATATAAGCAGCACGTTTTCGCATGCACTGTATTCCCTGACCACCGTTGGAAAGGACAAAGTTCTCGTACGCTCGTTCGTTCGTTCCTCCAACACATAAAGTATACGCTAAAGGCCCTCAGTTGGGGGGTATTACGTGGGGGGAATGCTACATCATCAAAGCTAACATTACAATATTCAAGGTAAAAAAGAGAGGCGGAAAACGTTATTGGCAGTCACACTCAACAAATAGGAGTAAAACATTAAAAGAAAACATCGTAAGCTGAACTTGTGTTGAAGTTTCTTTTTATGCGATACAGAACAATGCACTTGTTATACAATGCAAAACACTGAAAAGTTAACACTACGAAAGAGTTTCTTTCAACTGTAAGTAAATATATAAACCGAGAAAACGGAGAAAAACGAAAACCGAGACAGCGATAAAAAGAGACGAGCACGGTTGAAGAAAAATTAGGGCATAAGATACCAACGAACAAGTTTCTGAACGTGATTAAAGTCGAGTTCTGTTGCAATGTCAGATGGCAGGTTTTTCCACTAGGTTGTGGTGCGTGGTATGAAAGAATGAGCATTGATTGCTTTGATTGATTTGTGGGGTTTAACGTCCCAAAACCAGCTCTGATTATGAGAGACGCCGTAGTGGAGGTCTCCGGAAATTTCGACCACCTGGGGTTCTTTAACGTGCACTGACACCGCACAGCACACGGGCCTCAACATTTCGCCTCCATCGAAATGCAGCCGCCGCGGCCGGGATTCGATCCCGCGACCTTCGGATCAGCAGGCGAGTGCCATAACCACTAGACCACCGGGGCGGGGCAAAAGAATGAGCATATTGTGATGTTCGGCAAAAAAAAAAAAGCGTTTTAGTTTGAAAGGATGATCACGACGAGGGAGTATAGCGGACGGAGTATGAAAAAGATCTTCATAAAGGAACAGGTGGCGATAAAGCTTATGAAAAAGTGTTAAGCTATTTTGCGACGAAGTGACAAATTCTCTAGTTCAGCACGCTGCTTTAACTGTGTGACGCTAGTTGTTAGGGAATAGTCGGAAAAAAATAATAAATCTGGCAGCACGATTTTGCAGAGCTTCAATATCATTAACAAGGTATTCTTGCTCTGGATCCCATAAGGCCGACGCGTACTCAGTCTTTGGTAAAATTAATGTAGTGTATGCTAGTTTCCTAATGTGGGGTGAGGCGTGTGTTAGACGACGTTTGATGAGTCCCAGACAGCGGTTAGCAGATGCTAGAATGGTTTTAATGTGGCTTTTCAGGTGAGATTGCTGCAGAACCGGAGCCCTAGGTACTTATAACTAGAATCAAACTCAACGTCAGTATCGCTTAATACGTAGGAAGTCTAAAGTCTAGTAGTTCGATTAGTAAAAGACATAAATTTAGTCTTTGAGGGATTTAGTGACATTAACCAAGTATCGCATCAAGCGCTTTATGGTCAGTTTGAGAAGCCTCTGGATCAATTACAGAAGAAATGTTACGTGTGGGCGTTTATTAAGCACGTCATCATCATCTGTATTTTACCATCATCACCATGCGTTCTGCGCATCTTCTTCATCGCTGGTGTGTGATCATCATCGTTGGGTTTGTGCCAGCGCTTTGGCATCATCGGGTGACCTGCCTGTCTACTGAGGAGAATAAACGTCGTCCAAACCGAGGTCTCATATACGGTAAATAATACTGGTGTCGCCCGGGCGCTTTGAAGGCCTTGAAACCAAATGACCATCGACTCAAGTCATGTTTGAGCTGCTACGCGGGCGGTTTCTGCGGCCGTCGAGACGATAGTCTACAGAGCTTATAACTATCGACTCGACGGCCATCGAAACCGCCCGTGTAGCAGCTCTCAAACATGACTTTTGAGTCGATGGACCGTTTATTCGAAGGCCTTCGAAGCGCCCGTGTGACACCAGTATTACGCAGTCATATGCGAAAAGTCTGATTCTGGATGGAACGCTGTCTGGTAAATCGTTAATAAAAACAAGAAAGAGCAATGGCCCAAGCACGCTGCCTTGCGGTACACCTGACGTCACCTGGCCACAGCTCAGTATCTTGAACCCCTGAAACGGGTCCAAAGCACTCGTTTGAACATACATCTCAGTTCGACATGCGTGAAAGAGCACGCTGTGAGTACGGGCAGCTCTTCTTCTGCAAATAACGAAAGTTTTCAGGAAATAGATTGTTAAGCTGCCTTATTACCAACGTATCGCGAGGGAAGTGGTACGATACACGACGCGATAACCTAGAACTGCGTGTCTTGCGCAGTGCTGAGCGATTGAAACGTTGTACGCAGCTGTTGACACGATCTCCGCGTCACCGCTTTGTGATGGGGACCCTGAGCAGGTTTGTCCTGGTCTTTGTTTAAAGCGAGAGCCTTTATGGCGCATTGTGGTTCAGTTTGATCCAGAAGTGATCAGCCAGTGCACTCCTAAAGCACGAAATGCGCCGGCCAACACGCGGTCCGAGTATTGCGTTGCCAAGCGCGTAAATGGGCGCATTCTGTATCGCTTGCAAATATGCATCAGACACATTCGTACAGATCCTCGTACACAGAAACTTCACAGAAACAAGTGTCAGCACTTTCATCCTGTGCATACAATAAAACCCTACTGGAGCAATAGAACCTTTAACAGCAACGCCTTTGTATGGATAACGAAATGATTATGAAAACCAGTAGGGCACCATATATCGCGTGCTACTAAAAACTGCTTGGTTTTTCTTCCTTGTAAGTTGCCAACTTCACAGCCAAAAAAACAAAAAAAACTAGTTGCGAATTTCCTGCGTAACTCAGCTTGTGCGAACAAGTAAATGCAAATTATATGAAGTGACTGTTTTCGTTTTCGTACTGGAATTTGTTTCGCGACAGCCGTCCACAACAGCCGGGCTTTCGTGAAGTGCTCCTAGCAAAGGTGGTAGCCGGCGCACATTTGCTTCCGTTGTCAGACCCATGAGGTGGCCCCTTTTCCGCCATACGTGGCACCTAGAAAAGGGTCGAAACACTTCCGTGGGTGTCAACGAAGAACACGCACAAGTGAAACAAATATTGGGAGCACCAACGCACTAACAAATTATGCACAGGTTGCAAAGCGAAGCGTATACCTCTGCTGTCGTGCACTTCACTCGAAGTTGTAATCCCGGCTACGTAATTCATTTGCGCAGATACCACTGCGTTAATTAATGTATTAGAGCAGTCATGTCACAATATATCCGCCATCAGAAACGTCTCCAACCAAATTGCTTTAAGGATAAGCCACAAATAAATATAAAATTCCATTCGAGTAAAAGCATTCGGTAAATATGAACTGCAACCTCTCTTGCCATGCACAAACAGAGAGCAACCGCTAACATACACAAAAGCGAAACTACCGTATGCGCGCAAGATAGCGTCAGCCGACTTTTCAGCAGGTGTCAACAAGTAGCTCATATTCTTGCAACACCGCTGATGAATGCACTACACGAAACCAGAAAAGAAAAATTTTTCACAGGAAGGCGACAGTGCATCTTATCGTCCATTCTATTGCTGCTATGACAAGGAGAGAACTCATCATGACGACAGAAGACAAGGTACCTGACGGCCGCCGGAGTGCCTTGCCGTTTCTATCCGGTTCCTCGTGCTACATGATCGACAGCCCATATGGCACGCCTCAAGCCAGTTCATCAGTTCTTCGGACATTGTCATCATATTCGTGAGACAGAAAAATTCAGCTTGAAAGCGTAGAAAGAAAATAGTGCTCTTGAAACACTGTAGGCGCCTGCTGCACACGAGCACAATGGCAGCCGAGGCGTGAACAGCGAGAAGCGCCGCCACATTGAGCCCTTTTTTCAAGGAGACAAGAACCCTAAGCAAAATCAAGAGCTGTACAGCTCGGCTGGCGTTAGAAGCCTTCCATATTAAGAAAAACGAGCAGATCTGTATTAGCGCAGCTTCGATAAGTTTGCATTCTTCAGAATATCGTCTCATGCAGACAGCTGCCTGATTTATCCTTGTTAATCTATTGGTTCCTCGACTCTTCTTTGAAGTGTTTGTTTGCGCATGCGTTAAGACGCATAGATACGTTGGTGGGTGTCTTTCACAATAAACAGTTGGTAGCGCCCGTCCTGTCTGTTTCGTTTCTTCTTGTGTCCGTGTGTATTTCGCTCTAGGTTGAACTTTTCGTGATGCATAACCAACTAGCCTAGCAGTCTGTCCTACTAGACCCCTTTTTGTGTGTGTATGATATATATATATATATATATATATATATATATATATATATATATATATATATATATATATATATATATATATATATATATATCAAGAAGGAAAGTAAAAGTGTAAAAGACGTTTTATAAATATACACATACTTGCATTACCACGCTTTATTGGTACGTAGTTTACGTAGTCTAGCACGTGCTTAATCGCAATATGCAAAAGTTATTGAACTTTCCTTCCTACCGCTGTTACGGCGACGCTCTTTCCTTTGCGGTACGGAAACTATCTGAGCTGCCATACCCTTGGCCTTCGTTCTGACGAAGGCCGTGCGTTAGCTGAATCGAACAATATTAAACGTGCAGTTTTCGTAAGTGTGCCCTTCGTTTGTCAGGTACTTTTGCACCAGACCTACAGAACTACTTCGTGTGTGTCTGTGATTTTCTTCCGGCCCTGTAAGGAGCACGGCGCAGCAGTGTCGCAGTCCACGTGACGTCCCTGCAAATTTTGACCACCTGGGACCGCGCCCGTTACTAATCTGTGAAGGCTCAGATAGACTGAACTCGTTGGTAATTGGGTGACTTTAGAAACCCGAGGAGCTGGGTACAGCACCCTCCCTCCTACACCCCCCCCCCCTTCCCTAAGGGCCGTGCAGGAAAATCTGTGCAACCAACCACACGGAGCTACCAGGTTCGAAGACGTGCGTACAACGAAGTAAATCTCGTTCAATACACTTATAATGTTGTTAGGGAAGCCAGCGTCCGGTTGAGAAGTGAGCTTGTGGGACAAGCCAAAAGTACCCTGTGTACAAGAAAGCTAAAACACAAAAATACCTAGTAGGTCCTGTTGGCGCGTCTTCATTTACTGGAGAAAATGAAGTAAAAACGTGGACGGAATATAGGGAACAAAGTCAGTGTCACTTCTTCAAGCATTTAGTACATACCAACTCCCTAATCTTGCCATTTTGACAAATACACGATATCCATGGCCCGCCGTTTGTGATTCACGTCTCGGCATGTCACTTATTCTGTCGTGTTCGTCTTGCGCGTATGAACATTCTGGTAATACCATGCAAATGAAATGACAAGGACGGTGTCACAACGCATATGGATCATAGAATTCGTGCTGTTCACGTCGCTGCATAGATGACGTGCATATCGTGCCATTGATAATAAAGAGTTTTAGTTTTGTCCGTAGAATTCTTTACGTTTGCGGATACCGGTTTACCGTGTGTGTTTACGGCGGATGGATGGATGGATATTAAGAGCGTCCCCTTTATAACGGGGCGGTAGCCGGGCCACCAAGCTCTAGCTTTATTTCTGTTTCCTCTGCAAACATTTCTTTTCCCGAATCACACATATTTTCACAACTAATTTTTTTCCTCGTCTATTTATTTTATCTATTATCGTTCTGCTGTGATGTAACAATCTTACCCGAACTACCTTGCGCTTTTGTTTGCTCCACACTTTTGCGCCACCAATGCTCTAAGCGCCTTTTACTTATATCTATGGCCGGCATGTTCAGCTTTCCCCTGTTACTCCTGAAACCCATGGCCTCCTGTAGGGTAGTGTCCACAGCTACACCTGGGTGGACATCTGTAAATTCAATCAAAATATGGTCTGTCGTTTCCCTAGCTTTTCCACAGCACGTACATGTATCCCCTTCTTTATTGAATTTCGCTCTGTAACTTCGGGTTCTCAGGCAACCGGACCTTGCCTCAAACAGTAAAGCGCTTCCCTTTGAATTATCGTAAAATTTTTCTCTCTTGATTTCGTCTTTCGCGTTTCGGTAGTTGTTCAATGGCGGTTTCTTCTCCATTCTTGCTATCCAATCCGAGTTCGCCGCCGCTCTGACCATGCTCTTAACGCTCTTTTTCGTCCCATCCGTTTCGTTACTGGATGTATACTTACTGGTAAGCTTCCTAGTTCTCTTCCTCCATTGTGAATCAACGTTCTTCCTATACAAATACCTGAATACTTTCGCTGCCCATCTACTTTCTTTCATATTCCTTAATCTCTGTTCGTACCTAATTTTACTCTGAGCTTCCCTTCCCTCAAAGTCAGACCATCCCATATCCCCCTTAACAGCCTCATTTGTGGTCTTCCCATGGGCGCCCAGTGCGAGACGTCCGACCGTCCTCTGATTCACGTCCAGCCCTGATTGTACCTCTGACCTCATGCACACCACTGAGTTTCCGAATGTAAGTGCTGGCACCATTACACCTTTCCACAAACCTCGAATTACCTCGTACCTGTTGTAACCCCACAGCGCTCTATGCTTCATTATTGCGGAGTTCCTCTTTCCTTTAACTATCATAGCTTTTTCTTGTACTTCCATGTATCTATTCCCATCATTTATCCATATCCCGAGGTATTTGTACTCTCGTACTCTGGGTATCTCCTCGCCCTGTATTGATATGGTCTGATCGTTGCTGTCATTGAATATCATCCAGCCGCATTTTGTCACACTAAATTTTAGCCCTAAATCTTCATTTTCCGGACCACATATACTAACCAGACCCTGCAAATCTGTTCGACTGTCTGCGAATAGCACAATATCGTCTGCATAAAACAACCCGGGGAGCTTTTGTTCTATCACTATACCTGCCTGTCTGTACGACAGCTTAAAACCAATATTGCTCATCTCCAATGCTTTATCCATTCTCCTCATGTAAAGCATGAATAATAGTGGGGACAACGGCCATCCCTGCCTCAACCCTTTACCTATATCGACGGCCGATATCGGAGTAGAACTGCTAGCGCCATCTATTCGCGGTTTGCTTAACTACAATGTATTCGATTTTATTTTTAGTAGCGTGAGCGTTTTCTTCGAAAGAAGTAATGAAAGTACTCAGAATCAATTATTATCTCACGTCCAATGTTTTACACTAGCAGTCAAGCAAAACGGGCAAGCCACAATAATATTAGCTTTTTGTGTGCCTGGTTGGGCTGTTCATCATCAGGTGTAGCCACCAGCGCCGCTGGTCGCGTACACTTTCCCGGTAAACCGGTATCCGTAAACGTGAAGAAGTTTACGGACGAACTAAAACTCTATTATGGCTAGACATTCGCATTCTTTTTCTCTGTGTTACTGGAGCTCAGCAATCACTCTCTTCAACGCACTCCAGTTTTTGGAAATTTGAGTGCAGCTGCTCAGTGGTGTCCACATCGCACGCTGTTTGGAAGCAGGCTGGCGCGCACACCTTCACGACCACCGACCTGCCGCGCCTTGGTGACCCGAGCACAGGCCCTTCGTTGTTCGACTACTACACGCGGCAACCGGGGAAAACGCGCTACGACCTCGTGTGCCGACTAGCCCGCGCCGCTAAGAGCACGGATGCCGAGTGCAACGTCGGCTACGTAAGAAGCACCGACGTCACGCAAGCTGGCAGCGAGCGCCATGACGTCAAGGCAAGTGTCGCCAGTCGCGACAGCCATGAAACCTTCCTCTTATATGTGCATTGTGCGCGTAGGCACAGCGACGCACGAAATCTTAGTAGCGGCCCTCAATCGCCCTTTTTCTTTATTTTATTTTTCTATTCTGCGCGGTTTCCTATATCGCAGATGACACAAGCGATCGTTCGTCACTGTCACGCGCCTGCTCCATACGTTGCTTTATTTTAGCGTGGTACTTTTGCTTCGGCAATGATCGTCAGAATTTACATTCAGCCTTGAGCCTAACGCCAGTGGCCGCGCAGTGTCCACATAAAATTCCCCGAAACACTGTGAAGGCGCTCCGTGCCGTCACTGGTACCGCTGTTTCTAATTCTGGACCACATGCGAGTTTTTCATATTGGCCCTTTTCATACAGCTGCGCCCTGTATTTTGAGCACGCTGCTCTTAATATTTATTCTAAAGATTTGCATCTGCTGAAGCACGCGAATTTCAAATTTCTGTCCTTACAGTCATGCCGTTTTGCATTCCGGAACTGTTACTTGATACCGGAACGTCTTCCTCGGTCGTTTCCACTCACTGTGAAGTTTTCTGTACAAGAATACCACTTTTGCGTGGTTAAGGCGCTGTCTCGAGTAAAAATACCCAGAACGACACTCACCATAAATTAGAATAATGATATATCTTGATTCTGCGAAATGTGACGGTGGTGTATGCCCATACCATCGCTGCTGAGCTTTGAGGTGTGCGCGTGCGGCGAGTTTGGGACTTAGCAGCTAAAACCTCTTTATGGAATCTGCCACTGAAGGTGCTGGTAGAATGCTCAACCAGCGCAACAACAGAATGTGCGTGCAGCCGTGGACAAAGAAAAAATTATAAAAAATTAACAAATAAGGGGAGGCCAGGCGGGACCCATTTATACTCCATTCCTTAGATCGCAGATTGTAGTGCTGAGGAATTCAGGCACCAAGGAACACTTATTGCAAAACCCATTATTACTTTTACATCTGCTGGTGGCCTTTAATAACAGTGGGTTTCCTATCAAAATAATTTGTTTCCCACATCCCTGTCTGGCCGTTCTGTGCAGGTTGTTGCAGCGGTAGAAACGGGATTGTGGTATTCTGTCAGCACGGTCGCCGCGTTTGATTGTACATCAGCCACGTTCCCTCGCACAACTATTTTAAATCATAGGTGCCCTTTTCTGCAATCAGTATTCTCCCTCTAGGACGTGGATGCTGCTATACCATTCATTTTTTTTCGGTTTTCACTCGCGTGCTGCCATGTAGTGTGGAATGGAAAACAACAAAACTTCACATTGTGCAAAGAAAAGCTCGTTAGAATTGTTGCAAATTTTTATGCATTACATCGTGCTATTTCTTCCAAGATGTACTACACTTTCTCTTGAAACTTTTTTACGAATATGTATTTTTTCGATATTGTCACGTGGTCGTGGCGAAGAAGAGTAAAGACCAAACCTTTTATTGTCAACAAAAGCGATCGTAGAACGATAGCGGCGAGCACAACCATTGGTCGTCGATAGAAACTCATTAGCGCCGGTGAAATACGTACCGTAGGCTCGTATACCTGCGCCAGAGTACATTATAGCACTAACTGATCCTCGCGTACAATCTGGAGAGCGCTCAAACATGCGCACCGGGCATGTAAAGTTTGCAGAATAGCCGGCGTTACTCGCGAAGCAGGGTGCAAGTTAAGCGCCATCTGCGCCAAGAGATAAGGCGCGTCACAAGAAAGTTGGAGAGAGGTGCGGTAACGTGCAATACAAGGAAAAACAAGTGCGCGTGTCGATGTATTGATGAGACACAGCGCACACAGAATGAATAAAATGAGCTTTCATAGGCGAAACTCTGTTCCGGAGCGTTTGCTCGGGGCCACGCGGCTGCGAGCAGCTGCCGGGACGTGCACGCTACGAGAAGCAAGCTAACGCATCCGTGCGCGTGCGCGCCAGCGGGGCCTCCTCCGTGGCCCCGCGAACCCTCGTGGTTGTCCGGCACCGCAGGAGAAGCGGAGGCCGTACCGCCGAAGAATGATGCATTACGTTAGCACTACCGGGACACATGGTGTACTCGCTGCATCCCTCCAGGACGGCTACAGAGGAAAGCACCGAACTCAATCATCTCCAGAGCGAAACTTACACACACTGAATACGCCGGATACACGCGACGTTTTACGCACGTTTCAGTTTCCCGCTGTGTTAGGTGCCAGATACCTATAGGCACACCTGCTAATGGACTAGTACCCGAGGTGTCACGAAGGCACGCCAACGCCAACCGCGCAAAGATCATAGACGTCAGCCTTCTGTCTCAGGCGCGGGACACAAACGTTTGCATACGGGACATGGACGAACGTCGACAACCCAGAATGCATAGTTCGGCAACGGCTGGGATCTCACGCCTAAGTGAAGGTTGAGCCATTCCCCGGCTTGAGGAAGACGCTGGAGCGGCGTGCGGAAATATTTCCGCGCACGGACCATCTCCTACTGGCCCAGCCGTGGTTCGTGGCTCACAGCCCTAAACGTTTTGTTCTGTAGTGGCTCAGCCGCTACAGAACAAAAATCTCCAAAGAAAACGTGTTCAGAGTTTGAATGAACGCGCTAACACGTTACGCTTACCACTGGAGGGTCTCTTGCTGCACTAAGCTATTTATCTGTGTTTTTCGGTCGTCGATGCAGCGTTTGCAGCGTTTAGTTCAGCGATGGGTGTAGCCGTTTTCAATAGGATGCGATCACACACGCAACAGAAAGCTGCGAAAAAAATTGGCAGATCCCACGTGCAGTGGGAATCAAGGAAATGCGAAGCACGCATCAGGGATGTAAACTGCATCTGCATTGTCTCGCTGTACCCATTTTGGTACATATGAAGTTAACGAAACGGCCGCAAGAGCACTATGACTGTGGCATGTATACCATACCGCTCATGACAGGCATGCCATGATTTTCATGCTATATGACCTGTCATATATGTTCATGTAGTCGTGTTGTGCCACAGCAAGTTTTGTATACATCCCGTTAACCAAGCGGCCAAGGGAGCACCAAGACCATGGCACGTAAATCATGCCGGTCAGGACATGCATATCATGATTGTCATATTATGACCTGTCATTTATGTTCGTCGTGCAGTCATGTTGTTCCATACCAATTTTCGTATACATCCCACTAAGGAAACGGCCAGGGGAGCACCAAGACCGTGGCATGTAAATCATGCCGCTCATGACGTGCATGTCATGATTTTCGTGTTATGACCTGTCATTTATGTTCGTCAGGCAGTCATGTTGTGCCATACCAATTTTCCCATACATCACGTTAGCGAAGCGGCCAGGAGAGCACCAAGACCGTGGCATGTAAACCATGCCGCTCATGACACGCATGCCATGATTTGTATGCTATGACCTGGCATATCTGTTCGTGATTCGGTCATGTTATGCCATACCACTTTTAGTATACATCCCATTAAGGAAACGGCCATGGGAGCACCAAGACCGTGGCATGTAAATAATGCCGCTCATGACATACATGTCATGATTTTCATGTTATGACATGCCATTTATGTTGGTCAGGCAGTCATGTGGTGCCATACCAATTTTCGCATACATCCCATTAGCGAAACGGCTAGGAGAGCGCTAAGACCGTGGCATGTAAATCATGCCACTTATGACATGCATATCATGATTTTCACGTTTGACCTGCTATTTATGTTCGTTAGTAGTCATGATGTGTCATACCAATTTTCGTAGACATCCGCTTAGCGAAACGGTCAGGAGAGCAAAAAAATCGTAGGCGGCTAGATAGATAGATAGATAGATAGATAGATAGATAGATAGATAGATAGATAGATAGATAGATAGATAGATAGATAGATAGATAGATAGATAGATACGCTCAAACTCGCCGAAGTTCGCTAAGAAATGCTTCGCATTTAAAATACTTTCCTGATCAAAGCCGATTACGAAAAATTATGAGAGCTTCACTAACCTGGGGAAGTGCGAAGCAGGCGGTGATGCGCCGGTGTTACTCGCAGGAACGCGTCAATCGCTGCTAAAATGGACCTGCGTTACCGTGGTCATGACGACAACAACGTCAGACCACGACAGTCTGGGCTCATCGCTACTGACACGACAACCCTGCACATACACTATCTGACTGTACTGCCTCCAAGATCGGCATATCGTGACGGGCGACAGGAAACACCGACAGACCAAGCGTATAAGTGCACTAGAGCTGTGCACGGGCCGTATTTCCGAGCCTGAGCCCGGCCCGGGCCCGCTGACTTTGTCGATTGCCCGCCCGAGCCCGACGGCAAAGGGCTGCGAGCCCCCCCGGCCCGGCTTTTCGAAGCTAAGCATATCAGCTGTGCACCAACAAATAACGTAACAATTATGCACGTGCATAACAAATACTGCGAGACAACGGTAAACGTATTACGTACCAACATGCAACAAATTTTTTATTTGCATTGCGTTCCTGCGACAGCTTGGCACTTTGCCTCATGCCAGCAACAATGGAGTTCGCTCGCCAGAGCCGTCACGTGTATGGGGTATGTCCATGCAAGCGACAGCTTGCACGAAGGCGATCTACGTCGGGTCGCTCGCCGCTGTCGCGTGCATTTTCACTCATATAGGATTTGGCCTTAAATCTAACGCGAACAGTGGCGTGGCGCCGTCACTGGCTCAGGTGGTGTTACTTCTCTGTTTGTCGGAGTGCAACAGAGGCAGCGCTTCACCCGCTCCCCTTTTGTTTAAAGTAGCGAATGGAAAGGAAAAGCGGTAAAGGGCGGTCGCGGAAAAGGCGCTGTGTGCGTGCTGGAAAACAATTCCCGCTCATTCTCTATATTTCGGGCTTGAGTAGGGCTTAGCGCCGGGCCCGAGCCCGGCCCGGGCCCGAGGTGAAAATACGTCGGCCCGCCCGAGCCCGGCCCGCGGGCCGGGTCGGGCTTTCGGGCTACCCGAAGCCCGTGCACACCTCTAACGTGCAGTACTTCCAATATCGACCCACCGTGATGACGCGCGCATTACCACGATAATATGCTTAGTTCTATTCTTTCTTGGTGTCGGTACCACCGCTGCGAAGTGAGAGTGCAGTGGAAGGAAGCGGTGCTAATTTAAGCGTAATATTCCTTGCTAAACTCCTTTGTTTTCTCGGGACCTCGCTTGGACTCAAATTCTAAAGTGATGTAGTGAAGATATCAGGCCCGTTTGTTCCGCATGCATTGCATGTGGCAGTAGTGCACCACCGGCATTAAATTTTAAAAAGTGGCGGTAGTGTTTCGGTAGAGCTTCGAGCTCCTGTTGTCGCGTGCCGTATAGCTGTAAGCTAGAATCCTAGCAGGCGGTACTTTTTCTTGTCAACTGTATGTGGATTTTTTCGACCATAATTTGCCTTGCCGTGACGGCGACGACAGGACACGCCGACTGGAGACGCCAAAAGCCCGAGTGCATGAGGAGCTTCGCACGCAGAAAATCCTTTTGGGACATGCTTTTGTTTGCAGCATAGACATTCACGATACGAACAGATCAGTCTCAATGAACCGACGGAACGGGAGCATAGCTTCTCGGGCGAGTTGGTAATTCGTATTTTCGTACAAAAGCCCGCAGCAAAAAGAACGCGGTGTAATGAAGAAAGTGAGACAGACACAGCGCCTTTGCTGCAGGCCAGCTGTTCTATTCTGACCTCTTCGTCTTTCTTTTTTCGTACTCCTGCGCTCCTGGAGCGAGCGCCCTAGGCATGGCGAACTGTTTGTTATTACACATTACAGCGGAAAGATCTTGGGGTAGAAAATAGACAAAGGAACAGGAACAAGAGCATGCGTGAAGGCGCAGCAGGTTACTCAAGGAATTTTAACTAAACGCTATCTTCCTCTAGAAAACGGAGCTTTTTGTGTGTCAAGAGAAGAGGCCTGTTCTTTTGGACGGCAAAGAGAACAGGCGTGCCTTTCAGGGCTCCTAGAACATGACGTCTTTGAGTGCTCGTTGCTCCACTGTAAATGGTTTTGTTTTTGTTTTGTTTATTAATATTGTCAACCCCAAGCTGGGGTTTTTACAGGAGTGGAAAACACATACAATGAAATAGCATACACATAAATGCTGAAATTCAAGAAATGGTCATGAAATACGTTACAAAATAGAGACATACAGCGAACACAGGCAATTACACTAAAATACAAAATTAAACGCAGGCATGTGCACTTGCATTCTGCTCATTGAAAACATCAATTAACAAAGCGAGAGGCAATATACATTGACATCGTGAATTATAGAAATAGAAAAATAACAAAAAGAAGTACTATGACGCATCTATTTCGGAGAAAATAAGCGATTCTAAAGCTGCAGAAAACGCTGTGATAGAGGAAGACATCGCGACTGTGTTTGGTAGTTCATTCCATTCTTTAATTGCCCTCGGGAAGAAGCTGTATTTAAATGCGTCGTTTCGGGTGGCTGGTGGCTGTATGTATAAAGTGTGTCTGTGTCTAGAGCGCGGATCTGGAGAAATTTCAAAGAAATCTAATGAGTTAATTTTAACCTGACTACGAATAATGAGGAATAGAAATTTCAAACGGTCATACTTAGTTCTAAGTTCTAAGGCTTGTAGGTTTGCCCGGTTGCAAAGTTCGGAAGCAGAGTGCATGCGTTGATATTTATTGAATATAAACCTGGCAGCCATTCTTTGAACTTTCTCCAGTTTATATAGGTTAGTAATGGTGTGAGGGTCCCATACTATTTTAGAATATTCAATTATTGGTCGTACTAGTATTTTGTACGCAAGACTTTTTACTTCGGGTGTTGCGTCATGTAACCTTCGCCTCAGACCCCATAGAGTTTTCTTTGCCTTTCTACAGGTGACGTCTATGTGAGTATTCCACCTCAAATCTGGAGTGAATATTAGCCCTAAATATTTATATTCTGTTACCCTTTTTAGATCGTGGGAACCAATATTGTAATTAAATTTGAGAGGTACCTTCTTTCTTGTTATGCTCATGCAAACTGATTTTACGGGGTTTAGAGTCATCTGCCATTCATTACACCATAGTAAAATTTTGTTTAAGTTGTTGTTCAGGTCTACCTGGTCTCTCAGGGATGTGATCTTGTTATATATAACGCAGTCATCTGCAAACAATCTCACGGGAACAGACAAATCTGAGGGCAGGTCATTTATAAAAATAAGAAATAAAAGAGGCCCCAGAACACTGCCTTGAGGCACACCGGATATAACGGGTCTGGACGTCGATTTAACTTTATTTATTTCTACGTACTGTGAACGAGAATAGAGGTATGAAATGAACCATTGAGTAATATTTGAGTTTCTGAATATTTCATTTACTTTTAGTAAGAGTTTGGGATGCGAGACCTTATCGAAGGCTTTGGCGAAATCTAAGAATATTAGATCAATCTGTTCCCGCCGATTAATTGCCTGCGCAAAATCGTGAACTGTAACAACAAGCTGCGTTACTGTAGATAATCCCCTTCGAAAGCCGTGTTGCACTGGTGATAATAAATTGTGAGTGTCTAAATAATTATAGAGATGCTTACACATTATATGCTCAAGCAGTTTGGAGCAGGTACTCGTAAGAGAGATAGGCCTGTAGTTACCCACTTCTGAAGTGTTCCCACTTTTGTGAACTGGTATTATTTTAGCTTCTTTCCAGGCTAGAGGAAATGAGGCCTGATTAATTGAAGTTTGAACGATTATAGTAAGATACTTTGCGACCCATTGAGCATATCTATATAGAAACTCGTTCGGAATGCCGTCTGGACCAGGGGATTTCTTAATGTCAATGTGTAGAAGAAGGTTTAACACTCCTTCTTCGTTGATTAACGGATCGGATACCGGAGGGCATGGTAATAGCAGAAAGCCGCTTGAGACTCCGGTAAGTCTTATACGTTCAGACGCTGCGCAAAGTCTCATAGGCTAGCGCCGAACTGTCACTTAGAACAGTGAGGGCACCTGCAAGTTTTCTTCCATTTGTCTGCACCGACACGTGCCCCTCGTGTGGATACACGGCGACACTCGCGCACATGCTCTGGGAGTGTAGAAACGCTCATCCCGACTCTACTTCAGACAAGTGGGAGAGGTCCCTCAAAAGCTCGCTCCTCGCCGACCAGCAATGGGCCGTCCAGCAGGCCCACGAAGCGGCCGCCAGATACTCCCTGTCGGTCCCTACGTGGGAGATGCCCGCTACGCGCTAAGCGCGCCCTGCAGGACAAATAAAGTTTTTCCATTCCATTCCATTCCATTCTCCGTTTTCCAGGAAAAGGAAACTGTAGAGCATCTGAAGAGATGTTGCAAATAAAGTGTACTAGTGCTCTGGGGCTCGCATGCTAGCCATGAAACGAGCATTAAAAAAGATGGCTATGTAACGTCTACGTAAGGCCATACTCTGAAGGACAACAGCGATGGCATCCCTGTGTTTGTGGACAACTCACTGAACACCGCACAATGTGGGCCCTAACTAGGAAGATTCATCATTTAAATTTCATTTTGTGTTTGCAGTCATATTGATAATAGTACATTCGACGCATGCCACAGAGCTTAAAGCCAACAGGTCTAACTCTGCAGGCAACTTTGGGCCTCCATAACACTGCTAAGGTGCGGCACGTTGCTGAAAGAAGCCTGGTTAAATCTGTACCACAGGTAAAACCGCTCTTTAGGACATGCGTTTCGTTTAAAATATAAATATGAGCTTTATGATATTGTTATTGTGGTTTCCTGTAGCGAAGACAGTGTAAGATATCAAATATCTGACAATTGCGCAACGTCGTAACTAACGCGTGCTACTTTTCTTTCGGTAAGAGTGACACATTACCTTTTTTTTTAATTTAAGTAACGCGAGACGGTAATGCTTTTTTTTTTTTTTAGTGGTAAGAGTAGCGTATATGGATACTCTCTTCGGTAAAGCCTACAGCACTGCTCACAATGCATCGATAGGTTGCTACTCGTGCCTCTGGGAAGCAAACTGACATGCTCACACATCCTGTCATTCACGCTACTTCTTTATTGAGTCATGTGTATTCCTTGCCACTGGTGATGAGGATACTATACACGACGCATGTGTCACAATTGCTATAAGCTGAACATGCGCAGTATTACACTCAGCCCTCTTAATACCTTGCCGGCGACATACTTACGGATGTTGGCCAATTTGCAGATAATGAAACAAAAAACAGCTTGACGGCGCTGCCAACTGCAGCTCTCTCCTAAGACTGTGAAATTCCCTGAATGTACGGCATAACAAAAATGCTCTTCACTTGTCCACTCTCTTCAAGCGCGCACTGCTGGCGGCTATTAACCGATGTTTGTCGTTTATGCAAAGCATTTGTGACGGCTGTTCTTGAATTTGTGTGTGTGTGTGTGTGTGTGTGTGTGTGTGTGTGTGTGTGTGTGTGTGTGTGTGTGTGCGGGCGCTAGTTTGTTCCCCAGAGAGAAAAAGAAAAGGAAAATAACGAGGGGTAGCCCGTACCACCGTGAGGTACAACGTGCTTAAGCCAATTAAAAATAAATGAATAGGGGAAATGTTTCCCAAGGTTCCTTGTAGAGATAACCTCAAAAAAATTACAGCATATCCACGGAGTGAATGATGGTGAGTGGGCGAAGCTCGGGATGTTCATCGTAGATCGTGCCGAGTTCCGGATTAATTTAGTTAACGCGCACGCTACGAATCCTTATTGTTCAACTACGCACAAGTGAAATCTCCCACCGGCACTTCATTGCAAGTCAAGTTCCAGTGCCTATATATGTATATATGGGTGGCTGGTGAACGCTTCTCCAACACAAGCAGTCGGTATTTCTCAATCAAAAAACTCGCTAGGAGACGCTGCCTGCGCCAACGTTGTCTCTCGCGGGTGAGGGCGCGTTCTCCTTCTTTGCGAGCTGGTACAGCGTTCATTTAAGAAAGAGCGTTTCCATCAATGCGCGCCTTTCGCTCTCTCTCTCTCTCTGTCTCTCTCTCACAAGACAGCAGATGGAAGAGTGAGAGAGAGAGAGGCACGCGCTCGCCCTCGGCGAGCGCCGGCGCGTGCGTGCCTCCCGGCAGGCACGCGCCGGTGGTTACAAACAAACGATAATGGGGACGAACGGGTGACGCCATAAGGAGCTTCGCCCCTAAAAGATAGTAGGGCTAGCTAGTTAAGCGCGATCAAAACATCGGAAATGAGAAAAGTTGAGCTGCTTAAAGGAAAAGTTCGGTCATAATTAAGCATTTACGTGCCCCAAATATTAACGTTGTGTATGTTTAGCTAGTGATTAAGATAGTGTTATGACAGTGTGAACTAGGTTAAGGTTAGATAATAAGTAGTGTTAATGTAGCGTATTAGTGTACTTGTGTTCAAGTTGTCTTGGTGCTCCTGAAGGGTAGTGGCCGAGGCAGACGAGGCAGAAGATGAGTCCGTGTGGACGGCGCTTGATCCCCTGTGGGCGAATATGGCCATTGCTGTCGTCGCTCAGTAATCCTCAACAGTGGACCGTGGATGCTGGTTGGCTGGCGCCGAGTTGTCTCCTGATCGGTGACACCTGCGTCGCAATTCTAGAAGACGTGGTTTTCTTTCCTTTTCTTCCCCCTGTGAGTGGGTGAGCCGATGATAGGCGTGCGCGGCGCGGCGATGACGTGAGATATGACGATGGTGTGAATACGTGGCAATTATGCTTCTGCTATGATAGCAGGAGAATGCCCACCTTGTTCGGCTGAAGATGCGAAAGTATCAGTAAACATATATGCAAAATCAAGATGAGTGATAATGAGGATAATGACAGGAATGAGTGGTTAAATTAGTGGTGATAGCAATGAAAGAAAGGGAGTGTACGTTGTTATGTTGCATCAGTGTGGCGTTGAGGTGGTGTCATTGTCACAGAAGTTTTCATGATTGATATCATTCGTAGAAGACATGCGCGTGTCCTCTTGTTTTGTAGTTTAGGGTGTTCTTCACGTGTTATTTTATGGTTGTGAGGGAAACGGAAATGTGTCAACAAGCAAGTGTTTCGTGAGTGTGTGTTCATTGTAGTGCTGCTCATCATTGCAAATTTGTCTTCAGGCTCCTGTGTGAGATGTTATGTTAAAGCGTTTTAAATGATACTGAAAGTGGCCTTACCAGTCATTAATTGAGTCGAGGATTTATGGGGGGGGGGGGGCATTTTGAGATTTGGTAAATGTTTGGTATCCAATCAAATGCCGGCGACTTATGAACTTGAGTTAGCCAATCTCTATGCCAATAAGAATTTAATATTTTGCAGAACAGAGTCCGAACCGTGCGAATCGACATTTTACAATAGCGCACAGAGCCCGATTGCGCAGCTGAAGAAGCCGCAGTATCTGCGAGTTCATTCCCCATGTAACCGACGTGCGCGGGTACATGAAATAATCTAATAACCAAGCCTTTATAGATGATGTTCCGAAGCAAGAACTTGCTTGTTCAAACCCGCTCATCGTCGTCGTGCAAATTGCCTAGTTTTTTTAAATAATGACAAGCAGTCCGTGTATAAACAGATCTTGTTTGCTGTTGTGTGGGCCGCAAATTGAAGCGCTTCATAAAATGCTGCAAGTTCTGTCGCATATTAACTAGTAGCGTCTTGAATACGTAATTTTTTAATAGCCACTACCCTGGAATCCCCGGTTAGTGCGATGTAAGCTGCCCCTGCTGTATGTATTGCGTAAGGGCCATCAGTGTACTCGGCTGCTGATCCGAGGGTCGCGGGATCGAATCCCGGCCACGGCGGTTGCATTTCGATGGAGGCGAAATGTTGAGGCCCGAGTGATGTGCGATGTCAGTGCGCGTTAAAGAACCCCAGGTGGTCGAAATTTCCGGAGCTCCCCACTACGGCGTCTCTCATAACCAGAGCTGGTTTTGGGATGTTAAACCCTACAAAACCACAACAATCTCCATAAAGACATTCTACGGGCTAAATCTCACATTCCTACATGCAAATTCGTAGTAGCTATTCCAATTTATATAGCTTTAAAAACACGTGTTTCTAGCAATGGATATTCGGCCGGATTTCTTATTCCTATAATTTTCTGTAAGCGACCCGATTATTCTAGTAATACTCAATTCTACACTACCGGCATTTTTATTTGCTAAATAATACCAAACTTTACTTGATTTCGACAAAAATAACACACGCACTTTAAAAATATGCTGGCTCACTCACCGATGCAGTCGTTGTGCCTGCTCTCCGTGGCTGACATTCGATCACTCCACAACACTAGCACGACGTAGGTTACAGCGACGCTTTGCTGCTGTCGACCAGTGTCCCTTGGTGCACATCGCTGCTTGTAACGTCCACAAGATGCACGAAACAATTTCATTTTTTCCTAACGCGGCCGAAGGCCTGGCACTTCGCGTAAGCATCGCATCGGTTCGACTGGGTGACTAGGACCGGCGCCATGTTAGGTTTGAGAGGCCTCATCGGGCTGCGACGTCACTCCTCCAGCAGCCAACGAGAGTTGCCGGGCGCATACGAACTCCGGTCATTGTTTACCGGAGGAGAATCGTGGAAGGCGTCCCGTTTCCCTCCGTGCTTCACGCGCCGGATTGAAACCGCGTCGAAGCCTCGCACGTGCTCCGGCACATCCCGATGCGTCGTGTATATGATGAGGCCACCGGAGGTTAGCGGGAGAATTATCGTACAAGACCTCCCAGCTGGGTATATTTTCGTTTACAGTATACTATTACTGCTATGGCGCTGGGTAGATTAAGATTCGTTGTAAAAAACCCGTGGTTATTAAGCATGTCGTGAAGCCTAGGTATATCGGCTTCCGCTATACGGCGCGATTGTGTTGTCCTCCGTGCAGGTTGCCACCTTCGCTTCTCCGAACGAAATAAAGACACGAATGAGCCGTGCGTACTCCTACAACCTGGGCGACACTCCACTAGTTGTGTACGACATAGACCTTGATGACTTCGAGGGCAAGTGTCCTGGTGGTACCCTGTCTCCCCAAGTGAAGGCGTATGCCACATCTACCTACGAGAGCTGAGCCGGGCTTCGCTGCAGATCAAGACTGCACTCGTCACAGCCGAGCTCAAGCATTCTATCTTTTCTTTAATTACGGCTTGCACGTACGAATAACTGACCTAACGAAGAATAAAACGTGATGCAACATTCGCTCCTTATAGTAATATGGTATACATGTGCTAGCACTATGTAGGTTACGTTTCGAGGCTAAGACAATGTGGTTCATTTTCCAACGTTTATCGATGAATAATTAGCCGGACAAGCCCGCATGACTGCCGCTTGGCAGGTAAAGTGCTGCCGCTTGGCAGGTAAGGTGTTGCGGGCCTCAGGTCGAGGATGCGGGTTCCATTCCTGAGACCACTGCAGTCAGACTTCGAAGGGGGCGGGATGCTTGAAAACAGCGCGTTGAGATTCAGATGCACGTGAAAGATACTCAGTCGGTCGAAATTTGCAAAGCCCTCCACTACAGTTTGCCTCACAATTATATCGTGGTTTTGGCAAGTCAAACTCCATCTATTTTTACTAACCGTGCAGGACCACTTCTTAGTGAGGGGCTTGCCATGGTTGATTTAAATGTCCTTCCTTGGATAAGTGCGGCGGTATTATTTAAAGATAATATATTTGATAACAATTATTTAGATAATTCGCACCCAAGGAGCACCCAAGGTGAACGCAGTAGGGCAGATTCTAGACGATCCCTTGTAGCACTCATCGAGTGGGGGCACTTGAGCCAAGAGCCCTCCGCTGGCGACGGTTGACATCACTGACAGACCATTTATTCCGCAGAAGTGGTAAGAAAAAGAGAATAGAGAACCGGAAAGAAAAAAAGAAAATGTACCGTGGTTTAATCAGTACCATAAATGTACAAGGTGGCAGAAAACAGGCGAAATAATTAGAAATAGAGGAACAGTTGAACAGAAAACATGTTAGTGGTTACAGAAATTCGCTATCGGGAATCAGAAGAGCCACCAAATATTGAAAATTATGTGTGGGAACAGGACTAAATGAGAAAGAAAAGTTGGGGAAATCGGCAAGCTAATTCATCGGGAAGCCACTTAGTGTAGAGATACTTCGACATGTGAAGAGCACCTTTGCGTATTTGGCACATCGAGCGGAGAGAACACGTTGTTTGGTGTAGTTTACATGTGAATCGGAAATAAGTGCAAAGAGAAAAACAAGGTGATGGTGAATCGCATAAGCAAAGATATTCAGAAATTTGGTAACGGCCCTTACGAAAATGTCATATATGGCCTGATATGAAAAAGTCCATATACGGTTATATTAAAAATTGGGCAGATATGGCCATATATGGCATATACGGCCCTTATATGGCCATATCTGCCCAATTTTGATTATATCCGTATACGGGCCCGTATATGGCCATATCTGCCCAATATATATATATATATATATATATATATATATATATATATATATATATTTTCAGATTGAAGTTCGTTGGGTCCGGTCCAATGTAGGGTTGAAAAGAGACACACGTTCAAAATTCTTGCTTTATTAACGTTTCGGCCGGTGGGCCGGCCTTCGTCAGAATGACCTTGGTCATTCTGACGAAGGTCATTCTGACGGCCTTGGTCATTCTGACGAAGGCCGGCCCACCGGCCGAAACGTTAATAAAGCAAGAATTTTGAACGTGTGTCTCTTTTCAACCCTATATATATATATATATATATATATATATATATATATATATATATATATATATATATATATATATATATATGGCGCCTTATATGGCCATATCTGCCCAATTTTTAATATATCCGTATATAGGCCCTTATATGGCCATATCTGCGCAATTTGCAATATATCCATATATGGCGCCTTATATACATATACATATACATATATAAACAAAAACAGAACACAAATGCAAGATGGACCTTTCACGTGTGTATTTTATTTTCCAATTGTTTTTTTCATTCTTCGGAGTTGTCTTTTGTCTTTTTGCTTCTCAAGTCGCTGAGCTTTGCACCCAGGGATAATATCAAAATTAAGTTTTCCACTGCACTCGAACTGGCACCTCGTAGTGAAGTCTTTTGTGCGAGCTGTAAATGGCAAAACACAATTGGAGCATGAAAGTAGTGCTTACATTATCAGGGCCGATAAATAGCTCCAAAATATGTGCAGATGATGACGCAATGACACAATATTTTATATGTATACATGCATGCATTCACTTAGGCGCCAAGAACAACAATCATAAAACATCGGAACACGCCCGTATCGTTAAACCATCCTGCATGACCGTGCATGACTATGCAATGTGCTGGTCGATATGCAAAGCACCTTACAAGCAGTTGCTCAATTATTATTTCAGTTTACTTCTTTGCACTTTGACGCGAAGGGAAGGGAGATGCTTGTCCCTGTTTTGCCAAAACAAATCATGGCAATTAAGCTACAGCTGTCACGTAGGAAAAAGAACACACTGTTTTTCTCAACGACGTGATTAGCTTGTTAATCAGGTGGGGCCGGTTCTCCGAAATGGCATCAAATATATGCATATAAAGCATTGTCATGGATAGCTGAACCAGCAAACATGTTTATACATTATTGCGATAAAGCAACTGACCTTTGATGTATAGGGACGACTGAGTGTATTGTAACCTCTTCGAAATAGCGTGTGGAGTGCTCTGTTTTGTAAATAAATCAAATAAATGCAGATAATATCTAAAATGCGGCCACGCCATTTTTATGCTCAATATGGCACTTTCAGTTGCTTCTGAAGCAGCATGCACTTCCAGCCTCACGGCTTCGTGGCAAACCCACCAGCAGCTGTTTCAACAGCCGCACTGGTGCCAGATTCCGCGAATAAGCTACAACAACGAGAATTTCACTAGTGAAAAGGCGGGGGAAGGGCACCCGTAAAACGAACAGAATTTCAGCAGCAACTTTTCTAAGGCATTCGTAAGGAAAAATCAGAATATAATAGCGTGTGGCCTTCGATCTCGACGCAAGAAGAAAATACTGCATTTGGCATCATTTTACAACGCCGCTAAAGGGTCGGAAGCAGAAGCAACGGCTAAGGCGCAACTAAAAATATAGAAAAGAAACACGCTAGCTTTGTGACATTAGCCGTTTATCCGATATCCGATGGCGAAAAAAATGCACTTAACAGATATAAAATTGTCCAATTCACGTGGTTCTGAACACACCGTATTAGAATTTTAGTAACAAGCAACAAAGCTTACCTTGTAGCAATCAGCCTGGCATGAAAGAAGCCTTTGTACTGCCACCAAACTTGGACTTGTGGCCCCACTTCGTTAGGAATGTGCTCTTCCGTCACTCCCGACGCAGGTCATTTTAGAACATCGAAGGTTGTCCACTTATTTGCGACGCGATCGAAACATGCCACTCACTGCACTCAGTACCACAGCACCACCTTTTTCGGAAAGTACAGCAAGGCAGCCCACACACAACAAAACCTTCGTGGAGAAAATCGCTCCAGTTGTCACGGCTACGCATATGTAGCCCGTAAGAAAAATAAAGAGAGAGGCGTATCGTTCCGAGAGGAAACGGCAAACGTAAAGCAGAAACTCGCATATTTCTATTGTTTCCCCGAAAATACGAGCGCGTTTTGTCAAACTGATGAGAAATATGTTATGATTTAAGGCTGCCAGTGAGACACGTGTATTTTCTTGGTCACCACAAGAATGCACTACTTTTTGGTCGCGAAAGTACACAGCGTAAAGACGAGCGCTAGCTTTGGCAGTGCTTCACCTGATGCATGAAATCTGTTCCACGTGCACGTGGAAAAAGTGAGGGGCCGTCTCCAAAGATCCTGCGCACTGTTCCGAGAAAAAAAAAGCGTGGCTCTTTGCGGAAGAAAAGGACCGGAGGGGGGGGGGATGGACAGAGGGGGGCACTTTTTTGTCATTTATTTTTCGGCTCGTCTTTTGCATTCTTTTGAGCAATGGTGGGTCAGCTGTAGAAAGAGTAGAAGTGATAGCCCTCTTTCGCGCTGCGCTCGGACAATACGAGGTAAAGAAAATAAAAATAAAAGTAAAGAACGTTGCTGACACATTCCAGCAATCATTCGTTTAGCTATATCTTACAGTGAACATGCAATCTAGGCGCTTATTGCGGTAAAGCTGGCACAAGTTTTGCATTAATGCACCACTATAATGCGCACGTATATACAATTGCTTTTGGCTTTTGCAACGGCAACATCGACGAAACAGTAATAGTTCAGCTTGACACATCGTTTTTA
Source organism: Hyalomma asiaticum (assembly GCA_013339685.2). Taxonomy (NCBI): domain Eukaryota; kingdom Metazoa; phylum Arthropoda; class Arachnida; order Ixodida; family Ixodidae; genus Hyalomma; species Hyalomma asiaticum. The sequence goes on along the minus strand of CM023487.1, from coordinate 102,087,325 downwards.
TGCAGATAATAATTAGCTCGCGCTGTAGGTAAATCGCGTATTAATTGAAATTACGATGCCATGAGAAAGCAGAACTCACCACCAACCCTCCCTTACTCTCTTTTACCATTTACCCTTAGTGTTTACTTTGTGCATTCATTTCTTTTGTAATTACTAATTGCTGGATGGGACGAGATATGTAGTTCCATCGATTATTTGTGTGTATATAAATAACATTACTGGGTATTATATATATATATATATATATATATATATTGTGAGAAACTGCCCCTTAATTGGATGTCGACACAAAAATGATATAGTACACCTATGCATATGACTGTTAACTTGCATTATGTGACTTTTGATGCATACTCTTTATATCGAGTATGTAAAGCCATATACGGGCCACGGACGCCGTATATGGAATATGCTGCTACCATATATGTCATATAAGGCGCAATATAAAGCCATATATGGCAGTATATAGCTGCCTTATATGGCATATAAAACGCCATATACGTTTATATCTGGCTGTATATGACCTTATATTGACCCTTATATGGCAGTATATAGCCTGATATGAGCGCTTATATGTCCATATCTGGCCATATATAAAACATATCTGGCCCATATATCTGGCCCACATATATAAACATATCTGGCCCATATTTCCGTAAGGGGGGGCCGAAATAATCCTCTTAGGAGATATGAATGTTCACGTGCATGACCTGGATGGATATACAGACAATAACTGGAGGTTGATGGTAGAGCTCTCCAAAAAACATATTCTAAACGAGTCCTAAATGTGAAGGGCAGATAACGTGAGAGGCCGGAAGCAGGCAGTCAAAAATCGATTATTGCCTCATGACAGAAGGAATTCGAGGTTAATTTGAGAGAAATGAATATAGGCGAGGAAGGGTTGGGAAGGTACCATAAGCTCATAACTTAACGAATGAGACATGTAGACCGTAAAGCTAGCATCGAATCCATACGACACAACAAGACAGGTGTCAGTTGTTTTGCGCTAAAAATTTCTTATGGATCCGCACCTACTAGCCCGCCAACACATTGTTCTGAACTAGCATCGCAGCACTTTTCTAAGTGAAAAACGGGTTACGAATATAATCACAACAATAGTAGACATAGTGGACAGAACAAACGACAAAGTGCTCGATTATAACGAGCTTCTCCATCTTATAAAGACGGAAGTTACAAAAAAGAAACAAATGAGTAGGTGGAGGGGAAAGCGAAAGCCAAAAACATGGTGGAACAGGCAAATACGGGATGCAATTGAGAATCGACGGCAAGCATCACGAATACATAGGCAGGCAAAAAAAGGAGCAGATGCCACAATACGAAGCCAAGCGAAAATGGGAGACATGCCTCCTGAAAAAAGGCCCGGTTGAAGCCAAAATTAAAGGCCAAAGTGAAATGTGAATGTCGGACATTCGCAAAAAGATGGCCGCACCTATCGAACCACCTCAAATCGCTGGGTAAGAAGACTGTAGCTATGCGACGGCATATTATGGATGTAGAAGGAAATAAATGGGAAAGGTGCGAAGCGCTGACTTACGTTCGAAACGTAAAAGCCGATTTCTTTAAGAAGAAAGACGAGGCTTCCTTTACGACGTGTAACAACGGCAAGGAAAACCAAGCGGAAGAACTTATTCTCTGAAATTTCAATTGGCAGAAGTTGGAGCAAATAATTCCCCAGCGCACAGCCGCAGGATTAGGCGGGGTTAGCGTTAGTCTAATAAATGAGCCCGGAAGAAACAGCAAAGCCCTGTGAAAAGCAACTGAAAAAAAGCTTACAGGACAGGCGAATACCGGATAGTTGGCGCCAAAGCAGGATGTGCTTCATCGATAAGGGCAAGGAAGAGAAAAATAACGAAATCTTATATAACGAAATCTGCAGTTATGACGATCAGGTTTCTCTTAACCAATCGTTAGCCCAAATTCAAAACCGGTGTACCTCGTGGCCGATGAAGATAAACCACAGTAAAACGGTAGCAATGACAATCCCGTGTGAGAACAATGCATTCAATTTCACTTATATCAGCGGCAATGGCCTATCTGCAGTTTCTCATTACATATACTTGGGGGTTGTCATTACATCTGACCTTCGATGAAACGATGACGTCACGTTCATACACAAGAAGGCCATGCGGCAACTAGGATACTTACGGCGAACACTTTCGAAGGCTTCACGAGATGTAAAGCTTGTGGCTTATAAAACCCATATAAAGCGGACACTCGAATACGCTGCAGCAGTATGGGATCCGCACACGTATGCAAATATAAGCAAGCTAGAAAATATTGAGAGGAAAGCAGCCAGGTTTATTTTTAATTCGTAAACTTGGAAAACTTCGAAAAGCGCTCTTTTGATTTCAGCAAATCTAGAATTTCTGCAAACCAGACGCTATCGCGAAAGGCTAAAAATATTTTACATGCTATACAATGACAAGCTCGGAATCAGCAAATACATGTATACTTGAAACCTCCCGCACAGAGTTCCACTAGATATTTCCACTCAAAAAAGGTCAGCGAAATTTCATGCAAAACTAACCCTTACATGAATTCTTCCTTCCCCCGTACTATCCGAGACTGGAACCGTTTTCCCAGAGAAATAATCGAGTGCCCCTCTGTTTCCGGTTTCATTACCACACTTCAAAGAACGAAATGGCAGCGCCTTTATTCACTAGTTCTGTAACAACGAGTCATAAGAACGTCGCCCATATGTATACTTATCATTCCTTGCTGTTTGTTTTTGTTGTTTTTCCGTTCTGATAATACGGAGCCCATAGAAATGTAAAACACAATACTAACCACTTGTTTCTACTTTTACCGTCATTTCAGGTGTTGAGTAATGCATTCTGTAAAGCGTCACTACTTATGTTGGTATATACCGAATGTTTGCCACTGGAACTTGTATTATCGCATGCAGTCCTGTATTCAAAAACACCGGTTCACTCTTTCTGTTGTTTTGTTGGTAAGTGAGCTCTTTCTTATTGTTCATGTGCATTGTACTCAAAATGTAACCCATCCACTCTTGCTAAAGGCCTGGAAATTCAGTCCAGCAGTATTCAATAAATAAATAAATATGTGAATAAATAAATAAAAATACCATTCGCTCATAACTTAACGAATGAGACATGTAGACCGTAAAGCTAGCATCGAATCCATACGACACAACAAGACAGGGTCAGTTGTTTTGCGCTAAAAATTTCTTATGGATCCGCACCTACTAGCCCGCCAACACATTGTTCTGAACTAGCATCGCAGCACTTTTCTAAGTGAAAAAACGGGTTACGAATATAATCACAACAATAGTAGACATAGTGGACAGAACAAACGACAAAGGCCGATCTTATAACGAGCTTCTCCATCTTATAAGACGGAAGTTACAAAAAAGAAACAAAGGAGTAGGTGGAGGGGAAAGCGAAAGCCAAAAACATGGTGGAACAGGCAAATACGGGATGCAATTGAGAAGCGACGGAAAGCATCACGAATACATAGGCAGGCAAAAAAAGGAGCAGATGCCACAATACGAAGCCAAGCGAAAATGGGAGACATGCCTCCATGAAAAAAGGCCCGGTTGAAGCCAAAATTAACAGGCCAAAGTGAAATGTGAATGTCGGACATTCGCAAAAAGATGGCCGCACCTATCGAACCACCTCAAATCGCTGGGTAAGAAGACTGTAGCTATGCGACGATATTATGGATGTAGAAGGAAATAAATGGGAAGGTGTGCGACGCGCTGACTTACGTTCGAAACGTAAAAGCCGATTCTTTAAGAAGAAAGACGAGGCTTCCTTGACGACGTGTAACAGTATAGCAAGGAAAACCAAGTGGAAGAACTTGTTCTCTGAAATTTCAATTGGCGGAAGTCGGAGCAAATAATTCCCCAGCGCACAGCCGCAGGACTTAGGGGGGGTTAGCGTTAGTCTAATAAATGAGGCCCGGAAGAAACAGCAAAGCCCTGTTCAAAAAGCACCTGAAAAAAAGCTTACAGGACAGGCGAATACCGGATAGTGGCGCCAAAGCAGGATGTGCTTCATCGATAAGGGCAAGAAGAGAAAATAACGAAACTCTTATATAACGAAATCTGCAGTTATGACGATCAGGTTCTCTTAACCAATCGTTAGCCCAAATTCAAAACCGGTGTACCTCGTGGCCGATGAAGATAAACCACAGTTAAAACGGTAGCAATGACAATCCCGTGTGAGAACAATGCATTCAATTTCACTTATATCAGCGGCAATGGCCTATCTGCAGTTTCTCATTACATATACTTGGGGTTGTCATTACATCTGACCTTCGATGAAACGATGACGTCACGTTCATACACAAGAAGGCCATGCGGCAACTAGGATACTTACGGCGAACACTTTCGAAGGCTTCACGAGATGTAAAGCTTGTGGCTTATGAAACCCATATAAAGCGGACACTCGAATGCGCTGCAGCAGTATGGGATCCGCACACGTATGCAAATATAACCAAGCTAGAAAATATTGACAGGAAGGCAGCTAGGTTTATTTTTAATTCATAAACTTGGAAAACTTCGAAAAGCGCTCTTTTGATTTCAGCAAATCTAGAAATTCTGCAAACCAGAAGCTATAGCGAAAGGCTAAAGATATTTTATATGCTATAGCATGACAAGCTCGGAATCAGCAAATACATGTATACTTGAAACCTCCCGCACAGAGTTCCACTCGATATTTCCACTCAAAAAAAGGTCAGCGAAATTTCATGCAAAACTAACCCTTACATGAATTCCTTCTTCCCCCGTACTATACGAGACTGGAACCGTTTGCCCAGAGAAATAATCGAGTGCCCTTCTGTTTCCGCTTTCATTTACCGCACTTCAAAGAACGAAATGGCAGCGCCTTTATTCACTAGTGCTGTAACAACGAGTCATAAGAACGTCGCCCATATGTATACTTATCATTCCTTACTGTTTGTTTTTGTTGTCTTTCCGTTCTGATAATACAGAGCCCATAGAAATGTAAAACACAATAATAACCACTTGTTTCTTCTTTTACCGTCATTTCAAGTGTTGAGTAATGCATTCTGTAAAGCGTCACTACTTATGTTGGTATATACCGAATGTTTGCCACTGCAAATTGTATTCTTGCATGCAGTACTGTATTCAAAACACCAGTTCACTCTTTCTGTTGTTTTCTTGCTTAGTGAGCTCTTTCTTATTGTTCATGTGCATTGTATTCAAAATATAACCCATCCACTCCTGCTAAATGCCTGGAAATTCGGTCCAGCAGTATTCAATAAAAAATAAATAAGTGAAAAAATAAATAAAAATACCATTCGCTCATATAGACCACTCACCATTACATCAGTACTATACAAGTTGGCGATGCACCTAGTTAAATTGAAAATGCAGGTATCGACTAAGCACACTGACACCTTTGGCTAACTCCAAAATTGGTGTAATGTCTACAGGCGCTTCGATAACCTTTCCGTGCTTACACAGTGTATAGAAATAGCCGGAAAGGAGAACAGGCCTTTACACTTGGCATTTTTGGACATTAAGGGTGGGTACGATAGTGTAAATCAGAATATTTTATGGGACATAATAGAAGAGGTTGGTATAGGTGACGACTGTATAGAGAGATCTCTTAAAGGAAGTATACAGTGGAAATAAAGTCTATGTGGAATGGGAATGCATGGCAAGTAATGGTAGAATTGATTCGTCGATACAGGTAAAGGGTTGACGCAGGGATGCCCGTTGTCCCCTCTAGAATTCATGCTTTACATGAGGAGATTGGAGAGAGCATTGGAAAGGAGCAGTATTTCTTTTTTTAGCTGTAACACAAACAGGCACGTATAGAGGTAGAACAAAAGCTCCCCGAGTTGTTTAATGCAGACGATATTGTGCTATTCGTAGACAGCCGAGCGGATCTGCAGTCTGCAGTGCAGTGCATCTTGCATCTGCAGTGCAGTGCATCTTGTTGATATATGTGTTCGGGAAAGTGAAGGTTTAGGACTAAAATTTAGTGTGACAAATGCAGTTAGTTCATATTCAGTGACAATAACGATCAAGTAATATCAATACAGGGCGAGGAGGTACCCAGAGTAAGAGAGTAGAAATATCTTGGGATATGGATAAACGACCGGAATACATACATAAAAGTACAGGCAAGAGCTGTGACAGCTAAAGGAAAGAAGAACCCTGCAACAATGAAGCATAAAGCTCTGTGGGGTTACAACAGGTACGAAGTAATTCGCGGTTTGTGGAAAGGTGTGATGATAGTGACGATGATGATTATGGTTCGGTTAAGGAAAGCACGCTAATTTCTGCAGCCCATGTCCAGAGCACGGCTAAGCGTCCGTGGAGCTAAGGAAAAGGGAGTGAAAGACGTAGAAAAGAGAGATAAGCAGTGAAAGCACAGGAAGGCCAGGACTTGCATTCGGAAACTTAGTGGTGTGCATGAGGTCACAGGCACAATCAAGCCTGGAAGCGAATCCAAAGGACGGTCGGACGTCTTGAATTGGACGGCCATGGGAAGACCACAAATGAGGCTGTTAGGGGGGACATGGGGTGGCCCGATTTTGAGGGAAGGGAAGCTCAGAGTAAACTTAGGTACGAACAGAGATCAAAGAATATGAAAGTAAATGGTCAGAGAAAGTATTCAGATATTTGTGTAGGCAGAACGTTGACTCACAATGGAGGAAGTGAACCAGGAGGCTTACCAGTAAGTATACAGCCAGTAACGAAACGGATGGGACGAAAAGGAGCGTTAAGAGCGTGGTGAGAGCGGCGAAGTCGGATTGGATAGCGGCAATGGAGAGGAGGCATTTAGCAACTGCAGAAAAGGCAAAGAGGAAATAGAGATTTTATGATCTCTCAAAGGGAAGCGCTTTACTGCTTGAAGCAAGGTGAGGATACCTGAGAGTACGAAGTTACCAAGCGAAATGTTCTATTTCGCTCGGTGAGGTATGCATGTACGTGATGGTGAAAGAGGTGGGGAAACGAGGATATTTTGATTGCATGTGCAGATGTCCGCCCAGGTGTATGTGTGGATACTACCCTGCAGGAGACCATGTGTTTCAGGGATAGCACGGAAAAGCTGAACATAGAGCTAAGTAAAAGGTGCTTAGACTATCCGTGGCCGAAACATACAGAGCACACAGAAACGCAAGATAGTTCTAATAACATCATTAGTTCACAGCTGGATGCTAGATGCTAAAATAGGTAGGCAGTATGTTTGATTTGGAAAAGCAAGGGTTCGTAGCAGAAAGACTAAAAGTAGAGCTTGGTGGCCCGCGGGTCACCGCCATGTTATGAAGGATTACATCCACCCATACAAATCCTATCAATAGACTGAAGGTAGCGAGGTATATTGAATTCTGCTGCTGTCCTCCCCTCCTGTGCTTCCCCTTAACGCCGGGCCCTCGTATGGGCAGAATACCGTTGCGTACTCCCTCGCGCCTCTTATGGCTGTGCCGCGCAGTGTGATGAGTTCCAGCCACTTGGGAAGTCATGTTTCCCAGAATCGTTGGCCGTACTACAAAACTGCGCTCTCTCTGGAACTCCTGCCCCCCTCCAGTCGCGCCTTGGCTGATAGAGAGCGTCGCTGGTTCATTTGGCACCGCAAGAGAGAGCGAATGCCGGCGCCGGGGAGGGAAACGTTAAATGTCACTACATTTAGTTCACTGAGGTGCGTTACCATTTACCTTCCCAACCCTCCCTTTCTCAGCCGATGCCTCGGCCTTGACCCTAGCCATTTAAACGGAGCCGGTCATGTTTGCCGCACGTGTTTTGGAGCCATCGATGAATAATTTTGCTACATTCCACACTATGTGCCAGAAGAATCATGAAAAGCAAAATGTGATAAAGTGCTTCCGCCATATGTGTGTGCAGTGCTACAACGTCTGCACGAGAATATTACCGCGGAAACTGGGCCCTGCATAATTTCAAATTTGCGGTTGCTGCCATTCGTTTTATGAAAACGATAAAACAATTATTTAATATTTATGATACCTCCTTTGGTGGCTACAAGGCCCCGACTTGCAATCCACATGGTCATCGTTTGCTGTGGCTTGTAAAAAAGTTAAATGTAATTGACGTCACTAACGCGGCGCAACACCTTGTAGGGTCCGAAGTAGTGACTAAGAGCTTCTCGGACAACCCTTTGCGGCGAACCGGAGTCCACACCCAAACGTGATCGCCCGGCGGTATTGCACATGTCGATGGCGAAGATTGTAGCGCCGTGCGTCTGTGCCTTGCTGCTGCGTGATGTGCAGGCGTGCTAATTGGCGAGCTTCTTCGGCGAACTGGGTAAGCTCCTCAGCGTCAGGGGTGAGTGAAGCGTCTAGGTCGTGTGGGAGCATGGCATCTAACATGGTTTGAACTTCACGTCCGTAAACAAGACGAAACGGTGTAAATCGCGTTGTTTCCTGAGTGGCAGTGTTGTACGCAAATGTTACGTACGGTAGCACCTGATCCCACGTTTTGTGCTGGACATCTACGTACATTGATAACATGTCGGCGATGGTTTTGTTCAGTCGTTCCGTCAAGCCGTTGGTCTGCGGGTGATACGCGGTTTGTCTTGCGATGGCTCGTGTAGCTCAGCTTGAATACGTCATCAATCAGCTTGGATGTGAAAGCTGCTCCCCTGTCAGTAATAACGCTCGCAGGAGCACCATGTCGAAGAACAATTTGGTCTATAAAGAACTGGGCAACGTCGGCAGCCGTAGCGCTTGGTAGGGCCTTTGTCTCAGCGTACCTTGTTAAATAATCTGTGGCGACTATAATCCACTTGTTGCCGGTCGATGATAGCGGAAAAGGCCCGAGTAGGTCCATGCCGACTTGATCGAATGGTGCCCTAGGTGGTGCGATCGGTTGCAACAGTCCCGCAGGTTTCATTGGTGGGGATTTGCGACGCTGACATGCACGGCAGCTTTTGACGTAACGCTTCACAGCTGCAGAAAGTCGGGGCCAGTAGTACGCTTGTTTGACTCTGGCGAGAGTGGCCAGATGTCGGTTCGTCATGGCAGGCTTGAAGGATTTCATCGCGCATGTCTGCTGGTACAACGAGAAGGTAGGGTTTACCGTAACTGCTCGAGTTTTTCTTGTACAGGACACCACCTCGCACGCTAAACGACACGAGACTGCGAGAAAGGCGTCGAGGCAGGGGAGACTTGCGTCCTTCTAGATTTTCTATAATTGCGCGGATTTCGGCGTCTTCGCGTTGTCGTGCAATCAAGTCGGTAGCGGTTAAGGCCCCAAGGAAGCCGCTATCATCCTCATCCTCAGCCTCAGGATTATACGCCTCAGTTGGTGCGCGCGACAACGAATCAGCATCCTCGTGCTTGCGACCGGATTTGTACACGATGGTGAGGTCCGAATTCCTGCAAGCGAAGGCTCCAGCGTGCTAGTCGTCCCGACGGATCGCGTAAATTGGTTAACCAGCACAATGAGTGGGGGTCGGTCACCACTTTGAACGGACGACCATAGATGTAAGGGCGAAATTTCATTGTTGCCCATACCACTGCGAGGCATTCCTTCTCCGAGGTGGAATAGTTCTTTTCGGCACGTGATAGAGTACGACTAGCGTATGCTATCACACGCTCTGTGCCGTCTTGGTGTTGGACAAGGACGGCGCCAAGACCTACATTGCTGGCGTCGGTATGCAGTTCAGTATCAGCGTCCTCGTCAAAATGAGCCAGAACTGGGGGTGTCTGCAATCGATTCCTCAGTTCGGAGAAGGCGGTGTCCTGCTCCTCATTCCAGACGAATGCGATGTCATCACGTGTGAGACGAGTAAGAGGTTCGGCAATCCTTGAGAAATTGGCGATGAAGCGGCGATAGTACCACACAGCCCCAGAAAGCGACGTACCGCTTTCTTGTCACGCGGAACGGGAAAGGTGGCTACAGCAGTAGTCCTTGTCAGGGTCAGGCCGAACACCATCCGCGCTCACAACATGGCCAAGGAACTTGAGTTCTGTGTAACCGAAGTGACATTTTTCTGGCTTCAGCGTTAAGTCAGCAGAGCGCAGAGCTTCTAGAACAGTCTTCAGACGCCTCAGGTGCTCGTCAAAGGTAGCCGAAAACACAACGACGTCATCCAGATATACTAGGCACGTGTGCCACTTCAGCCCGGTAAGAACAGTGTCCATCATTCTCTGGAATGTCGCAGGTGCAGAACACAGGCCAAATGGGAGGACTTTAAATTCGTACAGGCCATCCGGTGTAACGAAAGCAGTTTTCTCGCGATCCCGTTCATCAACTTCAATCTGCCAGTACCCACCTTTGACATCTATTGATGAAAAATACTTGGCCCTTCGGAGTCTATCGAGCGAATCGTCGATACGAGGCAGCGGATAAACGTCTTTTTAGTTACGCTGTTAAGTTTCCTGTAGTCAACACAGAAACGCAGGGTTCCGTCCTTTTTCTTTACTAGGACTACCGGTGACGACCAAGGGCTTTTGGAAGGCTGTATAACATTATCCTGGAGCATCTCTCCGACTTGCGCATTTATGGCTTCACGTTCTTTGGCCGAAACACGGTAGGGCTGCTGTTTTATAGGTGAGGCGTCGGGATACGTAATAATTCGGTGTTTCGTGATGGGCGTCTGACGTACCTTAGATGAAGAAGCAAAGCAGTCTTTGAATTGAAGGAGCAATTGCTGCAGGAGCGCTCGTTGGTGCTCCGGGAGAGCCGAATTAATATCGATCTTGCCGAGTGACGAAGTTGTGTCCCCCGATGTCAATTGCAAGCCGGTTTCCGTTAATGTAGAAGTAAAGCATTCAGCAACGTCTGTCATGGGGTAGGCGAAAGCTATCGCAGTGCGACGAAAAAGGTGACGGTATTCGTTGCTGAAATTCGTAACAAGGAGCGTAGAACATCCATCGCGAAGTGTGACGAGGCTGCGGGCAGCGCAGATACCAAGAGTGAACAAAAGCGACGTGTTGCCTTCAGCAACTGCCTCACCGTCAGGTAGCTCGTCACACACGACGTCAACCAGGACGCTAGACCGGGGTGGCAACGTTATGCTGTCGGCAAGAAAACGCGAAACGTACTGAGGCTGCTGACGTCGGTTTTTTCTGCTGCTCTCTCTGTCGAAAATGTCACTGTTCGCTCACGAAAGTCGATAACTGCATCGTGCTCCCGGAGAAAGTCTATTCCCAGATGAGGTCTCTGGAACAGTCACGAAGTACAAGGCAGCTGGAGTGACAAGGTACGTCCGCGAATTGTCACCCTGACTGTGCACATACCGAGTGGGCTGACTACATGTCCGCCGGCAGTACGAATTTGCGTCCCATACCACGGCGTAATGACTTTCTTCAGGTGCGTCGTTAATTTCCCGCTCATAATCGAGTAATCGGCCCCTGTGTCCAATAAAGCACTAACGTCGTGACGGCCGTCAAGCACACAGGTATTTCCAAAGAAAGTCGCCTTCCGAGATCGGTTGCTGTCGTCGTCTGATCGCTGCTGGTCCGCGTTCGCGTCGATGGGGGCCTTGCTCGCGTCGATTGTCAGCGGCCTCGCTCCCGAAGGTCCGCTGCCGTTAGTTTTTCCCCGTCTAGGGCTTGGCGAATGCCCCTGCGCCGCCACTTGGGAGCTTCTGAAGTTTGGGGAAGGCCGTCTTGGAGATGGGGATCGTGACTGCCGCCGAAGGTCAACGTGCGCTGCTGCGACAGGTACTCTTCTATCGCCCACTGGGTCCGTTCACCAAACCTGGGCCTTGGCGAGTCGACGGCATAACCCGGAGTCCGAGGCGGCCGATACGAACATTCGTGGTATAGGTGGCCGGCGTCACCGCAGTGAAAGCACAGCGGGTCGCCTGTCCGGGTCGTGCGCCAGAGTCTAAGATTCCGTCGAATCGGCTGCCTGTTGTACGAGCGCTGGATCCCGGTTGCACCAGTGGACGGGTATCGGCGCGGCGGTATCGGGTGCCACCAAGCGTGGCGCAGGCAGCGGGAGGTAAAACGGCCCTGCAGACTTCCGGCTATGACAGGCGTGGCATCCTCTGTCGGTGCAGGTTGGCGAATCGGGGTTCGGGAAAGCTGGATTTGAAGAGCATGCTGTACCTGTTCCTGACGGAGGCTGAGAGGATTGATCCTACGGGTATGCTTAGGGGGGTGGCACTGAATCCTTTGTAGTTCATAGCGCACGACAGATCGGATGAGGTCACAGAGGGAATCGATGTTGATGCTACTCCCGGCAGCACCAATCTGGCCCAGCGATGAAGCGACACTGATTTGCCGGTCGTACACTGCCGACCTCTGTTGCAGGACTCTTTCCATGGTCGTGGCTTCCGTCAAAAATTCGGCCACAGTCTTTGGAGGACTGCGGACGAGGCCAGCAAAAAGCTGTTCCTTTACTCCTCGCATTAGGTGGCGTAGTTTCTTATCTTCTGTCATTTCCGGGTCTGCTCGACGAAAGAGGCTCGTCATGTCCTCCACGTACATCATAACACTCTCGTTGGGCATTTGGATGCGTGACTGTATGGCCGCGGCGAGCGGTGGGCGGAGCCTCCGCGCCGCGACGTCCATACAAGCTCTGGTTATATCGCCGGCGCCTACCACTGTTTACCGACATGGAATAGGTCTATACAGAGCCCCAATAGAGGTGAAATTGGGCGCACCAGAACTTAAAAAAATCCACGCATATCCACGGAGTAAATGATGATGAGTGGGCGAAGCTGCGGAGGTTCGTCGTAGATCGTGCCGAGTTCCGGATTAATTTAGTTAACGCGCACGCTACGAATCCTTATTGTTCAACTACACAAAGTGAAATCTCCCATCGGCACTTCATTGCAAGTGAAAATCCAGTGCATATATATATATATATAATATATATATATAATATATATTATATATATATATATATATATATATATATATATATATATATATATATATATGTGTGTGTGTGTGTGTGTGTGTGTGTGTGTGTGTGTGTGTGTGGGGGTGGCCGGTGGACAGTTCTCCAGCGCGAGCAGTCGGTCTTTCTCAATCAAGAAACTCGCTCGAAGACGCTGCCTGCGCCAACGTTTTCTCTCGTGGGTGAGGGCGCGTTCTCCTTTACGAGCTGGTAGAGCATTCATCTAAGAAAGATCGTTTCCATAGTCAACGCACGTCTTCCGCTCCCTCTCTCTCACAAAACAGCAGATAGAAGAGTGAGAGAACTCTCGCGCCGGGAGGCATGCGCCGAGGGCGAGCGCGAGAGTGGCTAGGACGCGACAACGAAACAGCGAGCGCCGCAGCGCCATCTATTGATCAATTCACGCACTAGCTAAGCAGCACCGCAGCGCCATCTCGTGATCATTCTGAGATCATTCAAGAGCGAGCGCATTTTATAGCTCTCACTCCTAGCGGTCTCCCATCGCACTGCATCGAAACATCTCGAACGATCGCCTCCATCCAATGAGGATGGACGGATGGATGGATATTAGGAGCGTCCCCTTTTATAACGGGCGGTAGCCGGGCCACCAAGCTCTAGCATTATTTCTGTTTCCTCTACAAACAATTCTTTTCCCGAATCACACATATTTTTACAACTAATTTTTCTCCTCGTCTAGCTATTTTATCTATTCTCGTTCCGCTGCGATGTAACAATCTTACCCGAACTACCTTGCGCTTTTGTTTGCTCCATACTTTCGCGCCACCAATGCTCTAAGCGCCTTTTACTTATCTCTATCGCCGACATGTTCAGCTTTCCCGTGTTACTCCTGAAACCCATGGCTTCCTCTAGGGTAGTGTCCACAGCTACACCTGTGTAAAATATGTGGCCAACTGAACAGCCGACACAGACTTAAAGGCTCAAACCGACGTTTATTAGCGTCTGCATGAGCCCAGAAAGTAAAAAAATGATGACTCGTCGTCTTCTTCGAACGAGCTCACCAGCTCGCTCGCCTGCATTTTTTCTTTTTCTTATGCGATGAGCGCGGGAAATTCAACATTCCGCGGCCGCGCAGTGTTGTCACGCCTGTCGTTCTAGCGGGTACTGTCTTTGTATTGCCCTCGTAGTCACAAGGCCGTCTTGTCGTTTTATCTTCCACGAGCGAACGTGACCATCGTCTCCTTCGTAGACTTCGATCACCCTTGCGAGTTGCCACATTTGACGTGGAAGGTTCTCAGCATGTACGAGTACAACATCGCCTTCCTTAACTTTCTTCGCACTCCCTTTGTCGCAGAAGTGCGCTGATCTTAGTTGGAGCAAGTACTCTTTGGCCCATCGCTTCCAAAAGTTTTCTGTCAGGCGCCTTCTGTACTGAAGTCTCCGGGTGGCCCCCTTACGCGTCGAAATCTACGTTTCCTCGATGCTGCCTTGTGGCATCACCGTGAATCTTCGGCCAATTAACAGATCAGCCGGCGTCAAAGTGCATGGTTGGTCGTCTTCGCATTCAATAAATGTGAGAGGTCTTGAATTGACGACGGCTTCAACTTCTGCGATCACCGTCATAAGCTCTTCGGAATCGAGGCAGGCTCTTCGGAGAATCTTGCGAAGCGGTGTCTTCACAGTTCTTACTTCACAGTGCTTATATGAAGGCAATGTTTTAGGTGACATATTCTTCGATTATTTTGTTGTTCATAAAATTGTTTGAGCAATGTAATCAATGGTAATGTATACTTGCTGATCCTACGCTATGTTTACAAATGTATACCTTATCCTTTTGCAGTTGTTTTTGGCGATAATCTCGCCCACGATTTTGTTACTAAAATTGTTTTATTGTGTGTTCTTCTATCGCAATGTATAATGTATAATTTTGTATGTAATATTCACATTTTGTGATTTTATCCATATATAAACCTGTGTAAACATATAGTATTTTTCATGTGCCTTCCCTGCTATAATCTCTGAAGAGATTGGCAGTATTGTTAAATAAATAAGTAAATAAATAAATAAATAAATGAATAAATAAGTAACCGCTCCCACCATCCACCCCACCAAGGAGCGTTGGGCACAATAAACTTCCATTTTGTGCCATAACTGGTCAGGTGTCCGGCGATATCTTCTTGTAACGGCATGCTGTAAAGCTTTCGCAAGTCCCCTGACGTTTTCTTAAAGGCCTTCGCATTATCTGCCCCGCCACGGTGGTCTAGTGGCTAAGGTACTCGGCTGCAGATCCGAGGGTCGCGGGATCGAATCCCGGCCGCGGCGGCTGCATTTCGATGGAGGCGAAATGTTGAGGCCCGTGTGCTGTGCGATGTCAGTGCACGTTAAAGAACCCCAGGTGGTCGAAATTTCCGGAGACCTCCACTACGGCGTCTCTCATAATCACAGCTGGTTTTGGGACGTTAAACCCCACAAATCATTATCATCATCGCATTATCTGAATAAATGACCTGGGGAAGTCCCCTTCTGGCACAAAAGCGACGTAAGGCCATCAAGAATGCCTCAGATGTCATGCTGGACACAAGTTCTAGGTGGATCGCTCTTGAAGTTGCACACGTGAATAGAGCGATGTAGTTTTTCGTCTCTCCTGACGGTGTTTTCACGAAGAGAGGTCCCACGAAATCTACTCCAACCACTTCGAATGCGTGCGTTGGTGTCACGCGATGCTCTCCAAGAGGAGCTATGGGAGCGTTTCCTGGGGCAACGGTATATCTTTTGCACAAGTAACATTCTCTCGTTACTTTCTTGACTAGGCTTCGTGCTTTGCACACCCAGAAGCGCTCTCGTAACTGAGTAAGGGTATCACGCACGCCTCCGTGTAGAACTTCGCAGTGTGCTCGGATTGCTAGTAGCCTTGAAAAGTGATGATCACTTGTCAGTATAATCGGGTGCTTAACACCTTCAGGAGATTCCATCCGCATCAAGCGCCCACGCACCCGAAGTATCCGATTTTCGTCTTGGAATGGGTTGAGGCCTGCGATAGACGATGTTTTGTCTATAGAACGCTCTTCTGCGAGAGCTTTGATTTCTGCGCTGAAAAATGTGTCTTGTACGTGTCGAATCCAGTACTGCTCCGCCCTCGATAGCTCCTCTGCAGTGAGGGGACCAGTTTGTTTGTCGTAGCCTCGATGCTTGCAGCCATGGACGAACCTCTGCACCCATGCTGTAACTCTCAGAAGCTTGTCAAGTCGACTGTAGCGCTCCACTACAAGTAGAGGAGGCGAGGCTTGAGTGGTAAGGGATACTTTAACGATGACTTTCTCCCAATTCACGAGTTCGTCATCCGCTGTTCGCACTGGTTGTGATGCCCACATGTGTTCCGGTTCTTGAAGCCAGCTAGGCCCATGCCACCACAATGGGCTCTTAGCTACCTGGTCGACAGATACTCCTCGTGTCAGCTGGTCTGCAGGGTTGTCGTTACTAGGGCAATACTTCCAAGCGGAAGGCTCGGTTCGCTCTTGTATTTCAGTGACTCTGTTGCGAACGAACTGTTTCCACTTCTGTGCATCCCCTTTAAGCCATGGAAAGCGTTATTGTCAATCCGTCCACATTGTGTAACGCAGCTGGAAGCCCGTAAGTGCGCTGGATATGAAAGTCATCAACCTTGCACCTATCAATGCCCCTAGAAGCTCTAGACGAGGCAAAGTTACCGTCTTGATGGGCGCAACACGTGACTTGGCGATTAGTAAGGGCGGTCGTCTTGCTTTGTCAGCCACGACATAGGCCACTGCGCCGTACGCTAACGGACTTGCATCGCTAAAAACGTGCACTTCTAGTTCATGGGGCAGCTTCGCTCTGTTGCTGTTGACGTAGCGCGGAACCTTAATTGACTGAGGCTTTGTCAGCTGCTTCACCCAATCTTGCCATTCTTCTCGTAAATCTTGAGGCAAGCAATCGTCCCAGTTAATTCCGCGTGTCCAGATTCTCTGAAACAATATTCGTACGGACACCGTGAATGGCGCGACGAATCCCATCGGGTCGAACACTCTTGACGCTGCTTGTAGAACAAACCTTTCGTGTCTTTTTTGCTTTAAGAAAGGCGAGGAGATTGGCCATTGAGAAGCTGAATTCATCGCTCTGGGGACTCCACGAAATTCCCAGTACTTTAACTGAAGCTTCGTGAAGTACAATCATCTCTTGGCTGGTTGATCGGTTTTCGCCTTCCAATAGGTTCATAAGCTTCGCGGAGTTTGTCGTCCATTTTCGGAGATTCATGCCTGCCGAGAGCATGAGCTGTTGCGCCTCTTTACAAAACTCGGCAGCTTCGTCTTCCGTATCAGCTCCTGTCACTAAGCCGTCGACGTAGAACGATTCGCTCAATGTCTTCGCAGTCGAGCCCATACTCGGTGGTGCTGTTCTAACGTGATGAAGAATGGTTGCTGTCAGCAGAAATGGGCTGCAGGTCGCTCCAAAAGGTAATCTGGTCGTTCTCCATTCCTGCGGTTGCTTCCGTTGAAAATCGGCAACATCGCCTTCTTCGAACCAGAGAAATCGAAAGGCATCTCGGTCCTCTTCTTTTATCGAAATCTGAAGAAAAGCCTTCTCGATATCCGCCATTATGGCGATGGGGTGCGTTCTGAAGCGCAGCAATATCCTTACGAGGTCTTGATACTACTCGCACCTTTGTTGTCAAAGCCTGTTCTCGGATAACTTCTTTATGTGGCATGTAGTAAACTTTTGCCGGATTTGTAGGTGGGTCCTTTACTACTTCGGCATGTCCTGCTAACAGATAATCACGTATCGTGGCGTCGTAAGTCTGCAGAAGCCCCTCTCTGCTGGATAAGCGGATCAAAAGTTTCTTCAGTCTGGTAGTAGCGACTTCCTTGTTGTCACATAGTTCCAACCCAGTTTTCCAGGGCAATGACACTTCGTATCTGCCTCCCCGCAGCGCTATTGTTTCCTCGAAGTGTTGCATAGCATATTTGAGCTCATCTCGATCTCTTTGTTTGCGAGATCAGATATGCCGATACTCTCTAGTTCCCAAAATGACCGGATTAGTTCTTCATCAACATCTACTTGAGTCTTCAACACGCATACCATGACTCGGGAGTCAACTGCCTTTGACGACGAGTGTTCTGTGCTCCCTTGAAATGTCCATCCGAACTTCGAGTTCATGGCAATGAGTTTTTCTTCGCGTTCCGGTCTGTGTATTTCACCTGTCATCACCGCCCACATCTGGTCCGAGCCAATCAGCACACTTATTCCGTTTTCCTTCTCAATGGATGAGTGGAGCAGCTCGTAGGCGATATCGTGTCCGGTTTTCTTGAATGATGCGACGAACACCGAAGTCATCATGCTGTCTGATATGTGGCTTTCAGTGTCACTTCCACGTCGGAGTGCTGACTTCTGAGGTGAAGCTCTACTATGCGAAGTCTTTTCGGTGTGCAACTGCTGACGTTGGCAAAAGTGTTGATTGCAATAGTTGCAAAGCCAAGACACTTTAACTTCAACTGCCTTGAAAGTTTCGGTTACGAATGTGCGTTCACTTCCTCCGTCAAACACGCCTCTGATGTAGCGACACGAATAATCGGTCACAGCCCATGCGCGGAAAGTTTGTAGGAGCACGCACGTCAAAGTGTCACCCCTTGCGCTTTGCTTGGTGGTAGCTGGACATACGGTCGTACTGCTGCCTTTGACGTCTTCACGCACTCGTCGGCTCAGCTTTTCTGGATCGCACATACTTGACGCATGACGACCTCTACATCCCGAGCATGAGATCCTACGCCTGCAATCCCTTGCTCGGTGACCTTTTGTAGTGCAGCGAAAGCACCTCATGTCGCCGGAGAGAAGCTTCTTCTTCTCTGATAGTGGTAGGTCACTGCGGCAGGAGTCCGTGAAGTGCTGTGTAGACTTGCAGAAAATGCAGCCTCTATCCGGAGATAGCTTTGAAGCTTGATTATGAAGAACCGAGGACGTTGGGGTCACGTTGTTGAAGCGACGACCTTTATCTCTGGAATAGACCGTTTCATCGCATCCTTTCTGTTCCCCAAAATCACTTTTCTCGAGGCTTTCCAGTTCGATACAGACAAAGTCAAGGAGACGCTCAAGTTCTGTGGCATGCTGAACGTTGTTGGCACTTTCATGTTGGGTCGCGCAGGATCGATGATATGCTACGACGATGTCATGCTGCAAAGACCTCAGCAAAACGTCGCATAACATCGATGAAAAAGACGCTTTGCTAACGCCAAGCGCCTCAAGACCCCTCGTATTAATAAGCACTTGATCGTAGAGCTTGCGGAGTTGTACCACTGCCTTAGAAGACCGTACAGGAGTGAGCCTTCGCAGCCTCGAAAAGTACTCTTGTTCCAAGCGCTTCTTGTCACCGAAGCGTCGTTTCAACATTGCCAACGCGTCTTCGTAACATGCCTCGGTAGTAGGAAGCCCCGCTATTGCTGCCGCCGCGTTGCCTTTCAAGAAGAGCCTGAGATAATTAAACTTTTCTGTCGAGCTGAAATTTCCGTTCTTGTTGATGAGCTGATCGAATTGCTCCCAAAACGCGTTCCACGTGCACAAGTCACCGGCGAAAGGGTATGATTGTCAACTTTGGCAACTTGGCTCCTGGCCTTTCAGCTGGTCCAATAGCCGCACGCACGTCGTGAACTTCGACGGGTGGTGAAACCACAGATGTACAGCCGTGCTGTCGGCGTTTACTCTGAAGCTCGGCTAATATGCGGATCGCGTTATCCTCATATTCGACGACGGTATCAAACTCCGCTTCGAAGGCCCCGTCACTTATTTGGCTCCCAATCTCTTCGTTTATCTTCTTTAGCTCGTCGTTGCTATTCTTTAGTCTGTCATACATTTATTCGATTTGTCTCACTGTCGCGTCATCATTATCAAGTATGGCACTTGTCTCTTGAATGAGCTTGGTGTTCTGAACCCTTCGTTTTGTCCTCTTAGTCTTGAGCTTGTTCATGGCGGTCAGCTGTTCGGTAGGCCTCCGTGGTTCGTAGCTGTTGTTCCAGTCGGTAGCGACCAGCAATGTCCCTTGATGGTAGCTCCCGGCTGTCGCCTCCCGGGGTTCGGCACCAAATTGTAAAATATGTGGCCAACTGAACAGCCGACACAGACTTAAAGGCTCAAACCGACGTTTATTAGCGTCTGCATGAGCCCAGAACGTAAAAAAAAATGATGACTCGTCGTCTTCGAACGAGCTCACCAGCTCGCTCGCCTGCAGTTTTTCTTCTTCTTCTTATGCGATGAGCGCGGGAAATTCAACACCGGGTGGACATCATACATTCAATCAAAATATGATCTGCCATTTCCCTAGCTTTTCCACAGCACGTACATGTGTCCCCTTCTTTAATGAATTTCGCTCTGTAACTACGGGTTCTCAGGCAACTGGACCTTGCCTCAAACAGTAAAGCGCTTCCCTTTGAATTATCGTAAAATTTTTCTCTCTTGCTTTCTTCTTTCCCTTTTCTGTAGTTGTTCAATGCCGGTATCTTCTCCATTCTTGCTATCCAATCCGAGTTCTCCGCCGCTCTGACCATGCTCTTAACGCTCTTTGTAGTCCCATCCGTTTCGTTACTGGATGTATACTTACTGGTAAGCCTCCTAGTTCTCTTGCTCCATTGTGAATCAACGGTCTTCCTATACAAATATCTGAACACTTTCGCTGCCCATCTTTCTTTCATATTCCTTAATCGCTGTTCGTACCTAATTTTACTCTGAGCTTCCCTTCCCTCAAAGTCAGACCATCCCATATCCCCCTTAACAGCCTCATTTGTGGTCTTCCCATGGGCGCCCAGTGCGAGACGTCCGACCGTCCTCTGATTCACGTCCAGCCCTGATTGTACCTCTTACCTCATGCACACCACTGAGTTTCCGAATGTAACTGCTGGCACCATTACACCGTTCCACAAACCTCGAATTACCTCGTACCTGTTGTAACACCACAGCGCTCTATGTTTCATTATTGCGGAGTTCCTCTTTCCTTTAACTATCATAGCTTTTTCTTGTAGTTCCATGTATCTATTCCCATCATTTATCCATATCCCGAGGTATTTGTACTCTCGTACTCTGGGTATCTCCTCGCCCTATATTGATATGGTCTGATCGTTGCTGTCATTGAATATCATCCAGCCGCATTTTGTCACACTAAATTTTAGCCCTAAATCTTCACTTTCCCGACCACATATATTGGAACGAGCACCAATGCTTACACGGGCGGTACACATTCCCAGCACTGCGGGCATTCCTCCGTCTGCAACTTGCACTTTGCGGGTTTCGGCAGGTGTAAGCACTTTCTTGAGCCGTTTTCGGAAGGCAGCACTCATAACTGAGATGTGGGCACCGGTGTCAATCAGGGCGGTCACTGGTAGGGCGTCAACTTGTACGGCAATTAGGTTCTGGTCTGTCGGCAGTGTAAGTAGAGGATTTCCAGGTCGGGGTTCCAATGCAGCGTCACCTCCGGGAGCTGCATTTTTCAGTTTTCCTGAGGTGAGCATACAGAGGGGTGCGGCGATGGACGGCGGGGCAGAGGCGAGCGGGAGCGACGATCGTTAGGTGAAGGTGACCGGCTTGATGGCCTGGCATACGTCGGAGGATCGCGGTACGATGGGCCACGATAGGTCTGGTCACGATAGAAGGGTTCACGGTAGGTCGGTTCATTAGCAGCGCTAAATGATGAACGTCGTGCGTAGTACGTGGGGCGTGAATAGGACGGCTGACGATAAGGGCAATAGCGGGAAATGTGCCCTACGCCGCTACAGGTGAAGCAGATGGGCTTGTCATCAGGTGTGCGCCATTGGGCCGGATCTCGGTAGCAGCGAAACGTCGGTGGTGGTCGATGAAACGAAGTAGTAGGTCGAGTCGGAGAGCGAGCCACGGAGCACACAGGTTAAATGCCTGCGCTTGCAAGCTCATCGCGGACGACTGCCTGTATGAGAGAAATCGTCGGCTGAGTATCCTCCGAAGGGCGCACGAAAGAAGACGGTGATGCAGCCTCGATTTCACGCCGCACAATGCGCAGTAAGCTATCTGAGGTGGTTGGCTGAAGGGTGGAATAAGCGTCTTCGCCCGACGACGTAGCCGCAGTGTTGGGAAGCCGCATGATCTGCTTCGTGATGCGACGGCTCTTCGCGCCCTCGAAACGTCTGCACTCGCTGATAATTTCGTCGACGGTAGAGCAGTCTTTAACCACCAGCAAGTTATACGCATCATCG
Source organism: Hyalomma asiaticum (assembly GCA_013339685.2). Classification (NCBI taxonomy): domain Eukaryota; kingdom Metazoa; phylum Arthropoda; class Arachnida; order Ixodida; family Ixodidae; genus Hyalomma; species Hyalomma asiaticum. The sequence continues at coordinate 102,065,314 of CM023487.1, read as the reverse complement.
GCGATGCCTTTCAGAATGTGGCACACTTTGTCAGCTTCGGACATGCTGGAATCGACACGGCGGCACAGAGCTAGAACGTCAAGGATATACGCGACGTAAGATTCTGTAGCCGTGTGTGCCCGACAAGATAAATCTTTCGTAGCAGCGCACTTGCCGCCAGCGAGTGGGCCGAATAAATCGCGCAACTTTTGCTTGCACAAATCCCAGCTCGTCAGTTCTTCCTCGTTGGTGTCATACCAGAGGCGTGCCGGGCCTTTGAGATAGAAAACAAGATTGGCTAGCATAAGTGTCTGGTCCCACCGGTTGTGTGCTGCGACGTGTTCGTAGAGGACTAACCATTCTTCGACGTTCTCGGTATCCTTACCAGAGAAAGTGCCTGGGTCGCGCGGGTGGGTCAGGACGACTGGCGGTGGCGGCGTTGCAGGTCCTTGCGTTGCCTGGGCTGACGGCGCGGGTGCGGACGCCGTGGCTGACCCGTCGTCCTGGTCGCCTGTCGGCATTGTAGGACGGCCGAGGACAAGACCGCTGCGGAGTTCCGTCTTCTCGAGTACCCAGCACCTCCACCACGATGGAACGAGCAGAGATAGTAGGCTAAATGGGAAGGCCGTTTTAATAGCAGAAACGATATCGCCGGCCCAGCCCTAATCACAGACCGAGAGAGAGAGACGATGATGATGATGATGATGATGATGATGATGATGATATGTTCCTGAAGAATTACAGCACTTACCCACCAGGGGGGATTGGCCAAGAGATGATTACGTTTTGATTTTAAATTATTGGAAGGAACCGATAGAGAGAGAGAAAAAATGATGTTTTAGAGGGAAATTTAATTAGTGGAATTGTGCATGTTAACCATTCAAACCTGACAGATGAGTCACCAAGACATGTACCGAAGAATACCTTAAGTATGTTTTGCAGTACTCACGAGAAGAGTAGACTGTCTTTACATTTGGCTTTTTTTTTAACAGGAATTGTCAAAATCGTATACGGTTTGTCATTTGTATGTAATTGCAGCACAGCATTGAATACATCCCTGTGGCAATATCCCAGAGCTGAGGCACCAAAAGAAAGAGCAACTTCAGTTGTTAAATTTAGTCCCAACGTACTGATCGGAATTTATAGAAGTGTTTTTCGGAGGAACTTGTACCGGCGGCAAACTAACAAATAATGATCTATACTTTCAATTTCACGACAGAAATTGCAGAGGGGCGACAAAACCAAACCAGCCCTGTGTGCGTAAAGATTTAGCGGAGGGACACGACATCGAAACCTGCTGAGAATTACCTCAGATTGCCTTGATGGACACCATTTAGATTTCCATGGGTAATTTAAATGTCTGTATTCTGACGAAGCTGTGATAGTTTCCATTGAATCTCTATGTATAGAAAATTTTCTATATCTGATTACTGTTATATACTGCTCTGCTGGAAAAACTGATATTATCGGTCCTTGAAGGGATGCTCCAGCTAATGAGTCGGCCATCTCATTTAAATACAATCCGCTATGGCCCGGTACCCACAGCAATTTTACAAGGCTAAGATGTGGCGGAACTAATGCTAAAAACATCTGCAGGGCTTGTAAATTGGATGAAGATGAAAGAGAAGTACAAACCGAATGGGAATCGGTTAAAACCACCACATTAGTCGCAGCCGCAGGGAGTTTCCTCAGCGCCAAAATGATTGCTAAAAGCTCTGCTGCAAAAATGGGGGTGTAGTCTGGTAATCTCAGTGAGAAGGACCAATCAAGCGTTGATGAAAAGATCCCCACACCTGCCTTTTCGCCCTTCACAGATGCGTATGTAGCTATTATGTAATTTGTTTGTGCTGGCCCAAGGTAGTCTTGCAGCTGATTATTTAAGAACCTAGTAGACAGAAATTTAGCGTTTCCGGGAAAAATATCATCATATTCAATCGTGATCCCCTGATTTGAGCCTTTTGATGCAATTAACTCTTGAATGTTAACGTTTATGCTATCTAATTGTCTTTGCACAAATATAATCTGTGGTGTATCGGAAGCGGGGCCAATGTGCTAGAAAAAACGAGTCTGGGTCTTTGATGAACACATATTCACTTCGTCTGAGCGGAAAACTATACAATTTTAGGAATGTTTGTATAGTTAAGATTCGGAATCTGCAAGACAATGTAGGCAAGCGAGCTTCTTGATACAGAACAGTATTGGCTGTACTTCTAGGTAGGCCTATGCAAAGTCGCAGTGCTTCACGTTCCAAGAGAACTAGCGGCTTAGTTTTGTAAGCTGGGGAACCTGAAAATAGAGCGCAACCAATTCCACGCTGTCATACGCTTTAGCTAAGTCCAGCGTTACTAATGCAGCATGTTGTCTCCGCTTACGAGCAAGTTGAATCCTGCTCTCTATATCAACGTGCGCACACCATATTGAGCAGTTCGATCTAAAGCCTACTTGAAAAGACTTCAATATGAAGTTATCTTCCACAAATTTGCTAATTTGGGGTAAATTACACGTTCTATCACTTTAACCATATTAGAAATAAGCGAAATTGGCCTGATATTATCGATGTTGAATCCTAATCCTTGCTTTTTAGGTATTGGAATCACTTTAGTTAATTTCCAATCATGGGGAATCCAGGGTTTTTTTGGTGAATAGTTTATAGTGTTTAGGAGGTCACATGGTGAGAGATCAAATAAAATTTTGATCATTGTGACCGTAATTCCATCAGGGCCTGGAGCAGATGGTGGTAAAAATCTGATCACCTCCGTCAATTCTGCAGATGTGACTTCTGTGAAATCAGTCGTATCCGGTGGTTTCTTGAAGACCTGAGACATAGTCGATGTGAATCTGCTTTCCAGTCCTTTAGCAATTAGTTCTAAAGACTTTGTCAGTTCCTCTGACGATGGAATTACACATACTACATTAGCTGGAGATGGCAGGATTTTGCGAGCTCTCATATATCTAAATAATGCTTTCTTGTTTTCTGGTTTAGAAATGAAATCGTGTTGCCTTTTATCATAATCCTCTTTAGCTTTAGCGACTGTTCGTTTGAAGATAGCTGCAAGAAATTTGTAATCTGACCAATTCTTCGGGGATTGATTATAGAAAAGTTTTTTCCACACAGCCTGCCGTCGTCTGTGATCACGAGCGCAATCTGCATTCCACCAAGGGCTACACGAAACTCCCTTGGGAGATTGGACAATGAATTCTGCTTTTTTGTACGTCTTTTTAATTATGGCATTCATAGCCTTATTATCTTCGCCATCTTCTAAGCCGGAAACTAATGCTGCTTTGAGATCATTTTTAAATTTATTATAATTAACAAAAACTCGGGTGCGAGAACATGCCAGCATTATCGGACAATTAACCTCAAACATTATCGGGAAGTGGTCGCTGTTTGTGCCGCTGTCCAAGGTCATCCAGGAGGAACTGGTTATCCCTGAACTTATAAAACTTAAATCCAATACTGAGCGGGACCGATGATTGATATATGTAGGAGTTCCAGAATTAAGGCAAGTCAAGTTGTTATCTACTGACCACTCCCAAAGGCGGTTGCCGCATTTATCGGTTCTAAAACCCCAACTAACACGGTGAGAGTTGAAATCACCCACAAGGATCTTATATTTGCCTAAGGATGCCACAGCAGAGTCTAATAAATTAGTATTTTGCACCCCTGCAGGAAAATATAAATTAACTAAAGAAAATGGCGGACAACCTGGCAAGGATACTTCCAAGGCGAATATTTCGCTTTCAGGAGACATAAGCTTATATGAAATTTTGGCCTTAAGACTAATTCGGTAGTTAACAAAGAATGCTAATCATCCGCCCTTCGATGGGCGGTCTAGCCGGAATGATCGATACTTATTTAATTGAAAAGACTGGTGACCTGAAAGCCAAGTTTCCTGTAATGCAATTATATCTGGAGTGAATTTGGCTGACAAATATAATAAGTCTGTTCTTGAAGAAAGAATAGAGCGGCGATTCCAATGAAGAATTTTCATGGATCCTATTGTTGAAATAGATTGGCCTCAGCCACTGCCTTGCTTAAAATACTCTCTTTTAAGAAATCTTTCCTAGAAAGGCTCTCCTTCAAATATTTTTCGTCTTAGAATGAATGGCTGTCGTGCCTTTCTTAGACAGCGGTGACCTCAATTGTTTCAGTGTTCGAGGATCCATATCCATGTCCTCCAACTCCTGCGCGTCATCGTTAATGTTTTCAGTCTGATTCTTGATTGTATCAGCTGACAGGACCGCACTCTGGGCATCTTGTGAAGTGGCATCGGACGCTACTTCGTTTGATGGCTGTAGACACTGTGCCCCTTGGGAAACTGGAATAACAGCCGATGTTGACTTAATTATGTGGGCCACCTGATTAGTCATTATTTGCGACAACGTCTCACAAAGATTACCTGCAAGGCGCTCCATAGCTTTTTCCATAGCTCTTTCTACCGCGTCGGCAATAGTCGCAGAAAGAGACGCTTCCATTGTTCCAGCTAGGCGGGCTGTAACTACAGCGTGGCCTTGTGATCGAGCTTGAATTTCAGTTATAGCTTCACGACGTGAGCAGCGTCGTCGATCTACAATTTCTAAAATTGCCATTTCTTTTGCTTTTGGTGGACAGTTAGCATAATCAGCGGGGTGGGAGTCATTGCAGAGACAGCACTTTTAATCAGGACTTTTGCAATCACTAGTCGCATGATCCTCGCCACGAATTCGGCACCTGGCAGAAGATCTGCATCCTTTCACCGTGTGGCCATAGCGCCAACACCTTACGCACTGGAGAGGACGAGAAGACAGCGTCTCTACTCTGTATATTAAGGGCCAAGCCTTAATTTCTGATGGCCGAGTAGATCCTGCAAATGTAACTATGACCGACTCAGTTGGAATTTTACTGTTCTCTACCACTCTACCACACCGGTACACTGAAATAGCACCTGCTGGAGCAAACATTTCCAGTACCTCTTGAGGAGTCATGTTCACATCGACGCCGCGAACAAGACCTTTCACGCATGCCAGGTGGGTTGGAATGAACGCGCTTACCGCACTACCTGCAAACGTTGAGCACTTCAGAAGGTCTTGCACACAAGGTTGGTCAGGGGAGAAGCAGAGAATACCTCCTCTGCCAAACTGTCGCACCTCTGTGATGTTCTGATAATGAGCTGATGCTGAGCGAAGTTCTGCCTGAATCACTTTAGGATTCTTCATTCTGATAATGCCATCGTTCGTCGGGACGAGTGCCACCGGGACGGACGAGACACCGTTGCGTAAAAACCGCTCCACTGGCAAGTCCTGCGAAGGGATAGACACGGACCAGAGGAAAGCCCCTGGTCCGGGTGACGGAAAGGGTATCTGTCTGGTTAGATTAGGACAACACGCACTTGTATGCTAATAAGAACGTCAACGAGATAGTTAATAACGAAAAAGAAAGCCGAAGCTACTCAATCCTTGGCCAAATCCCCGAAGGCAGGCGAGCAGCGAGATCGAACACGGTCGAACCGGTCGTCTTCGTCTTCCTCTACCCCACTACGTCGTCTCCTTCGTCTTCCTAGCAATCGTCGTCTTTCTTCCTGTCCTAGCACCGTGACAATATTAACCAGACCCTGCAAATCTGTTCGACTGTCTGCGAATAGCACAATATCGTCTGCATAAAACAACCCGGGGAGCTTTTGTTCTATCACTATACCTGCCTGTCTGTGCGACAGCTTAAAACCAATATTGCTCATCTCCAATGCTTTCTCCATTCTTCTCATGTAAAGCATGAATAATAGTGGGGACAACGGGCATCCCTGCCTCAACCCTTTACCTATATCGACGGCCTCCATTCTACCATTACTCGCCATACCTTCCCATTCCACACATACTGTATTTCCACTGTATATTTCCTATAAGAGCTCTATACAGTCATCCCCTACACCAGCCTCTTTCATTATGTCCCATAAAATATTGTGATTCACATTGTCGTACGCACCTTTAATATCCAAAAATGCCAAATGTAAAGGTCTGTTCTCTTTTCCGGCTATTTCGATACACTGCGTAAGCGCAAAAAGGTTATCATCTAATCTCCTGTCGACTCGAAATCCATTTTGGAGTTCGCCAAAAGTGCCATTAAGCTCTGTCCATATCTGCATTTTCAATTTAATTGCCTGCATCGCCAACCTGTAGAGTACTGATGTAATGGTGAGTGGTCTATATGAACGAATGTTATTTTTCTCTCCCTTGTCCTTATAAATGCGCTTCATCCTACTTTGACGCCAACTGTCCGGTAGTCGCCTGTCCTTTAAGCTTTTTTCAATTGCTTTTAACAGGGCTTGTTTGCTGTTTCTTCCGAGCTCATTTATTACATTAATGCTAACCCCATCTAATCCTGTGACTGTTCGTTTGGGAATCTTTCCCTCCACCTTCTTCGAATTGAAATTTCCTAGAACTAGTTCTTACACTTGGTCTTCCTTGCTGCTGTTACACATAGTGAAGGGAGGCTCGTCATTTTTCTTAAAGGAATCGGCTGTGGCGTTTCGAATATAAGTCAATGTGTCGTACCCCTCCAATTTATTTCCTTCTTCATCCACAATATGCCGTTGCATAGTTACAGTTTTCTTCCCCAGCGATTGCAGCTGGCTGGAAAAAAGCCTAGATGCGTCCTTCTTTTCGCGAATGTCCGATATCCAACGTTCACTTTGACCTTCAATCTTGGCTTCAACTAAACTCTGTACCAGGGCTTTTTTCTCGAGATATGTTTCCCATTTTTGTTTGATTTCGTCTTGTGGCCTCTGCTCCTTTTTTGCCTGCCTATGTATTCGAGATGCTTCCCGTCGATTCTCAATTGCGTCCTGAATTTCCCTGTTCCACCATCGCTTTGGCTTTCGCTTTCCCCTCCAGCAACTCTTTTGTTTGTTTTTTTCGTAATTTCAGTCCTTATTAGATTAATAAGCTCATTATAATCCCACACTTCGCATTTTGTTCTGCTCACTATGTCCTCGATTGTTGCGACTACGTTCCTAATTTGTTTCTCACTTAGAAAAGAGCTGCCCGACTTTAATTCGATGCTCTCTTTACAATCTACATAGCCCATTTGCAAAGTTATGCGTTTATGGTCACTTCCCAAGCTGCTACTCCCTTCCTCATCTATGCTCATTTGTCTCAACTTGTCGTGAATTCCTTCTGTCATGAGGCAGTAATCGATTGTTGACTGCCTGCTTCCGACCTCCCATGTTACCTGCCCATCGCACTTAGGACTCATGTTAACTATATCGAGACTATGTTGTTCGCAGAGCTCCACCGTCAACTTCCCGTTATAATTTGTATATCCGTCAAGGTCATGCACATGAGCATTCATATCTCCTAAGAGGATTATTTCGGCCCCGTTACCAAATTTTTGAATATCCTTGCTTATGCAATTCACTAACTCCTGATTTTTCTCTTTGCAGTTATTTCCAGTCCACATGTAAACTACACCCAATATTGTTTTCTTAACGCTTACCGTTCCAGATACCCAGAGGTGCTCTTCACATGTCGAAGTAACCCTGCACCAGTTTGCTTCCCGATGAATTAGCATACCGATTCCCCCACCTTTTCTTTCTGATTTTGTCCTGTTGCACCCTTCCCACATATAATTTGGAATAATTGGTGGCTCTTCCGAGTCCCGAAGGTGCGTTTCTGTAACGGCGTACACCGCTATATGTTCTCTGTTTAACTGTTCCTCTATTTCTAACCATTTTGTCGATTTTCTGCCACCTTCCATATTTATGTAGCTTATTAAACCGCGCTGCAGTTTCTTTCTCTCTTTCCCTTTTGCCCTTCTCCCTTTGTTACCAATTCTGTCTTCCAGAGGGTCCCTCATAGATGTTTTTTCCCTTTCTACCGTGGAAACCGGAGGGCTGGTGTGCCCCCTAAAAAAGCTGTTGCGCCTCCTGCTAGGCGCCATCCCACCTCATGCCCAAGTTTACGGCCAAAGTGGATTCCACCTCCCTGGAAACCACCCCATCTGTGCACTTCTCTGTTTATGTCGACAACCTCGATGCCTTTATCTCGACTAACCCGCCAAATCGTTTCGTTGGCGGTGACAACCGCTCTTTGCAGGTCTCGGTCTTTCAAGGGTACCTCGGCGATTGTGCACACCACAATTTGCACCTGGGGGGACACTTCCCGCAACTGATCTACTCCCTTTGTTAACCTCTTCTCTATTTCTGGGGTCCTTCCGTTCAACACGTTGTTCAGCCCGCCAGCTTTCACGAGTCAGCTCTTCCCTTGCTTGTTGCATTACTGTCCCCAACATTTTTCCTGGAAAGGTCCCTACAGCTACTCTTCGGTCTCCTTTCAGCCTCTCCTGAATCTTTTGCGAGCATCCAGCCAGGTAGGGGTCCCCCGCTATTATCACTTTCTCCAGCTGCCCTGCTGCCTTTGTCTGCTCTGGACATTTGGACTGACTTTCAGGGTGAGGTTCGGGTGGTCTTTTGTCCGCTCGCTCTTTCACCAGAGCTTCGCTGTAGGTCGAGCCCCGCTTTTGTGCTCCTTTTATTGCCTTTTCTTCTGGGGTCAAGGACGTTCCCTCTCCATGATAGTCACCTGGCTCTTTCCTATTCTGTATGGTGACCTTTGTCAGCTGCTCCTCGGTTGCTCTGAGCCTTTCGCCCATCTCCTTTCTCATTTGGCGTTCCGCCTCTAAAGCGTCCTCAAGCTCGCCTACTCGTTTTAAGAGGGCGGTCTGAGTTTCCTCCATTTGCTGGAATTTAGCCATAATCGCACACTGGTTACTGACACTTCTACTTCGCATGCCCCATTATCTGCGCAAACATCTACTTTGACTCCCACGCCACACTGTACACTCCACGGTTTTTTTCGCCATGATTAGCGCGATCAACAGTCACACACTCATCAAAAATTAATCCTCCTAAAAATTTACCACGCACGCCTCATGCGGTTATTAGTGGTGCACCCCTACACTGTCCTAGGCTTCAAACGTATATTTTACTAATTCATCCAGAACACCGCACGAAAAATGCACGTATACGATAAATCAGTAAGCTGCAAGCGTACCGCAAACTAAATGTCTCGATATATCCTCAATGCACAAAGGCAGTTCTCCCGCCTTGTGCAACGACAGCGCGCACAAATAAAATTAGAAATAACAGTGGCCCAAAATTAGTACTATTAAATCTTTTCAGTTTACTTCCCCGACCGATCCTCTTATCACTTAATACAACCTTCTCCAACTCACACAAACAACAGCGCCACTAAATGCCGACCACGTGGCCTTGACAAAAATAAAAAAAGGCAGACCCGTGCTCAGGGATATGCCGGATACAAAGAAAGGCGCAACAAGAAAGATTATTTTCCTCTCTTACCCGGTCTAAAAAGGTACAAAACCGCAGGGAAAAAAATCACTTGTCTATTACAACCTGACACTCGAAGATAGCAACTGAAAATACCTATCACGTTGAATCGAAAAGAAAAAGGAAAACCCGTACGCGGGTAAAATACTGGACACGAAAAGCACAAGAAAGGAAAGACTACTTTCCCCCACTATTGAATGTAAAAATGCAAAATAATCATGCAGAAACACTCATCGACTGGCGTCTTCCGATGGATGGATGGATGGATGGATATTAGGAGCGTCCCCTTTATAACGGGGCGGTAGCCGGGCCACCAAGCTCTAGCTTTATTTCTGTTTCCTCTACAAACAATTCTTTTCCCGAATCACACATGCTTTCACAACTAACTTTTCTCCTCGTTTAATTATTTTATCTATTATCGTTCCGCTGTGATGTAACAATCTTACCCGAACTACCTCCGGGAGCTCTCACGCGCGCCATCTAGTGGTCGCTCATCACACTATGCACTCCCATACATCTGAATGGAGCGAGCGCCGCAACGCCATCTCGTATTTTAATTCGTCAACTATGCTGCGCTAGCGCCATCTACTGATATCCCGTCACACTAGCCTTTACCATGCATCTCTATGGATGGATGGATGGATCGATATTAGGAGCGACCCCTTTATAACGGGGCGGTAGCCGGGCCACCAAGCTCTAGCTTTATTTCTGTTTCCTCTACAAACAATTCTTTTCCCGCATCACACATATTTTCACAGCTAATTTTTCTCCTCGTCTATTTATTTTATCTATTATCGTTCCTCTGTGATGAAACAATCTTACCCGAACTACCTTGCGCTTTTGTTTGCTCCATACTTTTGCGCCACCAATACTCTAAGTGCCTTTTACTTATCTCTATCGCCGGCATGTTCAGCTTTCCCCTATTACTCCTGAAACCCATGGCCTCCTGTAGGGTAGTGTCCACAGCTACACCTGGGTGGACATCTGTACATTCAATCAAAATATGATCTGTGGTTTCCCTAGCTTTTCCACAGCACGTACATGTGTCCCCTTCTTTATTGAATTTCGCTCTGTAACTTCGGGTTCCCAGGCAACCGGACCTTGCCTCAAACAGTAAAGCGCTTCCCTTTGAATTATCGTAAAATTTTTCTCTCTTGATTTCGTCTTTCCCTTTTCGGTAGTTGCTCAATGCCGGTTTCTTCTCCATTCTTGCTATCCAATCCGAGTTCTCCGCCGCTCTGACCATGCTCTTAACGCTCTTTTAGAGCGAGCGCCACCAACGCCATCTAGTGATCACGAACTAGACGAGGTGGCTACGACGGACAACTACGGGAGACAAGCCTACGCCTTAAGGAGCTTCGCTCCTAAAAATGACGAAAACCGCACCCGCTCCCATACCGACCGTGCAAAAGCGAGCGTTTCCACAAGCCAGTGGGTTGCCAGATCGGAGACGGCCCCGTCTGCTAGGCAACATGGCGACGCCCACGAGAAAACGGTCTATAGTTTTAGGAAGGAAAGTATTTGCAAATGTGGTTCTTAGCACATATATTCGCGTAATTTTTAAAGAATGGTCCTGTCGTGATGAAATGTAGCTTGGTTGTCTTGGGTGTTTATTATATTGCCGATTCCGATTTCCGTTCTCTTCTTTTTTCTTTTTCTCTCTCGCCTCCATCCCATTTTTGTCGGCTTCGTCAGTGAATGCATGAGCTCCTGAAATACCACTCGTACCAAATCAGAACTATAAATATCTGCGAATGCAAGGTGTCCAACAAAGTGGTGAGAGCCAATGACGGGTCTAGTGGCCCTATCGAGGTGGGTTCGAATCCGCAAAAGCATGGTGTTTTATATTCTTATTTTTTTGTCATTGAAGCTAATCGCGGTTTCGGACACTAGCGGCGGCGCTGGAGGACACCATCACCACCCCTTTCGGCCATTGTAACGAACGCACTACAGCATACGCTGTAAAAGAGTCCATGATTAGCAACCAGCTTTAAGAATCTGCACAGGAGTACCCATATCTATCTAGGTTGATTACTAGCATGGGCGTGTGCTTATGAAAACGAAAGCCTCTAAAGAATAACCGCGGGTTGGAACGCATATGGCAGGCATCCCGCATCATGGCAGGCAATCTGCCGCTCTCTCAACAGCGAAAAACTTATTCATGGCATATTGCCGGTGTTAGCATACGGGGCTGGAGGAAGCAATTTCAGAAAAATAGATTAGATGAGCAAGCGGTAGAACGGAATATGATATGCCTACTATAAGGAGACCGGAAGACTGCAAAATGGGTCAGATAAAAAAGAGGGAACCATATTCAAGGCGGCACTAAGCGAAAGAAGTCGACCTTGGCTGGCCACATAGTGCTTAGGAGAGACGAGTGATCACTCTCAGGTGGACTTAGATTGATGGGTTGGAAGGGTGGGAAATGCAGCGTAGGCAAGTGAGAAGTTAGGTAGAACGATATATTAAAAGGGTCGCAGAGATGAAATTGAACCAGCTCGCCGAATTTGGAGGAAATCGGATATTATTGTGGAGGAGAAAAGTACTATGTGCGTAAGCGCTCCTTGGATTACTTTGAAAGCAAAGGACATTGCGTATCTGGAAGACGCTCTACAGCGTGGGTGATATCTTGACACTGTCTTCATGCTGTTGGTATACGTACGACACCTTTCAAAAATAAAGATCGGGTGACAACGCATGTCCTGTCGTCTTCCTTGTTCCTGTTGTTTCAGTGCTATGGCTTCATTTTATGGAGCAAACCAACTAACGCCAAAATGTATACTCCTAGCAGGCTGATATTGATGATTATCTTGAGACGTACTAGCATGTCATACACCATTTATCATTTATGAAACATTACGCTATCGATCACATAACATGGAATTCATGTTATGGCAGTTCGCTGATTACAGCGTGGTTGTCATGCAGGTGCGCACTTCCTGGTGTTTGCCATTTTAATGAAACGACCATAGCAGCTTTGTCACACGTGCACCATGTTATTTGTACTACCGATTGATTATAATAACCATCTAAGTCACTTCGTCGTCCACCGCGTACCACCGACTACACTAAAAAGACGGGATCAACCACATTTTTGTTCACTACGCCCTCAGACCAATCCGTCATAAAGAGAAGGGTAGAGGTGAAACAAATTAAAATAAAGCAGTTGCACGGTATCGTTAATGAACTTTAAGATAAAGTAAAACCAATCGCTTAATACAGAACCATAAACCTAATAACGGATATTACTGTAGTACGGTAGAAAAATATTTCGAAACAGAAAACTACTAAAAGAAAATGAATGTGAATGTTAAAGAACGACATTTCAGCACTTGGGGCGTAATAGGAGCGATAGCCACGAAATAATAAAGGTAGCCGAAGATCTCTGAACTGCACAGCTCTCAGACACCCCATGTAAACTTAGTAGTAACCAACTCAATGCAGAACACAAAGGAGAACCACTAAGTCATAAAAGCCGTCAAAGACATGTCGCGCTGTAAGCAGCGGGTGAAGACGGCATAACAGCCGACTTGATTAAAGACGGAGGGGACAATATACATGTATTTTAAAAACTTGCGCTACTCTTCACTAAATGTATCAATACATCTTATGTACCGCTCAGCTGGAAAACACTAATATAATGTGAATACACAAGCAAGGTGACAAAAAAGAGTTAGATAATCACAGACCAGTTAGCCTACTCCCCGTAATGTAAATGCTATTTGCCAAATTGGTGCTAGGGTAAGAGAAACACTCGACTTAACCAACAAGAGAACAAGCTGGTTTTTGGAAAGGTTATTCAACTTTGGACCACAGTCATGCTGTAAATCTAATAATTTCGAAGTTTGCTGAATATAACAACCGCTTTATATGGTGTTTATAGACTACGAGAAAGCATTTGATTCCGTAGAAATAAAAGCAGTTCTATAAGCTTTACGCCGACAAAGGGCACCTGAGGTATACTTGCAAACCGTAAATAACATATACAAAGATTGTATATACAGCCGCACCACTCATATATGAAAAGAGCAGAAAAATTCCCATCAAGAGAGGAGTCAGACAAGGAGATACAATCTCCCCCATGTTATTCACTGCTTGTTTAGAGGAAGTGTTTAAACATCTAGACTGGGAAGAAAGGGGAATTAGACGGAGAATATCTGAGCAGTTTAAGGTTTGCACAAGACACTGTGCTCTTTAGAAATGATGGTGACGAAATACAAAACATGATTGATGACCTAAACTGGGAAAGTATTAAAAAAGTTCGACAATTTCTAAGCATATTCAGCGCTCGTCCTGTGTGTTACGTGTTTCCTTGGTCCCAGTCTCTTGCGCTGCTACTATGCAGATGTTCCAACTAGCCCAACTTTCCATGCTATTCTTACGAGGTGAGAACGCGAAAGCGTTTCTTTTGGCCAGATTGTTGTTGAGGAGGGGTGCTGCAGACTGGTGCTGCCTAGATATGTTATAAAGAATGAGGCAATTTGGCAGGGCGGATTAATTGTGTTTATTTAGATGATTTGATGCCATCTAAGTGTTGTCGACACTTCACATGACGTCTTGTCTTTTGCCGTCCAGGCAGTGTACGCAGATATGCCCGAGCCAGGTCTCAGGCATGTCGAAGTAGTACCACCGCAGCGGCGTTGTGGGTGGTGTCATTAGACAGTCACCGGTGTCGTCACCCTCTTATCGTTCCGGTGACGGCGTACTTGGGCCGGTGTACAAGACACTACCATGGCCTTGTGATGCGAGTAGTATGTGGATACATACATAACATCTCGCACAATGTATGGGTCGGTGGTGAATGCGAGATCGATGGACCTACAGGGTCGTCCACTCTTGGTGCGAACACGGCTCACCGGGGTCGCGCTCCGCGGAGCGCCAGCGCTCGTGGCGTGGCCGCGCATCGAATCTAATCTAGCGCATGCGCACAAGGCTAGGAAGCGGGGTTTCGTTTCGCTTGAAAAGCGTGGGCCACAGGATGCTGGCGCATCGCAACAAGGCACGCCCTCCCGCGCTTTGCAAACAAAACGAAACCCCTCTTCCGAGCCCCTGTGCGCATGTGCTAGATTAGATTCGATGCGCGGCCACGCCACGAGCGCTGGTGCTCCGCGGAGCGTGGCCACGGTGCGCCGTGTTCGCACCAAGAGTGGCCGACCCTGTACATCTCGACGTCGTGATGGCCTCAATCTCTAGGTGGTGTTGCCTCAGTGGGTGTCTTCAATTCGAGATTGAACTCGGCAGGCATGGCGGCGAAAAACGAAGGGCTAGGTAGCGCGTTCGTGCGTCTAGTGTAGAGTTACTGTATAGCCTAGTGCTGCTACGGCGACACCACACAGCTGGGAGCGCGCTTTCGCCAACCCAGCGAAAAAAACGCGGCGATGCAGTCGCACGCTGCTGTAGGTAGCTGCGGCGCCCCGCCACGGTGGTCTAGTGGCTAAGGTACTCGGCTGCTGATCCGAGGGTCGCGGGATCGAATCCCGGCCGCGGCGGCTGCATTTCGATGGAGGCGAAATGTTGAGGCCCGTGTGCTGTGCGATGTCAGTGCACGTTAAAGAACCCCAGGTGGTCAAAATTTCCGGAGACCTCCACTACGGCGTCTCTCATAATATGAGCTGGTTTTGGGACGTTAAACCCCACGAATCAATCAAATCATCAGGTAGCTGCGGCAGAGCGGAGCACGAGCCGACTGACGCTGCAGCGAGTGTTGGCGCTGGCGTCACTTCCGGTGGGAGAGGTCACGTGATTCCCGGGCACGGCTTTTGCAGACGCTTTTTGCGGACGGCAGCTGGGCGCACGCTCTCGTCAACCTAGCCAAGAAACGCTTTCGCGTTAAAAGGATTGAAAATGAATAGGCAAAAGACCAAAATTATGCTCCACAGCCTAGGTACAGAACAGGAGTTTAAAATTAGCAGTCAACCCTTAGAATATCTTAAGGAATACGTATATCTGGAGCAGTTATTAACAGGCACGCCTACTATCTGAGAATCATCTGAGGCAGGCACCAAAGATGACAAATAAATGAAGTTGAATGAACCCAGACAGTATGCAACACAGGGCCGATATTGGTTTTACAGCTGCAAAGCGCGGGCCATCCACGGCCTAATGTTGCCGGAAGCAAGCCAGTATCGGCTAAGCCGCCGTCAATGACAGGCAACGTCGGGCCACTATAGCAGCTGCCGCGCCGATATTGGTAGGCCGTCGACTGTAATCGTCAACATGGGGCCGCGTGTGCCGCGCTACTGCTGACGTCGGCTGAGCCGCTGGCTTTCAACGGCAAATATGGCGCCGATATTGCCGTTCTATAGACTATATGGGCTAAGCCGCCGCCTTTTATTGGCAACATTGTGCCGAGTATGCCACCTTAGAGCCGACATCAGCTGAGCCGGTAACATTCTCCGGCAAATGTCACGCCGATTTTACTGTTCTTTAGACAATATGGGCTAAGCCATCACCATTTATTGGCAACATTGTGCCAGGTATGCCTTCTTACAGCCTACGCCAGCTGAGCCAATAACTCTCCGGCAAAAGTGGTGTCGATTTTGCGTTCTTCAGCATCGTCTGAAGAATGGCAAATTCGGCGTGATATTTGCCTAGAAAGATTGTTTCACAGGAAACATTGAGCCATTTCTGCCGTCCTCGAGGGAGCGTCGACTACGCCACAGCCTTGCATGGTTGATATCGGCCAGGCCTTTTTGGAAGCCTGCTGTATATAATAATTGAGATGCCATCGAGACAAGCATGACCGAAATTCATATGGGATATTCGACGTAAGAATCAGATGCTGGGCTTCATATATTCACGTGTACGCGTTTCAGTGCCGGAACATAGCGCACGTGCTTTGAAGCAGCATATATTTTCTGTTCGCACACTTTCTTTTTCATAAACACGGCGCACAAAAACATGCATATAGAGAAGCTATTGATATATACATCTATAGGCTGTCTTGCGGGAGCTTTGCGAAGGCGGTGGCACAACAGTTAACATTATCCAGAAGGATCGGCAAGCATGGTGGAAAATTATCGGACAGCGCATGTCAGAAAATTAAAATTAACAGAAATTGAACTATTGCGTGCTTACATCGATCGCCGTAACCAACAATGTACGCTGAAGCAAAGATGAACAATCGGAAGCGGCGCTGTACTACTGACATTTAGCAACCTATGCAAGGAAATGGCTTAAGGAGGTAACAGCGCAACAGCGAGGAGACAAAAAATATCTAGCGCGGACTTTATATTCGAGGATGTTAGCTATTTTTATACACCATGAAATAGATAGATCCCGTTTCACTTGCAAATGCAAATGAAGTGCTCTTGTCCAAAGCCACGACGTTAGCGAAAGAGGCAAAAACGAAACAATAAATCAGTCATATGACAAGCATTTTTCATCTCAAATGTGGCAGACCAGTGCACACACCTATAACTGTATACAGAGAGCTTTTCTGATTAGTTCTACTAAAGTGTATGTGATCACACAGTGTTCTCGTGCAGGCGATCTGCCTATTTTATGGTATATGAAAACAGCAAGCATCCACTGAAAAAAAGATCTCTTGAAAATCAAAGCCCTCTTCTGTCCCCTAGTTTCTTCATATGTTGTTGCATGGTTACAGTATAAACCAACTCGCCTAAGTCAAGCTGTTGTTGACGACGTGCGCCTCCACTACATTTCGTCATTGCGTTCGCGAAACTAGTGCACTCCCTTCGAAAGCAGCTCCAGCACAGACCAGCACACGTATCGCAGCTCGCATGAGCTCAGTTAGGGAAAACAATAATTATTGTCAACTGATTCGGTAAGCTTATACCTCCTTTTTCCACCTCCTTGCTCGCTACTACCACACGAATATAATACGCTAATAATTCTTTAATATATCCACAGCATTATGCATTATTTTCTTTTTGCTTGTTTTGTGTAACGATGCTCAGTGCAATATTTTCATACCTTTCGAATTCGTTTACACACCGGCCATCGGTTGCGTTGTACTAGTTAGATGAGTAGAATATATCGATGTTGACTGCATGCTCTGTGCAGTGAGTGTAGAATTTGTCACTGACGTTCATATGAGACTGTGGCGTTGGTATAGGCCCACATCTGCGTTTTTTGATATTTAACAACTAATTTATTTATAACCAATAAGGGTAAAAGAAGGGCGCGAGCAGAGACAGATTCATCGCAGTATTTCTTGACGTGCGGGAAGGCAACACGTGTCTTTCCTGCGCTGCAGAAACTGGCAGAAATTCCCGGACAACGGCTGCGCCGGCCGTCCTCGCTACGTTTGTTGCGTGCGGTGCAGCATTTCGCTCGCGTTTCCAGCTAGAGTGGGTGGTTCAGCCTCTGCAAAATCCTGTGCTGCAGGTAGCTCGCAACAGAACATATGCCTGCCAGCATACTCCATAGGCTGCACCGGGCTGCACTTAACAAATGCACTCCCGCCGGTGTCGCCGCCCTTGTGCATGAATGTTTGCCGTGCATAAATGCTGGCTTCCACGTTTTGCGACAAGTACAAAAGAAGAAAAAAAAAGAAAGAAAGAACGAGCGTATTCCACATAGAAGTAATACAGTACGTGCTAAGCCGACAGCAACTAAACATTAAAAAAAAATCTTGCGAGGGGTGACGCGCGTCCCCTTCGGAGCTGACCACTGTGGTCATGGCCCTAGAACACTGCACGGGCCGTGATTTTCGGCCCGGGCCCGGCCCGAGCCCGCCACTCGTTGAAGTTTACCCGCCCGAGCATTGCCCGGTGAAACAAAGGGAGGCCCGCACCCTGCCCGACCCCGGAAAAAAACTTAACCTACCCGACCCGGCCCGGCCCGACTGCCAATCAGGCCAGACCGAGGCCCGAGCACTGAAATTTCGAGCAAGGTTTTGTTGTCGTATGCTTAGTTAAGAAGTACATTATAGCCTTCTGTTATTAAGTCCAGAAAATGACCTAATGCGGAAATATTTTGAGCAACGATAATGGGCACGAAGAAAATTTATTGATCGGAGGCATACTCTACCTATTTCTTCGCATATTCAGATAGAAATCGTCAAGAGAGCTTTGCAACATATTGTGACAGCCAAACTGGTTTGTACCATGACATTAGCTTTAATAAAAAGCGTAATAAAAACGGAGGTGACAGGAAAGAGACTACACTGTTCTCGAACTCCGTGTCTTTGTTGCACCCTCAATCAAAAAGCATGCTCTACCAACAAGCCTAACCGCACACCCTTCTAGATATTTCACACCAGTACTTAGTATAGTAGTAGCTTGCCATAACCAGAAAAAGATGAAAAAAGTGCAGCCTAACGATATAGAAAGAGCCCATCGTCGCCCATCGTCTCGGTGATCACACCGCCAGTAGAACTCGTCCCATAATCGTAAAATTCTTGTCCCACAAAACCAAAGACACCCTCTTATCAAATGGCCGTAAACTGAAAACACGACTTATAGTACTGCAGAGGACTACTCCAGGCCTGTACAATACGCGCGTAAACGATTGCTTGCATTTGCGAAAACGCATCCCGATAAGTACTCTTTATGATTTAAAACACTTCACAACGGATCGAGGCGATATATATTCGACGCAGCATCCGACTCAGTTCAGGAAGTAGCATAGCTGTTGCTCTGTCAGACGTCAGTCAAGCGCCAGCCCGCCCCGCCACACAATGTCCCTTCGTTGTCCACGATGTTCACTAACATACGTGGCCTACTTCCTAAGCGCGAACTCGTGTCCAACATAATCTCTTCATGCAAGAGCAACATACTCATACTAACGGAAATGTGGTTAAATAGTGACGTCACGGACGCAGAAATATTTAATGGACTTACCCGATTTCCAAGTGTACAGGAATGATCGAAAAGGCTCACGGGGAGGCGGAATTCTCATTGCCATTCGTCGAGCGATATCGTGTTCTGCTATTAACGTTGAACCTGGTATCGAATCCTTATGGCTCATTTGTCGCGCTTGCCCCGTTACAGCATTGCTTGGCGTTTGCTATAGACCTCCGCAATCTAATCCAGACTTCCCACGTCATCTGAACAATACCATGGATAAACTTCCTTCCACCTACCCAAATGCCCGCATTCTTCTTTTTGGTGATTTTAACTACCCGGACATTGATTGGCAGAACTTTACAAATTCCACTCTTACTTGCCAAGAGAGGCGAAAGATTTCCTTGACGTCTGTTTAAATTGATAACCTTGTGCAATTAGTCTCGCAACCAACTCGTGTTGCAGGTGGATCAGCAAATATCCTTGATCTCATACTAACCAATAGCCCTGAGTATCTATCATCTATCAGTTATCTTCCCGAAATCAGTGATCACAAAGTCATACACACCGTTTTTTCATTTACCTCGCCCCGAAAACAGATGATTGATAAAACAATAAACCTTTACGACAAGGGAAACTATGCTGCAATAACTGAGGATCTTGGCGCCTTCTTTCCCGAGTACGAATCCGCATTTCACACCCGCTCAATTAATGAGAATTTGTTGGTCTTCAAAAATAAATTAAATCAACTTTCCAATATGTTCATTCCGAAGGTTACATTTCATAGTCACCGGAAGAAACCACGGTTTAACCGACACTTAAAGCAGCTAGAAAACAAAAAGAAACGGCTATTTCGTAGAGCTAAGCGAAACGACACGCCTGCCGCGTGGGAGAAATATTTTGCAGCTGAAAAGTCGTATTTGATATCTGGTCGTAACGCAAAACACTCATTTCATCGCAGCGACCTAACTAACCTGTTAATAACAAACCCCAAGAAATTCTGGCAAATCCTAAATCCCACGCAACCCCGAGATATCAAGCTGACAAATAATGCTCACGAACCTGCCAGTGACCGTGATAGTGCTGAGATATTTAACAACGCATTTGCATCAGTCTTCACCTCTGAGTCTGGCACGCCCTCGCAGTCATTATCATATAACATAGAAACCTTCATGCCGGCCGTCACTTTTGTTTACGAAGGAATTTCATCTATCATTCACAATATGAAGCTTTCATCATCAACTGGTATGGATCTTATTAACTCGAAACGGTTGAAAAATGTGAAATCAGTTTGTGCACCATATTTATCTCTTGTTTTTTCGCAGTCACTTTCTTCAGGCAACATACCAGCTGATTGGAAGACTGGCAAGGTCGTTCCAGTCTACAAGTCAGGTAATAGAAACTCACCCTTGAATTACCGATCCATTTCATTAACCAGCGCACCATGTAAGATCATGGAACATGTCATATACTCACAGACTATCCATTTTTTAGATTCCAACCATTTTTTTTTCATCAATCACAACACGGGTTTCGCAGGGGTCTCTCTTGTGAAACCCTACTAGCGCTCTTCGTACACGGCTTGCACACTAACCTTGACAGAAATGTTCAAACTGACTCCGTCTGCCTCGATTACGCTAAAGCCTTCGACAAGGTTCCTCACCAGCGCCTGTTAGTAAAACTTTCGAAGCTGCATCTACATCCCAACAATATCAGATGGCTTGAAGAATTCCTAAGCAACCGCTCGCAGTCAGTCTACCTCAACAGCCACTTATCTAGTCCCCTCCCAGTTACCTCAGATGTCCCACAAGGCTCTGTACTCGGTCCCCTCTTATTCTTAATTTATATCAATGATCCACTCTTGCATGTATCTTGTTGTATCCGAATGTTCACAGGCGATTGCGTTCTATACCACACTATTACTGACATTCAGGACCAGCAGTCCCTCCAAACACATCTTGATAATGTAGCAAAGTGGTGCAACGATTGGCTAATGTCTCTGAATCCTATGAAGGTGCAAACTCATGTGCTTCTCTCGTCGTCACAATCCATCCCGCTTTCATTATTCCATTTCTAATTCACCTATCGAGCTAGTACAATCATATAAATATCTAGGCGTCACCATCACTTCCAGTTTGTCATGGTGTGATCGCATCACTAATATCATCTCAGCATCAAACAAAACACTTGGTTTTCTGAAGCATCACCTCCTCCTTGCTCCGCCACATGTCAAATTACTTGCGTGTAAATCACTTGTACGACCTAAATTAGATTATGCATCTGCCATCTGGAGCCCGCATCATGCATATCTAATCGCTGCATTGGAAGCGCTCCAGAATCGCGGCATCAGATTCATTCATTCTTCATACTCGCCATTCATTCTTCATACTCGTTAAGCCAATCTGGCTTAACGGATCTGTCTCATCGTGACTGCATTGCTAGCCTCACACTTTGTCACAAGTTTTTTTTTTATTCTTCTCTCAATCAAGCATCCTATATCACAGCTGCAGCGCGCTTATCCCACCGCACCAGCCATCCACTCCAGGTTGTCCGCCCACCATCGCATACCACTACGTTTTCTGCCTCATTATTCTTTAGAACAGCGGTAGACTGGACCGGCCTGCCCTATGACGTCGTCGTCATCGCCTCATCATCTACTTTCCAACAACGCATAGATCATTATCTTCAATGTTAACTATTATTTGCTGCTTGTATGTTTTTCTGTAATCCCACCCCTTATGTAATACCCCCTGAAAAGGGCTTAATGAGCAAACAAACAATAAAGCCTAGGAAAGCATAGGGGAAGTTACTTGTGGTATTGTAATTGTGGAGAAAGTGGAAAGGCAATTAAACAGACAAATTAATTGTCTGTTTGCTCATTCAGTTGTTTCTAACAAATAAAGAACGAGCCCTTGACCCCCTCCCCTAAAAAGGGGGCCTTTAAGGCAATAAAATGAAAATGAAATGAAATCAAATTGTACAAGTATGTAATACATGTAAGGCGGTTTATTGCCGAAGCAGCAAAAGCGACCGTCTCAGGCGAGCGTCAGACACCGAGAGCGCAAGCCCCTCTTCGTCGGTGAGACGGTGATGATAGTGCGTCCATAGGGTGCGCTACTCTTCTTCGCTACAACTGCCTCCTGGAGAAAAAGGAGCCATCCTGGCGACTCAAGGCGTGGTTAGGATGAGAGGGTCCTAATAAGGTTTGAACCTCTGGACGTGCGCTGTCTCCCGTCCACGACGCCTTAAGTCAGTTGATAGCGCGACCGGCTCGACAACGTAGTTGACAGGCGTAGTCTGTTGAACGACACGGTAGGGTCCATGATATTTGGCGAGGATTTTCGAGGAGAGACCAGGGGTGCTTGCAGGTATCCACAACCAAACTAATGAGTCCGGCTGGTAGGCGCAAGGAGTACGGTCATCGTCGCGACAGAATTTTTGGAAGGTTTGGTCTTCCGCCTTGAACGAACGGGCGAGCTGACGGCACTCCTCGGCATACTTGGAGGCTTCGGACAGAGGTTTGCCCTCTGGTGGGTCAGGCTGGTAGGGGAGAATGGCATCGAGCGTGCAGGTAGGTTCACGGCCATACACAACGAAAAATGGCGAAAATCCAGTTGTGGCTTGCGAGGCGGTGTTATAAGCGTACGTTACATACGGCAAAACAAGGTCCCAATTGGTGTGGTCCGATGCAACGTACATGGACAGCATGTCGCCCAGTGTGCGATTGAACCGCTCAGTTATGCCGTTCGTCTGCGGATGATAAGCTGTAGTGGTATGATGGAAGGTACGGCAGGCTGTCAGAAGAGCGTTGAGAACTGGATGGATGGATGGATGGATGCTATGAGCGTCCTCTTTGTAGCGGGGCGGTGACATGTGCGCCACCAGGCTCGTAAGAAGATTTAAGCACTTTTTTTTCTCTCTCTCTTTAAATTTTCCTCGTGCCTTTTAAATTTACTTCAACCAAATCGATCATACTATAGAAAAAACGGAATTTCATAGCCCAGTTCCCAGCCCCTTATGGCAGAAGGTCCTTATTTTTCTCTATAATTATTTTTGTCCGTTCTCTCTAGTTTTCTGCCACCGGTATTCTAACCGTCTCTTACTTATCTCAGTCGCGGCTATGTTCAGCTTCCCGTTGTTCGCCCTAAAACCCAAGGCTTCCTGTAGGGTGGTGCCCAAACGTACACCTGGGCGGATATTTCCGCATTCAATCAGAACATGCTCCGTCGTTTCCCTATCTTCCTCACAGCATGTGCATTTTTCTTCTTCTTTACTGAATTTCGCTTTATACATACGCGTTCTAAGGCAGCCCGATCTCGCTTCAAACAATAAAGCGCTTCCTCTTGAATTATCATAAAATGCCTCCCTCTTTATTTCGTTTTTGCCCTCTCGGTAGTTATTCAGAGTCGGCTTTTTTTCCATCGCTGCTCTCCAGTAAATCTTCTCCGCCTCTCTGACATTTCCCTTTACGCTCATTGTTGTCAGTTCTCTTACAGCCGTATATTTACTGGTGAGCCTCCTAGTTCTCTTTCTCCACTGCGTGTCAACGCTCTTTCTATATAAATAGCGGAACACCTTCACTGCCCACCTACTCTCTTTCATATTCCTTAGCCTTTCTTCAAACCTTATTTTGCTCTGCGCTTCCCTTGCCTCAAAACTCGCCCCTCCCATATCGCCCTTTACAGCCTCGTTTGTCGTTTTCCCGTGAGCATCCAACGCGAGTCGTCCCACAGTTCTTTGATTCACATCCATTCCTGATTGTATCTCTGGCCTCATGCACACCACTGAGTTCCCAAATGTAAGCCCCGGTACTTCTGAAAGAAATGCGCGCCCTCTGTCACTCAGAAGTACCCGTGGTGCGCCATGACGAAGGATGAAGTTATTGAGAAGAAAGAACGCAATGTCGCGGGCTGTCGCTGTTTTCAATGCTGCCGTTTCTGCAGAGCGCGTGAGGTGATCTACAGCGACGATAATCCAGCGATTGCCAGCTGGTGTGTAGGGAAGAGGACCGTAGAGGTCTATGCCGACGCGGTCGAACGGTCGAGACGGACAAGGAAGTGGCTGCAGTGGGCCAGAAGGGCGAGGAGCAGGAAGCTTGCGGCGTTGGCACGCTGTACACGAGTGAATGCACTTTCGCACAAAATTATACATGCCGCGCCAATAAAAGCGCGTGCGGAGACTGGCGTAAGTTTTGAAGAGGCCAGCGTGGGCACATTGCGGGTCGGAATGTAGAGCAGAGCAGACCTGTGTGCGCAGTTGGCGGGGGACGACTAGCAACCATCTGCGGCCCTTGGAATCGTAATTGCGACGGTGGAGAACTCCATCCCGCAACTCGAAGTGAGAAGCTTGGCGGCGGACAGCGCGTGAAGGGCTCGTTGTTGAAGTGCCAGAAAGGTAATCCATAAGCGCCGCAATCCACGGATCTTGGCGTTGCTCCTGAGCCATGTCGACGACGACTTGTGAAGAAAACGCCGTCGACGCCGACTCGATGGCAGAAATGCAAGCCGTGTAACGTGGTATAGGCGGCCGAGAGAGGGCATCCGCGTCGTTGTGTTTACGGCCAGACCGGTAAATGACGCGTATGTCAAAGTCTTGTAACCGAAGAGCCCATCGTGCAAGGCGGCCAGACGGATCTTTTAAAGTTGATAACCAACAAAGGGCGTGGTGATCTGTAACGACGTCGAAGGGGCGACCGTACAGGTAGGGTCTGAATTTCGCAAGGGCCCAGATGATGGCCAAGCACTCCTTTTCGGTGACGGAGTAGTTAGCTTCCGCTTTGGTTAGCGTTCGACTTGCATAAGCGACGACATATTCGTCATGCCCACGTTTTCGCTGGGCCAACACTGCACCAAGACCTACGCCACTGGCATCGGTGTGTAGTACTTCCGTGGGGGCCGAAGGGTCGTAATGGCGCAGTACTGGAGGCGAAGTGAGCAAACAGCGCAATGTTGTAAAGGCTTCGTCGCAAGCAGGGGACCAAGTAGAAAGGTGTGCGCCGCCGCGGAGTAGCCGAGTCAAGGGAGCAATTATGGTCGCGAAATTCCGGATGAAACAACGAAAGTAAGAACAAAGCCCAATAAAGCTTCGGAGGTTTTTCAGGGACGTGGGTTTTGGGAACTCGGTGACGGCGCGAAATTTGGAAGCGTCTGGTAGAATGCCATCTTTTGATACCACGTGTCCGAGAATTGTGAGCTGCTTGGCTCCAAAGCGACATTTCTTCAAATTGAGCTGGAGGACTGCGTTAGTTATGCACTGTAGGACTTCTTCAAGACGGCACAGATGGGTTGGAAAATCTGGAGAAAATACGACGACGTCATCGAGGTAACATAAGCATGTCTTCCATTTTAGCCCACGAAGGAGATTGTCCATCATTCGTTCGAAAGTTGCAGGGGCATTTCAAAGCCCGAACGGCATAACGTTAAATTCATATAGGCCGTCTGGCGTTATGAAAGCGGCCTTCGGGCGATCGGCCGGATTCATAGGTACTTGCCAGTAGCCTGAGCGTAAGTCGAGCGAGGAAAAATAATCGGCGCCTTGCAGACAATCGAGGGCGCTATCGATGCGTGGTAAGGGGTAGACGTCCTTACGAGTTATCTTATTCAGACGTCGATAGTCGACGCAAAATCTGACGGAGCCGTCTTTTTGCTTCACTAGAACTACCGGTGACGCCAAGGGACTGCTAGAAGGTTGCACGACACCACGCTCAAGCATTTCGGTCACTTGATTTTCAATAACACTATGCTCTGCATGGGACACACGGTAGGGCCACTGGCGCAATGGCGCGTGGGTGCCGGTGTCGATGTCGTGATATACATTCGTTGTGCGACCTAGTGGCTTCTGGTGACAGTCGAACGTGAGAGGTATTTTCGTAGCACGCCGAGAAGCTCTGAGCATTGAGTGGGGCTCAGGTGGGCATCTAGTGATCGATCAAATACATCTGGCATAGGCTGGGAGCGTAATGAGCTGTAAGCCAACGTATTCACGTTGGTACAGGTGCTGGGATGGCGTGTCGAAGGTAACCACGGGTTCGGCACACTGGAGACGTCCAAGGCACTCGCCACGACATAACGTGAGGGGCACGGCCTCAGCGCTGGAGACGAGGAGTTGATGATTTGTGGGTTTTAACGTCCCAAAACCAGTTCTGATTATGAGAGACGCCGTAGTGGAGATCTCCGGAAATTTAGACCACCTGGGGTTCTTTAACCTGCACTGACATCGCACAGCACACGGGCCTCAACATTTCGCCTCCATCGAAATGCAGCCGCCGCGGCCGGGATTCGATCCCGCGACCTTCGGATCAGCAGCCGAGTGCCATAACCACTAGACCACCGTGGCGGGGCGGAGACGAGGAGTTGAGTGCAGCCACGACTGACAGTGAGGACAGCGAAGGGTAGTGCACATCGTCGGCGAGCAAAAATTGGCGATGGCACAAAGAGGGCAGTAGTATCGGTGACGAAATTAGTGGACGCTGTCGTAATCACCGAAGAGTGCGGCGGAATCTTGATATCCTCGGTCATGACCACTTTGTCGTCGAGATCGTCGAGCGCCTGTAAACGGATATCGGAAAGCGGAGAATTTCAACTTCGACGCGAGAACAGTCGATGACGACCTGATGATCGGAAAGGATCTTGAGACAGGTGCCTCATGCGTGGGAGGACGTCGAGTAAGGAAACGCTGCCTCTTGAGTTTGTCATAGCTCTGACAAAGCTCAGCAACTTCGACGACGGTCCGTGGGATTTTAGAGAGGAGCATTTGAAAAGCGTCGTCTTCAATGCCCTTCATGACATGGCGGATCTTGTCAGACTCTGTCATGGATGGATCAACCCGCTTGCAAAGGTCCACGATGTCTTCGATGTAGTTCGTGAAGCTTTCTCCTGGTAGCTGCGAACGGCTGCGCAAGCGCTCTTCGGCACGGAGCTTCCTTACCGCGGGCCGACCGAAGACTTGCGTAATGCGCGCCTTGAAATCTGACCAGTTTCGAAGCTCAGATTCGTGGTTGTTATACCACACGCTAGCAACACCCGTGAGGTAGAAGTTCAGGTAGCTGAGCTTCTGAGGATCGTCCCATTTATTGTGCGCACTCACCCGCTCGTACAATGACAGCCAATCTTCGACGTCGTATTCGTCGGAGCCACTGAAGATGGGAGGATCTCGCTGACGCATGGAGCCAGGGCAAATCAATGTTGGCGATGCCGGGGGTGGTGTTTGGCTGGCGCCGTCAGGCATGATGGCTGGCAGCCTCCGAGTACGTAGTTTCAGGGTTGGGGGGAAAGACCCAGCACAGCTCCACCAAATATGTAAGGCGGTTTATTGCCGAAGCAGCAAAAGCGACCGTCTCAGGCGAGCGTCAGACACCGAGAGCGCGAGCCCCTCTTCGTCGGTGAGACGGTGACGATAGTGCGTCCATAGGGTACGCCACTCTTCTTCGCTACATGCAATTGAACTGGTATGGGCACTTTCTAATTCAGATGAAAACAATGCCAATGAGGATGTTGTAACGATTCCATTAGTTACTTTATTCCCCTCGACTATGGTGTGAGGAAAGAATGAATACTTAAAGCAATTATTGCGTGTGGGAAAGGGGGTTATGGTGAGGTCGTTCTGCCTGGTAGAGTAGGCAGAAGAAAAAGACAGAAATATCGGCTACGTTCACTTTATATTCGCCGTTAATTAGTGATACAAAAACTTAAGCCTGGGGTTCCGGCATCTTAATGATAAAGGTGGAAGTTGAGCCCTGTCTAATAGGTCTGTAACAGAAGTCCTTGAAAAATGATTATTCACAAAACGCACTGCTCTTTTTTGAACTTTTTCTAATTTGTTAATGTTAGTCTTAGTAAAAGGGTCCCATATATTAGCGGCGTAATCTAATATTGGTAAGACAATTGATTTATACGCTAAAAGGCGGACAGAAGTAGTCGACAGCTTGAGAGCACGACGTAGAAAAAACAGGTTGTAAGTTGCATTTGTCGTTATGTGTGTTATGTGTTCGTTCCAGCAGAGATCATTTGATATGTAAAGCCGCAAGTACTTATAATTCGTGACTTCAGACAAAAAAGTGTTGTTAGCATTGTACCAGAAATGCAAAGTGTTTTTTTGTGAGTAATTCGCATGAATGCAGTTTTGTCAAATTTAATGACCACTTGCCATTCCTCGCTCCAGGACGCTACTTTTTGAAACGCCTGCTTTAACAGAAGTCGGTCGGATGTGCTATGGCCTTCGGAGTACAACACACAGTCATCTGCATTAAGTTTCACTTTAACAGGAATTTCTTCTACAGTATTACTAATAAACAAAAGAAATAGTAGATACCCTAGAACTGAGACCTGGGGAACGCCAGAATCAACCGTTACATATTCTGAGCAACAATCGTGAAAATAAATTGTCGTTTAGTTAGATAAGAAGAGAGACAGACCATTGACATTTTGTCTTTAAGTATTTTCCCTAACTTTAAAAGTAATTTTTTGTGCGAGACCTTATCGAAGGCTTTGGCGAGGTCCATAAAAATTGCATCTACCTGTCTGCGTGGGTAATAGACTTCGAAAAATAATGTATGGTTTCGACTAGCTCAGTACAGGTTGAAAAGCCTTTCCTAAATCCGTGCTGGGGAAATTCTGCTTGTCGAGAAACTCTATGATGTGATTGTGTATTGTATGTTCAAATATTTTGCAAGATGTTGAAGTTAATGAAATTGGTGTATAGTTACCAAACTGGTTTTTGTTTCCTTTTTTATCTATTGCTTTAATTCTGGCCGTTACCCAATCGTGCGGAAGATCACCATCGAGTAATGATTTGCAGAACAGTACGTACGAATACTTTGATGCCCATTCTGCGTACCTTTCTAAAAAGGTATTGGGAATGCAGTCAGGGCCAGGCGATTTTTTTGTCTATAGTTTCAGTAACGTGGTCAAGATACCACTTTCCGAGATAACAACATCAGGCATGGGAGGTAAGGTAAGGAGGCATTAAATGTTGGCAAGGTACCATTGTGTTCGGTGTAAACATATTTGAAGTGTTCAATAAAAAGGGAAAAGGTTCATGATTGATTTTGGATCTGTTATCTCTCTGCCACGGTCATCAAATAAGTCACATTCGTTTGACTTAGGAGAAATTGCTCTCCGAAACTTCTCTGCCGATGTAGTAATGAAACAGGGTAATGACTCACCAAAGTACTGTTGTTTATCTTAAATGACCTTAACTCTAATTTGAGAAGCCAGTACTGCAATTTTCTTTTGACAACTGTGATCAGTACAACTTGTCTTACTTTTCATTTTTAATCGTTTAACCTTCCTTCTCAATTTCAACGTCTCCCTGGATATCCACGGCTGCTTGGTTCTAGGCTTTTTATATGTGGTTGGTACAAGTGAAAAGAAAGGATATCAAGTATCGACTGATGCTCAGCTTTACAAAAGCTATAAAAAGTATTCACCATGGGTTTTTCACAGAGGGAAATATTTGACACGGTTAGCACTACAGCAAGGTGATCGGAAATAACGGGAAGCACGTTCACAAGCGCAATCACGAGTTATATTTCCAGAAACAAAGATAAGATCTAGAATTCATTTGGAGGCATAGGAATTACGCGGCGCTTCTTTGAAAAAAAGACACGTGCGCAATGAAATGTTCGTTATGCATGGTGTCTAGAATGTGACTAAAGCTCAATTGAAGTCCAGCGTTTGTCCTGTACTATCTCTTGTGAAAATTCATCCAGTTTTTTTTTTTTGCTCGCTAGAAAAATATGGTGTCAGTTTGTCAATTCCAACTAGCCCAGCTAAACCGTTTAACATTTCATAATGTCATGTAACCTTCCGTTGGCTTTCACCCGCTGTGTGCGTGTCTGTCTTGTTTTGTTTCTCGCCTCGTAAACGATCAACCAACTAAGCAGTGGATAATGCTCGCAAGCCTCCACAGGAAGCTTGTGCTATGCCGCAGAGTTTAAGAGCAAGCTGCCCTAGTACCTATAGACCAATGCTACTTTACAATAGCGTTCTTGTTTTCATTCCTCATCAGCATGCGTCATCGCTGCCGACTAACACACCACCATTCTTCCCTTGGGTTGACGCTTGGTTGCTGCAGCTAGGTACTGTACTCGTTACGGCTACTTCCGATTCCAGAGTGCCGCGGAACAGCCACACTCAGACTAGCGTTCAGGATGTGCAGTATGTTTCAGCGCGACTGCAACACGGAAGCGATAACCAAGGGTGCGGGCTCTCTACCTGAGTAAGTGTAACCCACCGGTTCTCTCCACGGAGCATATAGCATGTCAAGAGGCTTTTAGGCACCCTGCTTACACAGAGCCGTTTTTGAAGCCTTCGTGGCACCGCATCGCCCGCACCGAGACGAGTGGGTGACAGCGTCCCTCGCAAGCCGGAAGCTCGGACACTTGACCGCCACTCGGTGGCACCTATATCCACGGATCGATGGCGGCCGCCAAAGTGGTTAAAAGCGGCCGCTCGCCGCGGACACGCCGAGACGCTCACCACGGCACGAAGCCAGCACGCCGCGCCAGCATCCGCTCGTCACTATGGCACAGGTGAGGATGATGCATCATCCACTGTGCGGTGCTCGCGGTGTCGATTGCGCCTGGGGGCTACGGAAATTTCGACTCCTTGAGGTTCTTTAGCTGCAATGACGTCACATGAGTGCCTCTAGCATTTCGCCTCCACCTAAATGCGGCTTCCGCGGCGTGGATTCGATCCCGCGACTTTCGGGTTAGCAGTGAAGTGTCATAGCCAGCAGACCACCGCGGCGGGTAAAATTAATGCTTTGACTCTTCCTTCCCGAGTTCCTCTTTGAAAAGTACATTGGTGCTCGTGCGGACTGGGTTGTTTGCATGATGGGACAAGTGGGAAGGGTGCCCCTATTTGCAACAGCACGGGCATTTGGTCTGTTCCTATAGTGACCTCAGTTCAGTGTCGTGTTGTGAGACGTCTCTTACATCCGCTCCCTGCTTCCCTCTCAAACTTTCGCGACGATTGTCTCCTCGCCTTAGGTTTGTCATGTACTCGATACTGTCGCGATGTTGTCAGCGCAAGGATGCCCTTTACATTCGTCGCAGTGGTATTCGTACAGGAGAGAAACGCCAACCTTTTTAGAGGGGAAAACCTCAAAAGAATTTTGGGGATATGTCCGTTCAATCTCACCCTAACGTTATGACGACACCGTAGTGTTATGTCTACGAACGGCGGAAGCTCACTTAAATATGTTTATTTTTTCGTTATTTTGTAAATAAATGATAAAGCGTGCATTCGTATGCATCTTTCGCGCACGTTTTCTTTCATTCATTTGATTGTACTCCTTTTCGTATCATTCATGATTCTTATGCATAACAACGTTATTTGTACCATTGCGTAGATAACGTAACTTTTTGAAACTGCTAACTTCTTTTTAAACGTACAATTTCCACTAACGTCGAAATTCACTATCTATGAGCGAGATACAGCTCTAAGTTACTAAGTGTAATTCTAAAGTCCAAGTTACTGAATCTAAGTGTAAGTTTATAAATAAATGTAAAAGTCAGAGTTACTAAATAATAGCTTACCTTAACGAACATCGACATTGTAATTCCTAATGATAGCCGATAAGATGGCAAGATCAACCAACTTCTATCGAACACGTGTACCCGTTTCGAGATACGCGCTGGGATACTTGCGGCACATAAGTACACTGCTGCGGCACTAGCAATTACGCACTTTCCCTGGGCAAGTGAACTCTGCACAATATATAATAAAAAAAGGTAGTAACGGCTACATTTACTACCCCCTTAAGACCTCAAGGCACCGGCGCAACAAGACGTCACAGAAAGAAAGACACGGACACACGAGCGCGGACTAACAACTGGCCTTATTTGGAAAAATGACGTGCTTTATATGTGCCTCAATGATGATGATGAAATTCAGTTATTAAGGAAGGGAGGACCGAAGGTCACTGGCGGGGAGAGAAGGTAGTGGGGAGGGGGTAGGCAAACACTAAATCATGCGCGCCAGGCTGCTAGAAACTCCAAAGTGGGCCAGGGTGTTCAAGTATATCCTTTTGTAGAGCATTCAGATCTGTGTGTAAAAATATATCGCTGTTTTTTCGATGAGGGCGAAAAGCAGGGCAGTGGAGAACGAGGTGGTCGATGTTTGCTGTGCAGAAACAGTGGCAAAAGGTGCATACGCAGGGGGTAGATGTGTCGATGCCTCAATGAAGCATGGGAAATGGAGGGGGGAAAATATAGATAAGGGGGAGAGATGGAAACATGCCAACAACGCAAGCGCAACAAATCTGCCAGGAAAGCACAAGAACATTGTTGTTGGCATGTTTCCCTCCCCCCCCCCTTTATCTATATTTTTCCTCCTACATTTTTCATTCTTCATTGAGGCACTAATAAGGCACGTCATTTTTCCAAATTAAGCCAGTTGTTTGTCCGCGCTCGTGTGTCCTTGTCTTTCTTTCTGTGTCGTCTGGTTGCGCCGGTACCTTTAGGTCTTAAGAAAGTACCAACTTGCCCAACAAGAGGTTTTGATGAAATTACTACCCCCTGTCAGCTTTACTATACGTTTCGCAAATATTTACTACTTTAGCAACGTATGGAAAGATGAGCGTTCTCATTTCTGGCCATTGTGTCAAAGTTGGGAAACACTACTAAATCTACTGGACTTAATTAGCACATGCGCTAGTAGAACTTGTCTTTGAGCGAGTTGATTCATGCTTTAAACGGAAAAAAACGGAAGCTGATGCATCACGCATCCTCAAGTTTGGAGACAAGTGTGTCAGTCCGCCCTCTGTCGGACTCACGACAAGGAAGTCGCTTTTCTAGAAGGTTACGTGTAGTGTCTTATTGAAATCTTTGCGTTGTTTTTTTTTTTCAGTTTTCTTATTTTTAGTTTTTATTCGTTTTTACCTTTCTTGTCGAGACATTTTGCTCTCCTTTCATTGTTTTCCAGTATAGTTTTTTTTTGCTTTTGTTTCATAATTCATGTGTTTGCTTTTTGACGCAGAGCCTTGTTGTTGTAGCGTTTTGGCGCCGTTACTACATTTCCTTATTTATGCTTTTTTGTCGTTGATTGAAAATCAAGTGTCACGGCAGCGAAGTTCCTACTTAGGCTATGAATATACCTTCGGTCACTACAAAGGTAGCGAATTCTCTGACGAGTACCACTACTCCTTTAGGAGTGTATCAAGCATCCATGTAGTACCACCGCCGTCGTACTGGGTAGCATTGACGCGCATCTGCAGGCGCGCACGTGGCGTCCTTTGCGGCTCACGGTGGCCGGTAGAGACCAGCCACAGTCGCTTACTTTCCGCCAACCGCCGTCAAAAAGCCAGTGCGCGGGCTCCCTTGTCCGTGCGCCTGTTGCGAACACTTTGGTCAAGGGGTTTTCTCAAGGGCGTGCGAATATTCGGATGTTTCTAAATGTTCGTCGAATTATTCCACTCTACAGTCAGGTATTCCAATTTTTTTAATGTTCGAAGTGATTCGTGAATATTTTGGAGGACTGAATATTGGATCTACTATAAATGAATGGCCATGTCCGTGTTTAGCCCGACAAGGCTTTCTGTGGCTAAGCATCGGCACTGCATGCAGTCTTAGTTGCGGCCAACTATACGAGCGCACCAGTATACGATTTGTCGTCGCCGACATACGCTGTCACGATAAGCGTCTTAAAACTACGGGCTCGGCGGCGCTGTTCACGAGACCGTGCCGGTGTGCTGGGCGCATCGAACAGCCAACCAAAGCGTGCTGTCCTGCCATTCGCCGCTGCATCCTTATGATGTATCTTTCCGGAATGCGTCGCAGAGGCCTGACCATGCCAGTAATACTGCTTCGTGATGGGCTTTCGAATTTTTCGACACTTGCTTTATACTGTGATATCTTATCATTGCATTTATGATCTGACAAGCAAGTCTAAACATTGTGTTCTGATAGTAATAGGATATGTTTTTACGACTCTTTAGTGTGATTTCTTAATATATTGACGAGTTACATAAGGTATTACTGAAGACGCACTCCTGTCTTGATATTCGATATTCTATTCAATATTCGGAGCGATTCGTGTTCGAAAAATTTGACATTCGCACGTCCTTTCTTTTCACGGATCTGACTTGCGTCGACGTTTAGTTCCAGTAAGAAACGCCGGGAATGTTTAGATTTCAGGAACGGAAACAACTCGCCCCCGTTACTTACACAGTACGACGAAGGCGCAGATACCGAAACCAGGTCTGATGCAATTATCGCAGGCCATAGTGCCACTTTAACTAGAGGAAAATGTCTTTTCGAAAGTGTTATAAGTACAACTAGCCGTTCCATCTTGAAGGCAGAAACGAATTTTTCCGCTACAGGAAACTGCTCGGGCTCTACGTGCCAGAACCACGATATAAACAATAACAGAAAAGGTTGTCTTGCCATCATTCGGGGTCATCAAAGCTTCACGTACCGATACCTATATACGTCCTTAGATGCATCCGACGCCATGTGTTGGCTAGTCGCCTCACACGATATTCTTAGATCTCAGTAATTCGATGCCACCGTGGTTTGCAAATGCAGACAAAACGCCGTGATGTCCATAGCTTGTTCCGCAGCTGCCTTGACCTGCCGCCACACGACGACCAGCATAAGGACACCTTCTTGAGACCCATCAGTGCCGGCGATTCTCCAAACAACCATTTATCTATAACTGAGAAACTTGGTGACATTGGGAGGCAAGACAGTCGCTGTCTTCAAGTTAACGACGCAAGGATCTGCAGCATTTTGCTTGCAAAACGGGTTCTCTTAAAGAGCTTATCCGCAGCTTGAGCCAACTAGTTTCTCGTCCTATCTTCAGCAACTGTGACAAGATGTTCTGCGAGACGAAGCAATAGCTACACACACCGGTTTGTTCCGCTCTCTCACGAAAATAAGAAATGCCACCGACGGCGCCTCACTGCCGACGTCGCTTTCTTCGCCTGAAGACGTGCCCAGTCTGTCAGCGACGCAAACAGCGTCGACAAGGCCAGCTGCATTTCTAAAGCCGACTGGACCCCCTTGCTGTCCGTTCCACCAGATCGAGATATACCAACTAGGATCTAGGAAGTAAGTATCCACAAATAGGTAGATTGTTATAGCTACAGACTATGTCACGCGCTACAGTGAAGCGAAGGAAAGGTCTTATCAAAGGCAGTGCGGTTAAAGTAATAACATTCCTTGCCTAGAATGTTATTCTACACCACGGCGTCCCGGAAGTCTTCGTTAGCGACAGAAGTACAGTTTCTGCAGCTCGCAAGTGATCCTGCATCGCAGCCTGACGTCGTATAGGAACACCAGCTACAAGCCCCCGCTTCGGTGTGCTCCACTGTCTTGCACATACTGTACAGGTGACCACGATTCAAACCTGAGGCGAACGCAAAGTAGCAAAGGGAAAGTGCCGCGAGAACACTTTGTTTGTGTCGACGCCCCACCAACTCAATTCACGCTACGTAAACGCGACGTTCCCAGCCATCAAGCAGGAGCATAGTTTGACACACATATACCATGAGAAGTACGTCGGGAGAAGAGTAAAACAACGAGGTGTGAAAAACGCGGACGCCCAATTTATCGCACAGCGTCAACCCGGAGAGCGTGCGTACACACCGCCGCCGCGAGTGGGACACGTGAACTCACGCTAATCAATGGGGCGAGAAGCCGCGAACACGTCACCACTGATACCGGAAAGTACAGAGATGAGTCGTTGGCCATTTCATTACAACGCCACAGCTTCGTAAACACACAAACAACGAACAGAGAAGTATACGCTCCTCGCCATGAATCGAGACACTGGCGACGCGGCGCCAGCTTGTATTGCCGTCGCAGGTGTGTAAACATGTCGCGTGCTGTGCGTCAACACCCGTCGGCGCAAGTGCGGCGCTGTTTTCCTTCGCATAGGGCGGGTGACATACTTGCCTCCCCCGAGTGCCCGCCCCAAAAGCAACGGCGATGGCGGCCTATAGTGCAAGTGCCAGGCGAACGTAGATTGGTTATGTTACATAGCGAAATGCCAGAATATTGGAAGGCGAACGGAAGAAAAAAATGCTATAGTGAAGTATACAGGGAAGCAGAATAACAACTGGTTTTATTTCGCTAAAACGACCTCCCACCATACCAAAAGCAGCTTGGGAGAAATGTAATATTGCAAGTTGCTTCATGATAATTACGCTTACTGTACACACGAAGATCTTTCCCTGAAATGGAAGGCGTGTGGTTGTCCCATAAGCGATGACGCGTTCAGGCTAGTTCGAACAATGTGTCAGTATAACTTCAGAACAATCGGTGATCTGCTTTACCGGATGCTTTTTTTTTTACTTGTCCTGTTATGGAGCAGTTACTGAAGCTCGAAGTACAAGCGCACGGTGTACATGGTGTCGGAGTGTTACTGCCCGTGCCTTTCGTAATAAAGCTGGCACGCTCGATCTAGCTTGACCTTATTCCCGGCAACATCATCGATCACCTCTGGCGAATAAACCTTAGGAAGGTCGGGCATCCCGTCGGTGCGCAATTAACAGATATGTGAGCATGTCTATTTAGTAGTTCCCACAAACAAGATCAGATACAATGAAAACACCGCGTTCTTGATTAGCGTTTCCATCGTTGGGAAAAATGAGAAGCCTCCGAATAGTGGGAGCATTTCATATAAAAAAAGCGAGTTCAGCAAAGGCAAGTGGTCGTGTCCCTTCAGGTTCCCAACCTAACAACATCATCGCTTGAGTTTCCGCATAAGCGGTGTCGTGTACAGCAACCGTGCTTAATTCTAGGCGAAAGTAAAGCGATACACGTGCATGTGGCATTGTTGCCTTGATGAGCAGCTGTACCAGAACACCAGACAAAGTACACGAGAGAACCATTTTAAGTCACTCGAAGGTAATCACGCTCACACAGTTCAGCTTGGTGAAAGGTATTCATCAAAGACGAGATAAAGACGCGCATACATGTGCACAACAGAGGACGTACTGACGAAATTCGCGTTCTGTTGACAGGAAACCTCCAGTGTCGTATGTAGGAGGAAAAGAAGCAAACAGAAAGGCGGGGAGGGCGTCCGGTAGGCTACCCTACGCGGGGAAAGGGGGAATAGAAAGGTAAGAGAGAGAGAAGGATCGAGTGGAAGAACGAAAGGCGCGTGTAGGATGGCGCCATCAGTCATAGGAATGTCGTATGTATGTTTTCTTGCGCCCTCGTATGCATGTCTTTATTCCTTTTTATACGAATCCCTACCATGAAGCTCAACCTTCTAAGGAAGTTTTCCACACAGTTGAAATCGCCACGTGTGTTGTGCATGTTTAAGGTGTCTTGTAGTGATCGAAAAAGGCATTCGGAATAAAGTATTAGGCGTGCAGTCTCCACCTCGGTGGATGTCAGCATCAGATGCAGTGCAAACGAGGCTGCCATCGCTTGGGAGGACAAAATATTTAGAGCTGCTCGGAGTTCTCCCGGAGCTCTTCAGGACAGATTCACTGCGATTCAACGGGTATTTTTAAAGACGACAGTCTTTGTTGGGCTACCTAAACGTGAGAAAGTCCTTCTGTCTGTCGCTCGATTCAACCACCCGGCAAAAACCGATTCAGCCAGGCGGTCAAAATCATCCGCACTACTAGCATCGGTGGCACGGGGTCGTACACGTCACCTCTACGCAGCGCAAAGGAAACATCAGGCCTATTTCAAGCAAATGGTATAGGTGCATAACCGTAATCAGCAGCGTTGATTTAATCAGTAATACACATTAGACTTGTTTTTACGTAGGTAAATGAAAAAGCAACGCGTTAGAAATGGTGACGATGAGACGCTACGCCGTAATTAAGCCAACAGCAATAAAAGACCCCGACAAACGGCGCGAGAGCACGGCGAACGCGGGAAACTTGCAATTGAATTGACCAACACACTCATTGCATCCATCACGCGAAGAATGACGAGGGAGCGGACAGCATGAGGGGCGGTAGGCGGGAGTGGGAGTTACGCATCAAGAACGGCAGAAAGCTGTCGTCTCGAGGTCATTTGCAGCGAAGCGAGCCATTTTTTTTTTTTTTCTACAGCGGAGCCGGGCATGGTCGTGCGCCGAGGGACCTCGTTGTCACGCAGGAGGGAAACTCGGCCCCGCTCTTGTCCTCAGCCCACTGCTACACGGCAGTGATGGTGCGAAAGTGCGCAGAAAATGTTCGGCTCGAGGTTGCCGGTTCGATCCACGCAGCCACTGATGGGACACCGTTTGACATCCCTGCCACTTGGCACCCTTGCACTTCGCATCATGATTGCCGATAAAATAACAGCGTGGCTGCTCCGAAGGTTTTCGCGGTGTGTAACTGACTTGAATATTAACCATACGCCATTAAAGGAGTACTGACACGATTTTGCAGTGGCTCAAAATGTACATTTTTCGTTTCCTAGCCATGTATTGTTAACATCCTCCGCACACGGAAGCCAGGAAACAAGTACAAAATATTTTAGTTTGGTTTTAATGTTTTCGTCGAACAGCACTGCAAGCCAGCCCCAGCGCGATGGACACTACGATGACGTATGAGAACAGTCTTAAAAATCGATGAAATCGCTGTCAGAGTCGCTGGACGACCGTGAAATTGTCGTTGTTTGCATGCCCCACGTGTAACTGACCACAGACGACAGAGTTTCAGCGACGCTATCACGAATTGCTGTCCCTACGTGACTCAAACGTACGTCCGACTATGTTGACACGTCACTAGGAAACCGCCCCCTGGTAACCGAAACCGAAAGTGGGCTTTTAAGAAAGCCATATTAAAAATATATTCATTGCCTTGCGAGGCACCATGATACTCTTCTTAGGGTTCTCCTCGCCAGTACTTTCATTTACAGCAATAATACGAGAATGTCAAAAATTCGTGTCAGTACTCCTTTAATGGTCCAACATATCTCATGACGCAGCTTCGTCTTGGGAGTTGGCCGCTTTTCCAGTTGTCAAAAAGAGGCCACGCCAATGAAAAAATAAGAAAAAAAAGCGTTTTGAAAATATCGCAACACGGCGCCAATATTCCATTTTTATAATAGCCAAATATATTTGCCGAAATCGACTTTCATCAATGACGGAGTTCAAGAGAGCATTCGTTTTCTAGCTATCTGGATATGTTAATAGAGACCGAGCCTTAAGCTCTCGACGAGTCTCATGTAATTCTGAAGCTTCCTTAAAATTGCTTTTGTAAATTTTCAGATTTTTCTTGTTCTTCTTTTTCTCTTTCTTTTTCTTTGTACGGCCAGTTACGTTGAGTCGCCTAAGTCATTTTATCCTGCGAAATACTGCAAGTAGAAATGAAGGGCCGCTGCAACATTGGCCGTCCACATTTTTTTTTTTTATTTTTCAGCGGAGCCTTCTAGCTCGGGGTAAAAACTATCTCGCACGCAGAAAACCTTGCTTTGGCTCGCGTCGCCTAGCAACCAGCCGTGCCACAGCTGGCGCACATCCTTGCGCAACCTCAACATTGCCGCGCATGCGCAGTAGTGACATAAAGGACTGCGAAAGGAAAGTCAGCGTGAGGAGGAGGGATGGGAAAGTCAGGTGAGGGTGAGTAAAACACTTAGCAGGAACCACATTACTGTAAGTTGTATGCGGTAATTAAATTACTCAGTAATGAAAACTAGAAGAGAAGCTCAGGGGTAGATAGAGGCGTGAATCGACGAGCAGATCGCTAAGAACGACGTAGAACAGGGAATGTCGCTGGAGCCAGCGTTTCGACAAGTGGACTTGTCTTCGTCAGGACGGCACTTGTCTTCGTCAGTTGCCGTGCTGACGAGGACAAGTCCACTTGTCGAAACGCTGGCTCCAGCGACATTCCCTGTTCTACGTCGTTCTTAGCGATCCGCTCGTCGACATTTGCAGTAATATGTGATATGCAATGAACAACTTTTGTGGGTCCCAATATGATAATGTAATATTAATTACGTACTTCAAGCGAAAGGGAAGGGGTCAAGGGCTCGTTCTTTATATGTTTGAAACAACTTAATGAGCTAACAGACAATGAAGCCTAGGAACTTGTATTGTAATTACTTGTATTGTAATTGTGGAGAAAGTAGAAAGGAATTAAAGTGGACGAAAAGACAAACCTGCCTTCGGTGGGACCCGAACCCACGACCTTCGGATGTCGCGTCCGATGCTCTACCAACTGAGCTACGAAGGCGGCCGTCCCCCCGTCCACTTTATTGTGTATTTATGTACGTATTATCCTGGGAGTGTTAGGCAGCGCCACTCGTAGCCAAGGCGGCGTGTGTAGAACACACTTTCTTGCCAGGTGGCGTCACGTAGAACGTGAACTTAGATGAGCTAACATCAAGAGAGTAATTTTGAGACAATTACACATTACTTTCCCAATTAATTTCGACTAAAATAGAGCCTATGACACATAAAAGTGACCAAAAAAGGAAAGGAAGACATGTGGCTGATCTCCCTGTTATAGGAATCGGTATAACACGAAAGTGAAATCACCGAACTGCGCTCTCGGGGAAGGGTAGCCTCAGCGACAGCACTGACACTACCCTACCAAGGCCGCACTATACGTGTGCTTTGGTGTTATGACGATATTTCGCTGTACCGATTCTAGGTGGCGGCACAGCCGCGGCCAATGGAGACCACGACGAGGAGAGAGTATCCCAATGCATTGCAGAAAGTGTGGCGGAAATGACGTCAGAAATTTTGTGCCAAGCAACAACTTATAGGGCAGACAAAACAGCAGACGCCCTGAGAGGTCTTTGCGTGTAACGGAAGTTCGCACTTCGACGTGCCAATTTGTTTTCGCGAAGTAATATTGGCGCACGGTGCTGCCTCTGCGTGAGATTAAACGTTTTTAAGCGCGAGTACATGCAGCGCGCGCGGCACTCGACGGCACTGAGCCGGTTTAGTAGCCATTCACTGCAACACCATCGCGCGTGTATTCGACCACATTTTACGTTGAGAACTAGAACACTGCTGCGGAGTACTTAACGAACATGTGCGTATTCGTGATTATAATGTGCTAAGAATACCTAACATGCGGCGCGCACACACCTCACAGAACGCAAGTACACAGTAGAGAGTTTTAGTTTGTCCGTAAACTTCTTCACGTTTACGTATACCGGTTTAACGGTAAAGTGTACGTGACCAGCAGCGCTGGTGACGACACCTGATGATGCGGAACCTAACCAGGCACACAAGAAACTAATATTATTGTTGCTTGCCTGTTTTGCTTGACTTCTAGTGTAAAGCATTGGACGTGAGAGAATAATTCACTCTGAGTACTTTCATTACCTCTTTCGAAGAAAACGCTCACGCTACTAAAAAGAAAACCGAATGCATTGTAGTTAAGCAAACCGCGAATAGATGGCGCTAGCAGTTCTACTTGCACTGTAAACAAGCACGGTAAACCGGTATCCTCAAACGTGAAAGCTTAGGGAAAAACTAAAACTCCCTAATGCCTTCCCATAGAATAGAATGGTTGGCACAGTTTCGAAAACCGCGATACTCTCTGTCCACGCTTTTTAGCTGCATGAGGAACGCCACAAACAGAACTTTACGTTTGTGCGTTCCTGTCTGGCGAACAAAGTGTGAACTATGCAGAGCTTCGCGTGCATATGCATCGGTAATGCCTCAGGAATGAAGTGTAAACGTGAGCATGGGAAGATACAATGGCTCATTCCTCTGAGAGCGACTTGCGCCCATGCACGCAACGGCTGAGCATTTCCTAGACTTGCGCGCTTGCAAGGCGAAATACTACGCAAGCTCTACGGCTTTCATTTACACAACTCCGCGCGTCCACGATTAAAAATAACGGGCCGGAGACTCAAGACAACCTCCGAGATGTGGGAGCGCGTGAGCAGTCCTGAAGGTCATGTAAGAAAACAGCCTGTTTAGCTGCTTTGTTGGTAGGCGGCGCTACTAATGTTATCAATGGGGAGGCTTCACGAATGTGACGTCATGGCCTCTCCTCAGTTTTTCCTTCCTCCATGAGAGAGATGGAGTATGTTTAAATGAAGGGTTATAAGGTGCATTCGTGCTCCTTCTAACATGGCCAATTATACCTCAGTCGGTAGACTGGGCTATCGTAGGCCATGTTAGAAGGAGCACGAATGCACAAAAGAAAAGAAAAAGAAGACGATAGCTCAGTCGGTAGCACGGCGGACACCTTTCATCGCGATTCGAGCGATCGTGGATTCGATCCCGTCCGTATTGGTGATTTTTTTTCTGCTTGCTTTTTCTTTGTCATTCTTTCTGTAAATTTTACTGCATCATATCCGTTACGGTAGTGACGTATAGTGACGTAGTAAGGCTGTGGTGGACTCCGGCATAAAACACTTTCGTGTTAAAAATAACAGACAAAGTAATCTAAGTTTCAGATGCGTAACCGTGCTCCACGAAGAAAGTAGGTTCTTCTTTACACCAAGCTACGACAATCCCTCTGGCTCCTGTATCTAGGTCCCTCACGCCACATGTTTGGCCGATGTGAACAAGGCCAGGTTCACTCCTACTTCGGATGACCACTCCCGAGCTTTTCATTTTGTTCGAAAGCTCTCGGGCAACCGCGGCTCTGCGCCAACGCCATGTAGCAAGCGGCATTGCACATCGACGGCATTGCACATTGCAGTGAGAGTAGGTGGCTCGTTACGTGTAGCTCCTGCTTGGTGCAGATGGCCTTTGGAGTTAGCCGTGGACGCGCCACGCGGGCGCGGCCAGGGACGGTCGCGTTTCGTGCATTGCCAGTCGTGTGATGTCCGCTGTGTACTGTCAGCAGCCGCAGGGTCTTTGTCGTGAGCTCGGGAAGATGAGCATGCGTTGCGGAAACGAAACCTAAGTGTGTCCAAAAGTACTTCTTGGGCGAGTTGGTGCCTATGCATAATCAGTGCCTCCTCTGCATAATATATGTGCTGTTTTGTGGCGCGGAAACATGAAAAGGGACAGAAAGAAGAAAGAGACAGTGAAGCGCCAACCACCAAATGTTTAATGGCAGAATCAACCGATGCATCAAGAGTCGCACGAGACGCACGGGACATAGCGTGAAAAGTAGCGTGATAGCGAAATAAGGAGCTAAGTGCATCAACGCCCCATCGATTGCTTGGACTGCAAAGGAAATTACATATCTGGATGGCACTGGATTGCGTGGCTGATATATTGGCCCTGTGTTCGCATTACTGCCATAAATACAATATTTTTTCCGAAATAAAGATCAGTTGAAAGTTAGCGCACGTCCACGAGTTTGTCGCCTCAGCGTTATGGCTTCATTTTATGGAACCACCCGGCAGCCTAAATGTTTGAGGATCGCTCAAGCTTCGCGGCCTTTGAGAGTCGAAGCCTATTGGCCTAGAGATCGACATGTAGATGGCAGCACTGTCACCGCGTGAGTGTGGATGGGCGTTCGCCGGCGTGCATTGAAAAAATGCCGCCCGCATCTTCCCACGGGGGGAACTCGAGTAAATGCGTCGCACAGTGGGGGGGTATCGCGTGAATGTTGCGTGATTGGGTATGGTTTGGGAATGCTTAATTGTTATTTCGTCTTTATTATTCTTATTTATTGAATGAAGGAGAAGCGAAGGCAAGGAGTGTAAAGTTAAAGTGTGTCTTTATTGCTTGGTGCCGTCGTTGTATTGGACAGCACCAAGGTGGGCGCTTGCGTCCGGAGCCGCGTCCCGTTGACGACGTTTGAACGCCGCTTCTCGCTCACGTGCCCGGGGTCTTAAAGCTCGCTG
This sequence comes from Hyalomma asiaticum, assembly GCA_013339685.2. Taxonomy (NCBI): domain Eukaryota; kingdom Metazoa; phylum Arthropoda; class Arachnida; order Ixodida; family Ixodidae; genus Hyalomma; species Hyalomma asiaticum. The sequence goes on along the minus strand of CM023487.1, from coordinate 102,021,605 downwards.
CTCACGTTTCGCCGCTGTTTCTCGTGCACGAAGTTCGGAATCCGCAGCTCGGCGTTGCCGTTTCGCAGAAGCGTCGCGCTGCCCGAGTGATGGATTGAATTCCGAACGCGCGCTCCGCCGCTTATATACACACCGCCCGCGTTCGAGGGAGAGGAGTACGGGGGAGAGGTCCGCACCCCCACTGCGCATGCTCGGCTTGCTGAACGCCCGGTGGGCCGGCACGAGACGAGCCGCGCATGCGCAGTGGGGGTGGTGACGGCGCCGCCGACGCCGAAGCGCGACATCGTGCGACTAAGAAATGCTCCGCATTTAAAATTACACCATCTCCCGCTAAAGGGGACCATGAGGCGATGCGAAGCAGCTCGGGGGGTGCACACTGCGTTTGCAATTGGTTTGACGGGAGATGGTGTAATTTTTTTTTTCAATCAAGAAACTCGCTAGCAGACGCTGCCTGCGTCAGTGTTGTCTCTCGCGGCGTTCTGTTGTGAGCAGTTTGAGGCAGTTGTTAGGTAAATAAAAGCTTTAATTGCATTCAAACGGTAATACATGCGTCCTTCGATAGCACGTCAGTGCAGTAATCACGCAAAATGTTTTTATTCCACGTGAAGGAAGCATGATATTCCATTCAACAGGGCACTGATATCAGCCACCCTCACAGTTTTACTTCATCAGCAGTTCTCGCCATCTATTTTTCTTTCACCATACTTAAGTTCCCTACTTTATACAATCTTTCCACTGCTGTTACATGACTGAAAGAGTTTGGTATTGAGTTCTCGCTCATTAAATGTTTTTATACTCAAACGCATCGCTTTCATAGCATGATTGCTTGTATGACCGTGACAAGAAAATGTTTATTTTTCATGCACATAAAAAAAGGTGTTTCCTTCAAGCGAAAAACGTCTGCCATTTTCCATCATGCTCACAATCGCACATCGCGAGATGATATCGCTCCAGACGTACTGCATTTACATTTACGCGTTGATGCTTTCCGCTTGACTTATTCAGAAGGACCCTAAGTGCACTTCGCCGTATACTTGAAATGCACACCAGCATCCAAACTGAAAGAACTGTGCCGAACCGGAGGTGCGACGATGACATAGAACGCTCACGACACAGGCGTTCAGTGGTTTTAAGAAAGAGTAAGGACTGCAGCGCAATGCCAAATAATACTATAGCTAATACTTTTATGCCTGGCTAAGAATACATGAAAGCATTCAACACTGCACCGGCTCAGGGAACAAACACATTGGAGAGCATGTGTGACGCACGCGCTCATGTAAAAGCGCAGTGGCTAGCAGGCGACGCAAGCACCTATCCACACTTGGGAGCTTCGTCCACTCACCGCTAGGAGCCGACTGCGTTCTATCTCGAGGCCAGTATAGGGCCACTGGTTCCCGTTTGCATCGTCTGCTTTTAACAGAATTGTGTTTTCTCGCACATCCAAATTACAATCCGAGCTATCATGTCTGTCAGTGTTAAGTCGTAGTTAAAAAGACCGACAACAAATATTTAAGGTACCTCTGTTCCTTATTTCAAGGGAACGCTTAGTAACGGTCAAAGTGTCCAATCATGCACTGTCAACGGGGAAAACGCCGTGAAACATATTTTGTCAGAATTTTTTACCTATACGGAGTCTTCTAAGCAACACGTGTTACAAACCTGGCCGACAGCCGCTGGGTGTGTTAGCGCCAGGTCCTGCCCCGGTTAGAGGCATCATGTCGGTTGCCGCCAAGGCACCGCCGCTTCAAAGCGTCGATTCCTTTAACTGCGTAGAAAGCAAATAATAGGGCGCAGATGTGTTTTTATACACCGACTGCAATTTGAAGCCCAAGTTATGCTCGCATGAACAGCAGCAGGCGACGTACAACAATTTAACGACTCCAGAGCGCTGTACGAAGGTTTCACCACCAGGCTAGGCCATGTTTCAGTTGCGGTGATTTTCAAGCTAAGTTTAAAAATACAGATCCTTTTCGAATAGCGAAAGGGTGTTCGATTCTATCACTACAATTCAACCTTGCACAAAGGTCCATTCGCACGCACTGGCCAGTTGTCGGCCCCTTGAACACTTTTGACGCGACAGCGAGCTCGAATCTCAAAAAATCCGGCATAGGCGTCCAAGGCGGAAATAGCCGTGTTTCCCGAAGCGCCCGACCACGCATGCCCTCTAGCACAGGTGCATTATTTAACGCACTGCAATGTCTCAAATTAAATTCGTCTGAAAAAGCTGTAGACTACGACTCATGTGACACCTACTCACATGATAGCTAGTACCGTGATTTGAATTTACGAGAAAACATACTTCTGCTACGAGGAGTAGAAGCGAACGAGGCCTAATGACGCTATATAGCGTTCCACTCTCAAAGGGGGAGCTCAAGCTTCTTTCAACTTTTTCTCACGGATTTTACATTAAGGAGTTCATTTTAGTTCGCTAATGCAACTACGCCATGGAGGAGGGTTTCGCGTGTTCGGGTAACGGTAGTAGCTCGTAATGATTATTTTTGCCGTGGATGCCTACGCTGACGCGGGAATTCCCGTGGCGCGAGCTCCTTGTCGCTATCACGTTAAAAATCTGTACTCTCTGAAGACAGTGGTCTAGTGGCTATGGTACTCGGCTGCTGATCCGAGGGTCGCGGGATCAAATCCCGGCCGTGGCGGCTGCATTTCGATGGAGGCGAAATGTTGAGGCCCGTGTACTGTGCGATGTCAGTGCACGTTAAAGAACCCCAGGTGGTCAAAAATTTCCGGAGCCCTCTACTACGGCGTCTTTCATAATCAGAGCTGGTTTTGAGACGTTAAACCCCACAAATCAATCAATCATCTCTGAAGACACTGCGCGCTCCTGCTCTTGCAGTCATCCCTGTCCTTCCTGATGCTCCTGGCTCCCGTGGGTCTTCTGGCAGCGTCGGCGGTGCCCTGGTGGTCGGAACAGGCAGTACCGGTGGGACTCACCGCTCAACGCCGTTCACCGCCAGCGCTGGACGTGCAGGCAGCGCTTCTCGCGGCACTGCCCCCCGGCGACCTGTGCCCGTCGCACGCCGGTGTTCGCGACCTCTGCCAACAGTGCGCCAAGGTCACCAAAGACCCAAAGGCGTTTCGCATGTGCTGCAGTAACACCCGCGAAGCGCGCACGTGGTGTGCTAGCTTCCTCGACTTCGGCCTCAACTGAGCATGCTGATACAGTGCCTGGCGTCCCTCACCGAACGCGATGCCTTGGCAACCGTAGCAGTGACTGCAATGCTGCAATGCCGCTGTTATGGGGCTGCTCGTTCGGGTCTTCTTTACCCGTTGTCAGTACTGCAGAATATTCGTTGTTTTCTCCGCTTGTCTGCTGCCTTAATGATTCCACATACTTAGACCCCCTTTTCATAATTTTTTAATGTAGGTTCTATATTTAACGGTTCACTGAGAGATCAGGGCCCTGCTAGGTTTTGCTCTTTACTGCTTTCTATAAGGGAAACTTCCTAGTTTCTACGTCCATATTACTCAGTTCTATTCATCATACTAGTACCAAAACAGAGACTGTTTTCTAGTTAAACACTATAAATATTTCCTATTTGCCTCTCATTAGCAGCACAAAGAAAAACAATGAAAACTGATACAGCACCACATGGTTTTTGTTCAGCCGCCACTTTATCGATGCTCCAAACACCCATTGTGGTTCACATGAATGTGTCCCCTATTAAAAGTGAAGTTTCTTTTTGAGTTAACACTTCCATTATTCAGTCTAGCTTCTTTTTGCTCGAATATCACCTTACTGCTACCTTCCGCCCGAAATGTAATACACATCTTCGCAATGTTCAGTATCGCATACTTTCGATCAGTTCAACGATGTTTTATAGCAGTTCTCGTAAATCATCGCCTCAATATGACATCGTCGTATGTTATCAGTGTTGGTGCTACGAAGCTCCGGGTCGGCACAACAGTGAAAATGGCCTTTCTAGTGTGTGTCCGTCCTGTTCCTGCCTTTTCACAAATAAACTGCGCACTTGTATGTTAAGAAGGCTTTCGTAATACTGCTTATTTTTATATAGAAAAATCTTTTTGTTCGAAAAACTGACAAAGACAACAGACGCGCAGAGAAAAAGCGCACGGTTTGGTGAGTGCTTTAACAGTTTCGTACAAGTTTTGGAGACACTTCGCAAGGACAGTAAAACGAAAAGCATCTGCCCACCGGCAACGGTAAGTTGGACTGCACATCCTTGGGTCAGCCACTGTGGTGTCGTCCGCGAATCGTAGAACACTGGTCTTGCACGTTATAAGGATCACGCGACGATGGTACTTCGCTGATAGCAGAGGTGTGAGTGCTAGAGTTAAAAAAAAAGTCACAGTTTCGCCGCAAGGGCGAAGCAATGAATGCGATAGCAACAAACGGGACCGCAACGCGAAGAGCGTGGAGGCAGCTTGAAATTTCCCGCGCGTCCCTCGAGCTCAAATGAGGCCGCTAAATGAACAAACAGAAGATGAGCGCGAACTATCAAATGAAGCACGCGCGAAACGAACGCACTGATATACACCGAACTATACACCGAACGAGCGCGAATAAGCTGTCACAACGGATACCCTCAGTTTGAACAAGCGCTCCTGCTGCAAAGGCGGCCGTTGCGCGCCTCGCGCCATCTCGCTGGTAATGAAGAAACGCTTACAAGCGCCTGCCGTCTCGAGTCCTGCCAGCGATAAAGGGTGTGTTTATAAAGGGCTCGCCGTTAGCTCCCTGAAGGATCTGCTCTTTGCGGCGTAGTGGTTAGCGCCACGCGCTACGGAGCGAGAGGTTCCTGGTTCGATTCCGCGCTTCGAAAGCATTTACCTAAATTATTTTTCTGTGGGATATATATATATATATATATATATATATATATATATATGTACATACTTATACATACACGGTTCATGACGGCGGCCGACGGGGACGGCAAAAACCAGCCGAAACTGTCCATATAATTGCTATATCGCAAAAAAAACCGCAGTTTCGCCAGAACGGTGAAGTAATGAATGCGATACCAATGTATGACACATCTACGAAGTAAGACTAGCAGCTTTCGGGGCAGTCTGAATCGTAGTGAACGTGGGCTTATTACAGTAAGCATGCCGGTGAGTGATGTACCATGTGACGTCGAACGGCAGAGGCAACGGCCCAGCAAAGCTGCGAGCTAAGTCATGTTGTTTAGATGTCTTCTGGCACGCGCTTCACACCGCGCAACCGTGCTAGGCAGCTCGCACTTTGCACCATTGAGAAACTTGGCCCAGCACAGCGAAGTCAAGCGAGCGCGCACCAAGTATACTGCTCGATCACTTTATTCACACTGTGTTTTTCTTTCGTCACCCAGAAGAGCACTAGGAGTTCTGCGATAGTCGTTGAGGTCCCCGCATGGAAAAACCTTTGGTGCAGGTGCGTCTCGATAAGTTCAGTGGCGATGTGATCACTGGGAAGCAGAATTGGGTGCTTGATACGTTCCTTGGTTTTAAGGTTTCGTCTCACGTTTCGTAGTCTGGTTTCAATGCGCAGCAAACCATCCGCCTCTGCCAGAAAGCGATGCAAATCCCGAATTTTAGAGGCCTTGTGGATGTCGCGTCCTGCGTGGAGGGTTGCTAATTCTGGGCCAAATCGTTTCCTTTGGATAATCGGGATCCAATAACTTTCAGAATTGTCAAGCTCATCTGCCGTTAGGTGCCCCTCAGGGGATGGCAGGCCGCGGGACGCTGCGACAAACCTCAAAACCCATGCATTGACCCGGAGATGATATTGGCGAAAGCACAGCAACGTCTTCAACGTATCGTAGTAGAGGTTTGGACCTCCTTCCAAGTGGTCATTTAGAGAAGTTATTCTAGTGTCATCAGAGGACGCGTCGAAGACAAGTCTGTGTCTGGTCGTGCACGACTCTCTGATCGCTTCTCGATGGAGCATGCTATACTTTGTTGTATTCACGTCCTCTATGACGCGATGATTCACATCCTCGATGACGCCTGGTTCCGCATGACGATCCTCAAGATACTGTCCGACTGCTGCATCACAGCTGCGCAGAATGTTCTTATCTCGGGATAGCCGACGAAGGAGGCAGCAAAACCATTTGATCGCTACAACGAGGTTATCGTGCAGGTCGGACTGCAGGTTTTTACAAGGCAGACGAATTTCATATCTTTTGTCGCATAACTCAGTGGTTTCTTTGAAAGCTTTTAAAACTTGCTTGTCATAAAAGGATGGCTCCACAGCATCTGTGGTCCCTAAGCTTTCGAGTTACCGAAACTTTTTGATATCGAAGCATGCGCCTTCGTCATTAAAGCAGCAATTGGTTCGGAGTACACAAACATTCGCGGTTGTATGCGGACGAACGGCTTCATCGTTGTTTAAGGGTTCTTGGATCCTCCAACCCAATGCCGTTTCAGTGGAAAGAAGACCTTTGTGTTTGTCATCCCGCGTGACGTCCTTTCCAAGAATTTTTCATAACTAGTGTGACCCAATTAATAAGCTAATGCCTTCTTCTTGTTTAATGTGTGTGAAACAAAGAGCGTCAGCCAACCTGCGGCCACGATTCTGCAAGTCTTTGATAAATTCGTGGTTTCTGGGTGCTTCGATGAGGTCTTCACAAATGTGTCCGATTTCTATTGCCTGAATGACATGGTGAACGCCATCAAACTGACTCTGCAAGGTGACTTCGACCAGTCGGCGACGAGTAGTTTGACCTGCATACTTGTTTCCAAACACATTGACGGTAATGTCAGTCTCGCCTAACACTTTGAGGCTCATTTTTCTCGAAACGTCTTCCTTTATGAAAGTGCGCTGGCTACCGTTATCCGAGATGCCGCTTATGTAGCCCGAGCTCTTGGCGCCATTTATCCATCCTCTGAAAGTTTGAAGAAGTATGGTGTCGGTATTACTTCTCATATCTCCCTGTGACACAGCATGCATGGAAGTGCTGCACGTTATTTGCAGCGGTGGCGTAGGTACGTTAGGGCCTTTCGCCTGTGCTCTGGAACATATCGAGGTAGCGTGTCTTCTTTGACAATGCGAGCAGCTCACCTTACGCCGACAGTCGATTGCTCGGTGGCCCTGTGTCGTACACCTGAAGCAGCAGCCAGCCGGCGACAGTAATCGCTTTTTTTCCGCGTCATGCATCGGTGCATCACAATTCTGCGTTGGATGTGCCTGCTGGCAGAGGACACATCCCTCCACCCTCGTCCTGGCGCTGTTAGTGAGGACTGCAGCTGATGTCGTTTCGCGTTTCCCACGGCTGCTGGACGGACGCTGTTTACCGTCGTACGACACGCGTTGCTGGTAGGTAGCCAGCTCTCTGCATTCCACCTCGATGCGCAGGTAATCTAGAAGTTGATGAAGTTCTTGCGATCTTGGCTGGTCATTAGCACTTGACGCCGCAAGTCGGTAGTATTCCACCATTATGTCGTGTGGAATCGACTTCATCAGCAGCTCACAAACATGGCGGCGTAGTTCGACTCAGAGACCCCGAGACCTTTGAGGCCTCTGATGTTTACTTGGACGAAGTCGTAAAGGCTCCTAAGTGCACTAACGTTCGCCGACGTAGTGACAGGCCGTAATGTGCGAAGATTTTCCAGGTATTTTTGTTCAATGATGCGCACATCTCCAAACTGCTCCTTCAAGATGGAAATGGCATCATCGTAACTGCTGTCTGTCGTAAGGCTGCCTGTAATAGCCTTTGCCGCCTGGCCGTCTAGCAGAGACCGGATGTAGTGGAACCGATCGACGTTGCTAAGCCGTGGGTTCTCGTGCACTGAATGGCGGAGGAGGTCCCAAAATGGAAGCCATTTCGTGGGGGAACCGTCGAACCTTGTTAAGTCGACCTTAGGAAGCCTTGCTTCGGACACGACGGAGGGTTCGCTGGATGCGAGGAAGAAGGGTCAATTGGGCGATCACCATTGTGGCTCGAAGTCGCCGAATAGACCCTTTTCATAAACTGTAAGCTAGCTTTCCTGCAATACAGCTTGCCCTACTAATGGCGGCATTGGCAATCCGGCAAACAACGTGTGCAAGCGCAATTTGCTTCCGATGGGGCACGTAAAATATCGAGCCAGGCCTTCTGATACAAACAACCCAAAAAACCGGGCCGCAGCATGTGCAGCTTGAATTTTGACAGCATTTAAAAAAGGGCAGCTGTCGCCATTAGTAGGGCAAGTTGCATTGCAAAGAAGCTAGCTTTACAGTTTATGAAAAGACCAACGCATCCTGAGGCCCGGTCTTCGTATTCAAGCACAGAGTCAATGTCCGCAGCCATCTCGTCATCCCTCATCTCTGCGTGTAGAGCTTCATTGGCCTTCGCGAGCTCATCGATGTTTTTCTCGATGCGCTGAAGAACGCTGCGAAGACCCGCCAGATCGGATGCTGCGCTGGCTAACAGATCGTTGGCTTCTCGGATGATCCTCGTGCTGTGTCGCCGTCGAGCAGCTCTCACATTTCGCAGGCGTTCCATGGTCCTCCACGAAAGCCAGGTCAGGGTTTCGGCACCAGTGTAAAGTCCGAGGACTTCGATGAATAATAACCAGGCTTCGAAGGGCTGCGGAAGACAATACGCCCGAAGAGCGCCGAGCAGCGAGACGCCACGAGCCGTTTATTCGAAACAGAAGAAGAAGAAGAAGAAGAAGAAGAAGAAGAAGAAGATGATGATGATGATGATGATGATGATGATGATCCTCTTTTATGGCGCTCACGCACTGAGGGGGATAGGCCAAGAATCGGGCCGCAGTAGTCAGTAAATCTAGTGTTGTTTCAAGAGGAACTGAGCCAATAAGAATAAGAACAAACAAAAAGAAACAGAAAAAGAACTACAGAAAGAAAGAAGGAAAGACTAAAACAAAACTGAACGGTCCAGTAGTCAGAGTAACAGATGGAATAGAAGGGATGCAACAGTAATGAAATTTGTCGATATGGGGGCAACGAAGATTGATTTTCGCACAAATCGGGATTGGAAGTACAAATAGAACACCACGCGCCACGCGCTCGCGATCATATTTCGTCTTCTTGCGCCCGCTATTTCATTTCTCTGGTTAACAGCGGGAATGTCTTGTGTACCATTCGAGTATACGGAATGGCGGCCTCTAGATACAGAACAATCTCCGCACTTGTATGCATAATTAGCGAGATTACTGCTAATTAACTTTTTAAATGCGAAGCATTTCTTAGCGAACTTCGGCGAGTTTGAGCGTATCTATCTATCTATCTATCTATCTATCTATCTATCTATCTATCTATCTATCTATCTATCTATCTATCTATCTAGCCGCCTACGATTTTGTGCTCTCCTGGCCGTTTCGCTAATCGGATGTTTACGAAAATTGGTATGCCACACCATGACTACATCACGAAAATACATGACAGGTCATAACATGAAAATCATGATATACATATCATGAGTGACATGATTTACATGCCATGGTCATAGTGCTCTCCTGGCCGTTTCGCTAATGGGATGTATGCGAAAATTGGTGTGGCACAACATGACTACCTGACGAACATAATGACAGGTCATAACATGAAAATCTTGACATGCGTGTCATGACCGGCATGATTTACGTGTCACGGTCATAGTGCTCTCCTGGTCGTCTCGTTAATGGGATGTATACAAAAATTGGTATGCCACAATATGACTGCATGGCGAACATAAATGACAGGTCATAACATGAAAATCATGACATGCATGTCATGAAGGACATGATTTACATTCCACGCGTTTCCTTAACGGGACGTATACGCAAATTGGCACGCCACAACATGACTGCATCACAAACATAAATGACAGGTCATAACACGAAAATCATGACACGCATGTCATGAGTGCCATGATTTACATGCCACGGTCTTAGCGCTCTCCTGGCCGTTTCGCTAAAGAGATGTATGCGAAAATTGGTATGCCATGACATGACTGCATGGCGAACATGACTGACAGGTCACAACATGAAAATCATGATATGCATGTCATGGGCGACATGATTTACATGTCACGCGTTTCGTTAACGGGATGCATAGGAAAATTAGCATGCCTCAAGATGACTGCATCATGAACGTAAATGACAGGTCATAACATGAAAATCATGACATGCATGTCATGAACGACATGATTTACATGCCACGGTCTTGGTGCTCTCTTGGCCGTTTCGTTAGTGGGATGTGTAAGAAAATTGGTATGCAACAATATGACTGCTTGACGAACATAAATGACAGGTCATAACATGAAAAGCATAACATGCATGTCATGGGCAGCATGATTTACATTCCAGGCGTTTCGTTAATGGGATGTATACAAAATTGCTATGGCAGAACACGACAGCATGACGAACGTAAATGACAGGTCATAACATTAGAATCATGACACGCGTGTCATGACCGGCATGATTTACATGCCATGGGCCTGGCGCTATACTGCCGTTTCGTTAATGGGATGTATGGGCTCCGTCTACTGACCAGAGGGCGCTATGTAGCTCTCGTTGGACGGCTCAGTCGCGCACGGTGGAAACCGAGGCGACAGCGACGCGTGCGTTTCTTCGCTGCTTTCCGGGCGTGCTGCGAACCACACCAACGGTCGCGGCGTCGCCCTTTGGAACAGTTTGCCGCAGGTTTGGAGCGCGCGTCTCAAAGGAAATAAAACGAGAAAAGGTGGGACGGGCGGTCGCTGCTTCTATAGAGTTTGAGACGCGCATCGCGTGCGCGTGTTTCCCTGCCACAGTCTGCCCAATTTTGCTTCTTCTTCCCGCCAGGCAGTGCATTCTGGCGCTGATGTCGCACATGGAAAACTCGACTGCACGGAGCCTATACGACAATTAGTTTGGCACAACATGACTGCACGACGATCATAAATGACAGGTCATAATATGAGTATCGTGACGTGCATGTGATTAGCGGCATGATCTACATGCCACTCGTTTCCTTAAAGGGATGTATACGAAAAATGCTATGGCACAACACGACTGCATGACGAACGTAAATGACAAGTCATAACGTTAGAATCATGACATGCGTGCATGAGCGGCATGGTGGCCGTTTCGTTAACTTCATATGTACCAAACTCGGTATAGCGAGACAACAATGTAAATCCATTTTACGTTCCTTATGCGTGCTTCGCATTTACTTGATTCCCACTGCACGTGGGATCTGCCAATTCTTTAATTATCAGTAATTGGTGGCGACAGCAAATGAGTACTTTGGAGCCCGTCCTCGACACTACCTATCCCAACGATCAAATTTTGAATAGCGGAGTGCATGTCGGAGCTACGCGAACAAGTAGTTCCCCGTGGCAGGCTCCTTGAAACCGAAACTGGACGGAAAAAGCGTCTGTGACGTCGATGTCGCCGCCTCCCCGGATTTCGTCACTCGCCCACGGCGCCCAACGCCGCTGATAACAAGGAGATAAGGCAAGCTGCCTGCGCGGCCGGAGCGGCGGTGACCACGGGCGAGTGGCGAGTGACGAAAGCCGTGGGGGCGGCGACATCGACGTCACAGACGCTCTTTTTCCGTCCAGTTTCGGTTTCAAGGAGCCTGCCACGGGAAACTAATTGCTCGCGTAGCTCCGACATGCACTCCGCTATTCAAAATTTGATCGTTGGGATAGGTAGTGTCGAGGACGGGATCCAAAGTACTCATTCGCTGTAGCCACCAATTACTGATAATTGTAAAGTTGATTAGCGTGATTTCGCTAATTATGCATACAAGTGCGGAAATTGTTCTGTATCTAGAGGCCGCCAATGCGTATACTCGAATCGTACACAAGACATTCCCGCGATTTATGTTTTTGTAATTTAAAAAATATGTTGCAACTAAAAAATACAAGTAAGACCACAACGGCCGAACTCCTTCAGAACATTCCATCGTCGTTCTCTTCTGCAGCCACTGGTACACCAGCTTCCCACGGAGGACGCTCGCGTCTAGCCAACAGTACTTTAGGTTTTCATTGCAATAACGATTATATGGACTGCATCGAGACTGCATACTGCATCGAGACGATCCTGGGAAAGCCATTGTCCACCTAACGACAGGTCAAGCGACGAACACGGCCCTAAATGGTTGCTCATTTTGGGTAGCGTGGCGGCTAAGAATGCCACCGCGGTTGAAAGCGGCAGGGGAGGAGGAAGTGGCGAGTGCACTCCCACGTTTGAGAACACTAGTATTTTAGGTTGCGGGAGGAGGAAAACACAAATTTTGGAAGCGTGCTGCATAATGAAATAGTGAACCAACTGCATCAGCGACACGCCATTGCACCTGTCTGTTAATGAGATGAGTTTCCTGAACGCCACGATAGCAAGCTAAGCCTCGTATTTTGCGAAGCACCACCTTGCACACGCGTGCAATGTGGTTGCTGGCGGTTATATCTTAGACAGGCGTTGGTTAGACCATAGCCTCCTCGATAATTCTGTGCCTGTCAAAGGGTGGTTGAATGGCTGTTGCCTTTCCCTATCTCTTTTGGTCATTTCCACCACAGCCAGTGCCGTGCGTGGCCATCTCTTCGTTAGATCTGATCGATTCAGAAAAGGTACACGGAACCACGCACAAAAAGGTGCAGGTGGTGTCGACACCTGGTGCAGCAGCTCCCAGCAGCCGTTTTCGCGGTGCAAATAGAGCTCCGTCCCCGCCGCCCAAATGTGTGAATCGAACGTTGAAGTGCAGGCCTGTCGTCTGCTGCAGGGCCAGCTCGAGGAGTTATTGTTTCAAGCAGCCTGCTTGCGCTCGCTACAACTATGGATGGTGATATGCTACAACAAAATCTGCGCGCGGGCGCGCGAAACAAGACGTGATATTTATATTATGCGCATCCACGCATTTGCCGACACGAACGACGCGATACAATCTGCACCCTACCAATAGTGAAAAGAAAAAGTGAACGTGAAAACAAGCCGTCATCGTGCACGTGTTCAGAGAAAAATGTCAAACATTTCCCACTTTCACTGAATTACTTCCTGTGATTTCGCCGCGGCGTACGTCCTAACCATCTCCATTAGACTAGCCGACGCCGTCGTCTGCACGCGTCGCCTGACGGGCTAGCGAGGCTGCACCAAAACGCTGCACCCACAAGCTGGGAGGTGCAAAGGCGCACGGCACCGCGGCGGCACCTTAGCTGCACTTCGCCACAATCGAGGACGGAGGTGCAGCGGGCGCCGCTGTACAGCGAGGGATCGAGGACGGTGGGGCAGCGCACCGGGAAAAGGTTGCAGAAGGTGCAGGGAACCTTGGCTGAATCGAATAGACCTGTTGTCTCTGCTGGGATCGCAACACTGCAGAGTCGTCACGTGCACTTGATTTGTCAGTTTTTGTCATGTAGCATAACACGCACATTTTTATTCATATTTATTGGTGATGTACTTCTGGACCTGAAATTTACGTTGACTAACGTGATGGAACAATGCTTTTGACGTGCATCCTCGAGCTAGCAGTTACACCACATGTTCTCGCGGTGCTGAGGTTATGTTTGTGCATACATATTGTTACGGTTGAACAGTGGGCGATGTTTATTTACAGGGCGAGGTTGGCGATGATCAAGCGATGATGGTGTCGATCCGCTGCATACCAGCTAACGTCGTCTTCCTTCTCTTCTATCCCAGGCTCACATCTTGACCGACTCTATAGCATTCCCCCTTCGCAGACGAAGCCCGCCGGGCAAGTACACATCAGTTGGGAAGTGCACGATGAAATCGCTTGAGCCGCGCGACATGGACCAGTTGTGTTCGGTTTGACCGGCGATTAGCGGACGTCAAGCGTGCTACTACGTACGTCAAGTCACTCAAACGATCGACAATGACGAACGGGCCAGTATAGTGCGGTGGAAACTTCTGGCATAGGCCGCGTTTGCGTTGTGGCGTCCACACCCACACAAAGTCTCCTTTGGCGTATGAAACTGGTTGATGGCGACTGTCATAACGCTTCTTAGATCGGCCTTGAGAAATCACGGTGCGAAGTCGAGCTATACGACGGGCTTCCTCAGCAAGGCACAGCGTTTTGGCAACAGATTACTCGCTGTGGAAGTCGAACGGTAGTATTGTGTCAATACTATTCATCGGAGTACGTGCGTAAAGAAGGTAAAGGGGAGCGTAATCGGCGGTCTCATGCTTCGCCGTATTATACGCATAGGTGAAGAACGTCATCCCAGTCTTTGTGATCGGAAGATACGTACATTGCCAGCATGTTTGTTAGTGTTCCACTGGTACGCTCCACAAGACCATTGGTCTGAGGGTGGTAAGGTGTCGAATGGCGTAGGTGTGAAGTGCAGAGACGAAGCATTTCTTCCACGACGTCCGCAACAAATTTGCGACCACGATCGCTTATGACGACAGGAGGGGAACCATGCCGAAGAATCACGAATCGTAGCAAGAACGTGGCGACACATGCAGAGGTTGAGGATGGCATGGACGCCGTTTCTGCGTAGCGAGTCAGGTGATCTACACATACGATCACCCATCGATTGCCATTAGATGGTCGTGGGAACGGCCCTAAGAGATCGATACCCACTTGTTCGAACGGCAAACAAGGGGGCGGCACAGGTTGAAGAAGACCTGGCGGAGTGGTCGTAGGGCGCTTGTAGCGTTGACATTGCTCGCAACCAGCGACGTACTGCTTGACTGTATCTCGCATTTTGGGCCAGTAAAAACGCTCCTGTGTCCGATCGAGCGTTCTGGTGAAGCCTAGGTGGCCAGAGGTCGCGTCATCGTGCGTGGTTTTTAGTATATCTGGACGCAGAGTCTGCGGAACCACCAGAAGGAAGCGTGCGCCTTGTGCCGAATAGTTGGTTTTGTACAGCAAGCCATCTCGCACGCAAAATCGACCGCTGGCTTGAGGACGCAACGCGACAGTAAAAAGGGGCTCCAAACTAACATCATTTTCTCGCTCAGCCCTAAAAGTCGTCAAGTCTGGGAACGTCGAAGAAATAGATGCAAAACAGTCCTCGAAATGGTCTTCGTCACACATCGTTGTCGGCAGAGGAAGGCGGGAAAGACAATCGGCGTCTGCGTGGTGACGACCGGACTTGTAGGAGATCACGAAGTCGTACTCATGAAGTCGAAGAGCCCAACGGGCCAGTCGACCACACGGATCGCGGAGATTTACCAGCCAGCAGAAAGCATGGTGGTCAGTAACGATAGTGAAGGGTCGTCCGTAGATGTATGGCCGAAATTTGTGGACAGCGAATACTACAGCCAAGCATTCTTGCTCTGTGACGGGGTAGTTACGTTCCGCCTTAGTCAGAGAGCGACTGGCATAAGCCACAGCGTGTTCATATTGCAACGGAGCACTACGATAGAAGACGATGGAGACAGCGCCGTAACATTTTGGTGGAAGGTGCGGGTTCTCCCAGACTCAAGACGGATTTACGCAGCGGACGTTCACTGGCTTCACCTGCAATGCCAACCGCAGGCGCGGACGAGGATGCTCCGGGCAGATCACCAACCATGCCTCGACCAGCCGTCCTCAATCGCCCCGTCGTCGTCACACAGCCGCGCGACCCTGGTACGTTTTCCGGCTCAGATGGCAAAGACGTTGAAGATTGGCTTCAACTCTACGAACGGGTGAGTTCAAGCAACTATTGGGACCCGACCCTAATGTTGGCGAACATCATATTTTACCTAACTGGAACAGCACAAGTGTGGTTTTTTGAACTACGAGCAGGAAATTACCAGACGAAGGGTCGTCCGTAGATGTATGGCCGAAATTTGTGGACCGCGAATACTACAGCCAAGCATTCTGCTCTGTGACGGGGGTAGTTACGTTCCGCCTTAGTCAGAGAGCGACTGGCATAAGCCACAGCGTGTTCATATTGCAACGGAGCACTACGATTAGAAGACGATGGAGACAGCGCCGTAACATTTTGGTGGAAGGTGCGGGTTCTCCCAGACTCAAGACGGATTTACGCAGCGGACGTTCACTGGCTTCACCTGCAATGCCAACCGCAGGCGCGGACGAGGATGCTCCGGGCAGATCACCAACCATGCCTCGACCAGCCGTCCTCAATCGCCCCGTCGTCGTCACACAGCCGCGTGACCCTGGTACGTTTTCCGGCTCAGATGGCAAAGACGTTGAAGATTGGCTTCAACTCTACGAACGGGTGAGTTCAAGCAACTATTGGGACCCAACCCTAATGTTGGCGAACATCATATTTTACCTAACTGGAACAGCACAAGTGTGGTTTTTGAACCACGAGCAGGAAATTACCAGCTGGGACGTATGCAAGCAAAAGCTCGTTGACCTTTTCGGCAAGCCCATCGGACGCCGTCGTGCTGTCCAGAAAGAACTTGCGTGCCGAGCTCAAACTTGCACAGAGTCCTATGTGACGTATATTCAAGATGTGTTCTCGCTCTGTCGCAAAGTCGACGACAATGTGCCAGAAGCGGAAAAGGTTGCGCACATCCTCAAAGGTATCGCAGATGACGCATTTACCCTTTTGGTGTTTAAGAGCTCATCCACGGTGCAAGACGTCATCAATGAATGCCGACGCTTTGAAGCAAAAAGCCGCCGGATTACTCCGAGCTTTACCCGTCTTCCAAACACGGCTGCGACATCAACCTGCGAGGACCTTCGTTCCCCACCAGTTCCCGCAGCGCATCGTGCGCATCGTGCGCATCGTGTGCGCATCGTGCGCCGCGAGATTGAAGCGGCCTCTTCAGTTCCCCTCCAAGTAGGTTCCTCCGATGACTCGCGCGCAACTGTTTCGCTTATTCAGACTGTTGTGCGTCAGGAACTGGCAAATGCAGGACTCCAGACTCTTTGTCCAGTTAGCAGGCCCGACTACCGTCCACCCCGAGCGCCTGAGCTGTCCCGAGGTCCATACATTCGTCCTCGTTTTCAGAACACCGCAGAATGGCGCACTTCTGATGATAGGCCCATCTGCTTCTCTTGTCGACGTGTGGGTCACATTTCCCGTCATTGCGGAAATGTTGGCAGCTGGCAGCCCTGGTCAAGTTATCGATATACCCGACGTTAAGCTGGTAGTCCCCGCGTCCCGTTCCACAATGAAGACGACAACGCTCTGCAGTCATGGCCAGCTCGACCAAACCGCTCTCCTTCGCCATCCTCGCACCGGCCCCGCTCACCAATGCGCCGTCGCTCTCCTTCTCGTTCCTGCTCACGCCGCTCTTCGGAAAACTGACGGGCGCAGCTCCGAGAGGTGAGTCTGCCACGACGACCCGACCCGAAATTCCTCTGCTCACACTACCTGGACATCACAACCTTATCAACGTCGACGTAGATGGTACACCTGTCATCGCACTCATTGACACTGGCACCCACATATCGGTCATGAACTCAAACCTCCGTGCTCGACTGAAGAAAGTTCTCACCCCTGCTCCGATTGCTCTAGTCCGGGTAGCCGATGGCGCGACACCAGCTGTTACTGGGATGTGCACCGCCCGTGTCACTGTTGCTGGACACAATACTTCTGTTTTGTTTTACGTCCTGGACCAATGCCCACATGACATCATCTTGGGGCTTGATTTTTTATCAGCACACTCGGCGCTTATTGACTGCTCCGCAGGTGTTATCCAGCTCGCCTTACTGCATGCCGTTGAGCCTTCAGATCCAGCGCCCAGTCGGCTCCGCTCCACGGATTACATTCGCCTCCCGCATCTAGCCGTGACGTACATCGATGTGTTTTCTGATCCCCCTGTTAATGACGGAGAGTACATCGTTTCACCCAACGCTACCGTGCTCTGCTCGCGCAGTGTGATGTTCCCCCACTCCGTAATCAACATAAAAGACAATGCGGCATGTCTCCCTATTGTAAATTTCGGACTATTCCCTCAAGTACTACCTCCAGCTATCGCTCTTGCAACACTAGCTCCAGCTTGCGATCACGATATTTCTGTGCTAACTGATCCTGCAGTGTCTCCTGCCGCCACTGATTCAAACTCCACAATAACAGATAGCATGACAAAAATGATCGCCACTGACCTTCCGGCCCATCACGTCGACGCGCTTCGTGCTTTGCTCATCTCTTACCAGGACATTTTTTATCTTAATGATCCACCACTGGCTCAAACAGCTGTTGTCAAGCATCGAATACACACCGGCGATGCTCAACCCATCCACCGACGGCCCTATCGCGTCTCGTCTGCTGAGCGCCAAGTCATACAGGAGGAAGTTGACAAGATGCTTGCCCGTGACATCATCGAACATTCTTCAAGCCCTTGGGCTTCTCCTGTCGTCCTGGTCAAAAAGAAGGACAACAGCTGGCGATTCTGTGTTGACTACAGGAATCTTAACCGCGTAACCAAGAAGGACGTGTACCCTTTGCCACGGATAGATGACGCCCTTGACTGTCTCAGTGGTGCCAAATATTTTTCTTCAATCGACCTTCGTTCCGGGTACTGGCAGATTGCAGTTGACGAAATGGATCGTGAAAAGACAGCGTTCATCACGCCCGATGGACTCTATCAGTTTAAAGTCATGCCGTTCTGACTATGCAATGCTCCCGCTACATTCGAACGAATGATGGACGCCCTTCTTCAAGGCTTAAAATGGTCAATCTGCTTGTGCTACCTCGATGACGTGATCGTCTTTTCACCGACGTTTGCCACACACCTCGAACGTCTCTCAACAGTTCTTTCAGTATTCCGGAAGGCATGGCTTCAGCTCAATTCGAAGAAATGTCACTTCGGCCGCCGCCAGCTTACTGTGCTCGGACACCTTGTCGATTCGTCGGGTGTTCGGCCCGATCCGGAAAAAGTTCGAGCAGTCAAGGACTTCCCTGTGCCCACCTGCGCAAACGATGTTCGAAGCTTAGTGGGCCTTTGCTCTTACTTCCGCAGATTCGTGCGCTATGTGAGCGAAAGCTCACATAGCGCGCCCTCTCATGGACCTTCTGAAGAAAGACGTCACCTTTGTCTGGGGTCCTGAACAATCTAGCGCATTCGCTGAGCTCACGATGTGTCTCACTTCTCCACCAGTTCTTGGCCACTTTGACATGTCGGCTCCAACAGAGGTACGCACCGACGCAAGCGGCCACGGCATCGGTGCAGTTCTGGCGCAACGACAACATGGATGCGACCGTGTCATTGCGTACGCTAGCCGCCTTCTGTCCCCGGCTGAACGCAATTATTCCATCACAGAACGCGAATGCCTGGCCCTTGTTTGGGCAGTGAGTAAATTTCGCCCTTACCTTTATGGACGGCATTTCACGGTAGTCATCGATCATCACGCTTTATGCTGGCTTTCGTCCTTAAAAGATCCAGCTGGACGGCTCGGTCGGTGGGCTCTACGGCTGCAGGAATACTCGTACACAGTGGTGTATAAGACGGGTAGACTTCACGGAGATGCTGACTGCTTGTCACGCCATCCGGTAGACCCCCCAGACATCCCCGAGACCGGCGAGTCAACTTGTGTGCTAGCTCTTACCACGTTTAGCAACATCGCCGATGAGCAACGCCGTGACCTCAAGGACGTCATTACCAAACTCACAGGCCCGACCACTCCAACCCGTTCGCGTATGTTTGCATTACAAGATGGCGTCTTATACCGTTATAACATGCACCCTGACGGCCCTGAACTGCTACTGGTCATTCCTAGACAAATGCGTCAGGCGGTCCTCGCTCAGATGCACGATGTTCCTACCGCGGGTCATCTGGGCGTTGCGCGGACTTACGACCGTGTTCCTCCCCGTAACAATACCCTTGGTGACGTTGGACTAGTACGGCACCAATTCCGATACCACTAGCATCAGCGTGAACTTCGGTGGGCGAGGATGGATCAAAGTGACGTAGTATGGGCCCCGATGTTAGCAGAAACTTTAGTTCCCTGGATGCGTCGTCGCAAGTCGATGACCAATCGAAAGGAACGTCCTTTTGGAGCAGGCATGTGGGGGGGGGGGGGGGTGCACCACATTGGCGAATATCGGTACAAAGCGACGAAAGTACGAACAAAGGCCCAGGAAACTCCGTAGCTCTCGCACTGACTTCGGTGGTTCAAAACAGCTGACTGCCTCGATCTTGCGTGGGTCGGGCCTCACACCGTTCTTATCGACCAGATGTCCCAGTACCAACGTTTCGGTCTCGCCAAAGCGACATTTCTTTGAATTTAGTACCAAACCAGCCTTCTCGACGCAATCAAGGACAATACTCAGACGTCTATTATGCTCATTCAGAGTGCTGCCAAAAATCACATCATCGAGATAGCACAAACAAATTTCCCATTTAAGTCCTCGTAGAATCGTGTCCGTAAGTCGTTCGAATTTCGCTGGCTCGTTGCAAAGACCGAATGGCATAACGTTAAATTCCTAAAGACCGTCTGGCGTTACAAAGGATGTTTTCTCCTTATCGGCTGGGTGCATGGATATCTGCCAATAACCCGACCGTAGATCCAGCGATGAAAAATATGCCGCCGAATGCAGGCAGTCAATGACGTCATCAAGTCTTGGAAGTGGGTAGACATCTTTTTGGTGATTGCATTCAGTTTTCTGTAATCGACGCAGAACCGCCATGATCCATCCTTCTTCTTAACTAGGATGACTGGTGCTGCCCATGGACTAGAAGATTCTTGAACGACACCTTTCTGTAGCATGTCTGTTACTTGTTCGGCGATAAGTGTCCTTTCTACCGAGGAGACGCGGTAAGGCATTTGCCGAATGAGACGTGCAGAACCAGTGTCGATTCTGTGGCAAGCACGAGAGCACGGTAGTGACGCCTGTTCACCATCTTGTGCGAAATCAAAAGCAGGAAGATGCGCCATGAGAACTTGCGCGAGAACTTGACGCTGATTTGAGGGCAGCGACTTGCTTATCATTTGGAAAACCTGATGTTCAGAAGTATTTCGGCAGGGTCTGCTCGGGGGAGGCTGTGCCTCCTCATTTGGAGCCATGATGGCACTATAACTGATTTCGTCAATTTCAGCAAGTTTCATACCACGCGGGAGTACAGCAGGAGCGGATGAGCAGTTGAATGCCCACAAATTCGCGGCGCCAGTCACTACTGTCACGACAGATCGTGGCACAAGTACGTCCTTCTTAGCGCAGTTTGAAGCGAGTGGTTGAATTTGGGCGTCAAAGGATGACAGGTCGGCAGCAGTGGTTTTGACATGCACACGTGACAGCGACCAAGGCGGTAGTAGCAAGTCGTCTGAAACAATAAAGAAGTTCTCGTCCCTCAAATGTACATCCGCAAGCGTTGCGAGGAGCGCGCTGTTGAGGGTAATGTCACCTGTACCACAGCTGACAGAAGCACCACAACCCCGAAGAAAGTCAATCCCTAGGATGACGTCATGAGTGCAGCGCGGCAGTATCAGAAATTCTGTTTTAGAATCTTCCCCACTGAAGAAGACATTGGCAACGCAGACGCCGAGAGGAAGAATGCACTCACCACTGACACGACGAAACACCACACCATCATCCCATGGAAACATTACCTTCCGGCCCAGTTTTGCATGAAAAGTCGTACTCATTACAGACACGGTAGCCCCAGTGTCTACCAACGCAGTTGCAGGAACACTGTCAATTAACACACGCACTTTGTTCTTTACCATTATCAGAGGTGGAGGAATATTTGGCACAGGTGTAGACTGCTCGGCGACCTTACCTCCATCGGTCGCGCCGGCTAGTTTCCCGAAGGCGGCGGTGACGTAGAGCGTCGCCGTGGTGATGGTGAACGGCGTTGGCGACTGGTTGGCATTGTAAAGCTGCGGTCTGAAGCTGGCGATTCACTCCTCCTGTTGTACTGACGGAACTTATTGGTCATATGTGGTGCTGGGCCTTCTGTGGCACTTGTGGCAGCAAAATCCCTTAGCCCGTGGTTGTAGTCGTCACGGTCAAATTCATGCCAAGTCGGGACTTGTGAAATTGGTCTCGCCTGTCGACGGTGACAAAACCGAGATATGTGTCCCACGGTGCCGCAGCTGTAGCACACAGGTGACGCGCGGCCGACGTCGTAGGCAGCGTGGTCAACCCTGGGATTCTGGGCATAGTACACGCGGCCTCCCGAACGACGGTAAGTGGTGGCAGCCGCAGGAAGGCGCTGGTTATGCGCCGTTTCATCGGGGAAGGAACGCCGGTGCGTCGGTCTCATCTGGGAAGGAACGTCGGCTTGATAGTCTACTGCGCCTGGCATTGGAGACAATGCAGATACGACAGACGCAGGTTCACGAAAGTGGTTGGAAGCAGGAGCACGACAAAGCTGTACAACATCCGTACTAGCCTCTTTTTCGCTGGCTTGGATGTTTCATGTCTCTCGGATAGAGCAAATGAAGCACTTCATTCCATTCACTCGTGGGCTACCCATGATGACCTAAAGCTAAACATCAGTAAAACTAAGGCTGTTTTATTTCACCCGCGAAACAAATGCTGTGCAGTCCCCCGATTAGTGCTCAACAATTCTGAAATAGAGAAAGAGAGAGAGAGAGAAGTGACTTTATTGGCACCCGTCAAATAGATGACGGGGCAGGGGCGTCAGCCTAAACCCACACTCATCCTCCTTAACCGTCGACCGGGATCCCTTGGGACGCGGCGGCGGTCAGGGCGAGACCGATGACTTGCCGTTGAGCATTTTCTTCTTCGTTGAGTAGCAAGGACTCCCAGGATTCTCTGCATCTATCTGGCTCATCAAAGTTAGGACAGCTCCAAACCATGTGGACTAAGCCCGCTCTACCATCACAATGCCTACACCGAGGGCTATACACCGAGGGATGCCATTTGCTCAACAGTTGTGGGTTCGGAAATACCCCTGTTTGCAACTTTCTCCACATAACTTCCTCGATTTTGGAAAGGTTCTTATTCGCTCTCGGGTAAGTCTTACGCTCTAGCTTGTAATGGTTAAGAATTTCGTGAAAAGTGCTCGGTTCGTCAGCGGTCTGTAGGGGTTCTGGGTCTGTAGCGCTCAGGCCTTCCCACATGTGTACGGATTAATCTTTCTGAAATAGAAGTTGTGAATAGTTTCAAAACGCTAGCAGTATTTTTCTCAAGTAACTTGTCCTAGGATGATCACATCAATTACTTGCTGAAAAACTTGTCAAAAGTAATTGGCCTCATGCGTCGACATTGCTTTAGCCTCCCTATTTCAATTAACAATATTTTACACAATGCTCTATTTTCCTCTACTCTGACCTATGGTGCACTGGTGTGGGAGACCGGACAACAAAAGAAAATATAAAAAAACTTCTCTTACTTCAAAAGCGTGCAATACGCATAGTTTTTAACGCTCCTTACCTAAATCACACACAGGACATGTTCTAAAAGCTTAAAATTGTAAGCGTACAAAACATTTACAATTTCAGATTACTTCGGCAACATAAGTTGGAAACAAAAAAGAAAATTTCCCTTCTAAAGACATTGGCGAAATCGATAAAAAATGACCCTGCATACCACACACGCTATCCTGAGATATGGAAAGTTCGAAAATGCCGCGCGACCTACGGAAAGCAAATGCTCAGATACACATTAATTAATTACCTACATTACTAAATGAACTTGCCAGAGATCGTACGGACGTAGCTTCTATGGCTTCGAATGAGTTACGGAATATGTGCAACTGTGATTGTTTCCTTTTATTCAATGTAATGGCTTTGAATGAGTTACGCAATATGTATGTGCAACTGTGATTGTTTCTTTTTGTTCAATGTACTACATGTTTGTTACGTTGATTTAAAATTTAGCGAATTTCCAGTAGTTTTGATATGTACAGATTAAATATGTCAATTACTAGGAATTACAATCTAGAAAAGTTCTTGTAGTTATGATGTGTATATATGGTTTTTCCTTCATTGATGCCTTTACGTACTTCCTTTGTGCTTTTCTTTTTTTTCTTTATGTGTTGCTCTCTACCTCTATTGTTGTAAATCACAACACTGTATGCCATAGTCTGGTGCCCGGATCTAGTCAAGCCTTTTCAGGCTTTTTGTCAGTACACCAAACATCTCTCAGATGTTGAATAAAAAATGAATTGAATTGTGTTGGGCGATGTATGGAAATATCGTGTCGAGTGTGTAGCGCGGCGGACGAGCCTAAAGAAGGAAAAATGGTGAGTAGCCAGTGGTCTCATGTCTTGCGGTGTTGCAGGCGTAAGTGATGCATGGCAAGATACTGTCCCAGTTCTTGTGTGATGAATCAACGTACATGGACAGCATGTTGGCAAGCGTTCTGTTTGTGCGCTCGATAAGACCATTAGTTTGTGGATGGTAAGGCATGGAATGGCGGAAGCTCGATGCAGAGACGAAGAGTCTCTTCGACTACATCCGCAATAAACGGACGCCCACGGTCGCTGATTACGGCGCGAGAAGGTCCATGTCGGAGGAGAACGTGAGACAAGAAGAAGACAGACACTGCTGCTGCCGTGGCCGATGGCAGCGCGGCCGTCTCACAGTAGCGGGTAAAGTGGTCTACGCAGACGATAACCCAACGATTGCCGTTTGAGGATCGCGAGAAAGGGCCAAGAAGGTCTTCACCGACTTGTACAAATGGAGCCCTAGGAGGAGGAATGGCTGAAGTCGGCCATGTGGCGCGTTCGAAGGCACCTTGTAACGCTGACACTGGGAGCAGCTGACGACATACCAGTCGACATCCTTCCGCATCTTGGGCCAGTAGAAGCGTTCTTTAGCCCGGTAGAGCGTTCGTTCGGAACCAAGATGGCCGGAAGTTCGGTCGTCATGCATGGCACATAAGATTTGAGTGCGAAGACGCTTCAGAACGACTAAGAGATAGCGTGCACCAGTGGTCGAGGAGCTCTTTTTATACAAAACGCCGTCGCATAAGCGAAAACGATTGTCTGCAGGCGATTCCTGTGCTACCGCAAATAGTGGCTGCAAGCTTTCATCCTTCTGCTGCTCTGATATGACGGTACCCATGCCCGGAAATTCCGGGGACACAAAAGCGATGTGTTGGTCGAAGTTGTCGGCATCGCACTCAGTTGTCGGAAGTGGCATCCGAGAGAGACAGGATCCGCGTGCCGCCGGCCGCTCTTGTAGCAAATAACAAAATCATGTTCCTGTAGACGGAGGGCCCAGCGCGCAAGTCGGCCTGACGGGTCGCGGAGATTTACGAGCCAGCAGAGTGAATGGTGATACGTTACCACAGTGAAGGGGTGTCCGTAGAGGTATGAACGAAACCGTTGCACTGCGAAAAATGACCGCCAGACACACTTGTTCAACAACTGTGTAATTGCGCTCTGAGCGGCTCAGTGACCAGCAAGCATACGAAATGTGGTGCTCGTTGTCGCCGATTCGCTGAACTAGTACAGCGCCGATCCCGACACCATTCACATCGGTATGAACTTCGATTGGTGACGAAGGATCAAAGTGGCGAAGAACTGGCCGGGACGTCAAGAGGAACTTGAGCAGGCGAAACGATGTGTCGAACTCAACAGTCCACTCAAACGGAACTCCTTTTTGGAGAAGGCGCGTAAGGGGATGAGCCATGTCAGAGAACATGGGAATGGATCGGCGAAAGAAGGAACATAAGCCTAAGTAACTCCGTAACTGCTTGACAGAAGCGGGTGGTTTAAACGCCTCTACGGCCGCAGTCTTTTGTGGATCGGGACGTATGCCTTCCTTATAGAGGAGATGTCCAAGTACCAGGGTTTGTCTTTCCCTAAAGCGGCACTTCTTTGAGGTGAGCACAAGGCCCGCTTTCTCCAAACAGTAAGTCTAGACGTTTGTTGTGCTCACTATAAACGTTCGTCCGAAGATCACAACATCGTCTAAGTAGCACATGCAGACTTCTCATTTCAATCCACGAAATTTGGTGTCCATGAACCTTTCGAACGTAGCGGGAGCATTGCACAGCCCAAAGGACATTACATTAAAAATTCGAATAGCCCGTCGGGCGTTACAAAAGCTGTCTTCTCTTTGTCGTCATGGTGCACAGGAATTTGCAAATAACTTGACCGCAAGTCAACAGATGAAAAATAAGATGCTGCAAAGAGGCAATCAGTGGAGCGAGGAAGAACAGTAAACTCCGTGTCAAATACTATGCCACCCAAAGACGCATTCACATTACACACGCCCACCGGGTACAGTCACCACTCACACAGCGAAAACTGCTGTTCTGGTCCCAGCGAAACATAACCTTGCGTCCCAGGAGGCTTTTGAATACCACACTCATGACAGAAATTGTCACTCCCGTGTCGACTAAAGCCATCGTAGAAACCCCATCAATAAACACGTGAACCTTATTCTTTAGCATCAAGATAGTTGGAGGCATCTGAGTCGGCAGCGCATATTTCCCAGCGGCCTCACCTCCATCGGCCGTACTGGCTAGTTTCCCGGCGGGGGCGACGTAAAGCGGCACCGAGGTGATGGTGACGTGAATCGCGGCCGGGGAGATGGTGATCGGGATGCACGGAAGGCAGGTGCCGGCGTCAGAGTGCGATCGGATGCAGGGCAGCGGTAGCGGTTCCGGGTTCTTCTTTCTCCAGGGTAGGTTTCCCGAGCAGAGCATCTGTCTTCTCGGAAGTGGCCTTCTGACGTGGCCCCTGTGCGTGCCGGATACGCCCGCTAGACTGCGTAGACGGCACCGGCTCTCCATAGCTTGCCCCCCGACGTCAGCCACAGTACCTAGCTATTTGGCCAGGAATTCCGCACGCATAACACACGGGCAGAGGGCGAACTTCAGGATGCGGACTGAAGTATTCCGCCGAAGACATAGGTTCCGAGTAACGGAGCTCCTCCCCATGAACCTCGTAAGTAGCGCTGTATCTTCATGCACGAAAGCTGCGTGGGTGTTGATCAAAACGTGGTACAGATAGGGCATTGCGTGGTGGCTCAGTCGTGACGTAAGGTGGTTGGTCACGGTAGCCGTTAACGTCAGCGGCGCTTACCGAGCAGCAGGGGGTTCCTTAACAATGTCTCTGGAGGCGGAGGAGTTGCAAGGTGGCGCCGCATAACATGCCTGTTCTTCATGCCGCTAGAGCTCTTCGTGGACAATTTGTCGAATGGTCGACGATAGGTCTGGTGGGGGGCTCACGTCAACACTGGCTACGGTCGTCACATTGGCCAGCCGTCCAAACTTGGGTGCGATTCGGCGGTTCTTCAGCGCCTCGAATTTGCGGCAGTGTTGCATGACATCGGAAACGGTGTTCAGATTGTCTTTTCCAATGAGGAAGTTGTACACGCCTTCCGCAATTCCTTTTAACACGTGTCCCACCTTATCCTCCTCAGGCATTCGAGAGTTCACGGTCCTGCACAGTTTCAGTATCTCCTCGATATAGGTAGTGCACGTCTCGCCTGGCGCCTGAGCTCTCTGTGCCAGCATTATAGTGAATTCCACTGGCGGATCTGGAGCAAGTTTTTTTGCTCCGCGGCCGAGAGTTTGAATTCCACTAGCGGATCCCGAGCAAGTTCGCATGTTCCACTCGGCGATTCGGGGCAACTTGCTCCGCGACAGAGCGCTCCGCGTTGATCGGTCTCGTAGAGCCGGATTCTGCTGGAACTCCAGCTATACGGTGTGGTCATTTTCGGTTCAGCCGAACACGGCGACTTTTTTAAGCGTTTTTTTAGGCGCTGTCTGATAACCATGGGCGTTTGTTTACATATTTTGGGATGGCGTCGTTCGGGCCTACAGGGGACTGCACCTCGCTCTGAGGAGGTTGGCAACATGGGCAAGGTTGGCAACACGGGCAACTGGATGCGTGCGACAACTTCGGCTGTAATCCCTGCCGCAGCGAGTTTATTTTTCGCTGGACGATGGGGATGGGATCGCTCCGCGACGGATTTTGTTGCTCCGTCGTGGATTCGACACCCCGCTCCAGATCCGCCAGTGGAAATCACTATTAGTTCTGCTCGTTTTGTCTTTGCGCCCGTGTCACGGAAACTTTTCCTAATTTAGTCAACGAAACGTGCCCACGTAGTTAGTGCGTCCGCGTGGTTGTCAAACCAAACCAACGCCGTGCTGGCCAAGAAGAAAACGATGTTCCTGAGCTGGTTGGCGGCGTTGCGTTCCAGTTATTGTATCGACTTACCCTTTCGTAATGGGTTAGCCACTCCACCACATCTTCCTCTGCCTTCGCCGAGAAGGTGCATGGATCTCGGTAGTGCTGGAACGGAGCAGGGCTTGCCGAGGCACCGCTGGTAGGGGCATCTTGGCCTGAAGCCATAACGGGGCAGACTGGCGAAAGTCCAGCAAGACAACGGCTGCCGCGTAGTTCCTGCGCGGATGGCTCTGTCGTAGGCCGTGGGAAGTACCCAGCAAAGCTCCACCAAAAGTTACAGACGGATTGTTGACGTTCTGACAGAGCACCAGACGAGTCTGATGATGATGATGATGATGATGATGATGATCCTTTAATTTTGGCATCTACCCACTTGGGGGGATTAGCCAAGACTCAGGCGGATTTTAGTTTAATTTACTAAGTTATGCTACCTGAAAGATTTAGTCGTCCTTTGATGTTGAATTTGAATATTACAAATGTCAATATATCAATGGTATAAAGAATAATGGAATAAGTAATTAGGATCTAATAACTGAACAGACGAGTCTGCTTGGTGACAGAGGCAGCCGCTTAACGTCGTTCTCCTCTGCTTCCCTTTGCGTTCCCCGGCTATTTTTGGTGGTTCGCCGTAAGTGCTCGTGACAACATTAACTTTAAATATAGCATGCCCGCAGCCATACCTTTTGTCAGGCTCCGGATCTGCAGTGATCTTACGTGGAAAAGCCACACTGAAACCATTCTAGCATCTGCTAACCGCTGTCTGGGCCTCATCAAACGTCGTCTAACACACGCCTCACCCCACATTAGGAAACTAGCATACAGTACATTAATTCGACCAACGGTTGAGTACGCATCCTCCTTATGGGACCCAGAACAAGAGTACCTTGTTAATGATATTGAAGCTCTGCAAAATCATGCTGTGAGATTTATTTTTTCGGGGTATTCCCCAACTAGCGTTACGCAGTTAAAGCAGCGTGCTTAACTGGAGAATTTGTCAGTTCGTCGCAAAATAGCACGCTTAACACTCTTCCATAAGCCTTATCACCACCTGCTCCTTCATGAAGATTTTTTAGATGCGAAGCACCTTATGGCGGGGGCTTTGTCCGTCCCTCCCTCCGCTGTGTGGTGTATAGTGATTCTTGAAGAGAGGAAGAGACGTTAATTTCTGTCACCCATGCTGGGAACACGGCGAAGCGCCTTAGGGGAAGGGGGAATGGGACATAAAAGGAGGGTGAGAGATGGAGAGGGGGGTTTAGGATCTGTAAGGAAGTGCCGTCGGTCCGTGTTGGCGCCACCGCGAGGGCTGGTCGACCCTCTATAGGCTGCGAAGGTCCGCTACGTCGGCAAAAGCCAGGAAAGCCCGCAAGGCAGGGAGAGCGTGCCGCGCTGGGAAAAGGAAGTGATCCGCCGATGAGGTAGGCAGTCCCAGCAGTCGATACCGCCTCTCGAGGAGGCGGCGTTCAGGAGCAAGCGCCGGGCAGGAGCATATGATGTGCTCCAGGGTCTCGTGAGCCCCGCACCGGCTGCAGGCCGGTGATGCTCGTCGGCCCCGAAGATGCATCCTGGCCGTTGGCCAGGGACTGCCCGTCCGGAGTCGTAGCAGGAGGCACCTGTCACTCCACTGCAGGCCGGAATCCGGGAGTGGCGGGGGTGGTTTTCCGCTGGACACCCGCTTGTCGGGGTGTATCGACAGCAGGAGCTGCCGGATGCGCTACCTCGTGAAGTCTGCGGCTGCCACAGCAGAGGTCACAGGGGCTGTGGTGTCCACACCCGCACTGCGCATGCGCATCCTCCTCCCCCTCTTCTCTTCTCGGCATTCCCCCTCTCCTCTCCGAAAGGCGCGCGTTGACGATGGAAACGCTCTTTCTTCGGTGAACGCTTTGCCAGCTCGCAAGGAACGAGAACGTGCCCTCGCCCGCGAGAGACAACGCTGACGCAGGCAGCGTCTGCTAGCGTCAAACCGATGCAAACGTGGTGTGCATCCCCCGTGCTGCTTCGTATCGCCTCATGGTCCCTTTGGAGTCATTTGGAGATGGAGTAATATTTTTCATACCCCGTCCCCTATACTCCCTCAAACTAAAGCGTGTTTTGCCACACATCACGGTATGCTCATTCTTTCATACCACGCACTACAACTGAATGGAATAACCTGCCATCTGATATTGCAACAGAACTCGACTTTAATCAATTTCAGGAACTTGTTCGGTCGTATCTTACGCCTTAATTGTTCTTCAACAGTGCTCTTCTCTTTTTATTGCTCTCACGGTTTTGTTCTCTGTTTCTCGGGTTATATATTTATTTGGAGTTAAAAAATGGCAGATCCCACGTGCAGTGGGAATCGAGGAACTGCGAAGCACGCATCAGGAACGTAAAATTGATTTGCATTGTTGTCTCACTATACCAAGTTTGGTACGTATGAAGTTAACGAAACGGCCGCAAGAGCACCACGACTGTGGCATGTAAACCATGCCGCTCATACACGCATGTCATTATTCTAACGTTATTACCTGTCATTTACGTTCGTCATGCAGTCGTGTTGTGCCACAGCAATTTTGGTATACATTGCATTAACGAAACGCGTGACACGTAACTCATGCCGCTCATGACATGTATGTCACGATTGTCATGTTATGACCTGTCATTTGTGATCGTCATGCAGTCTTGTTGTGCCGTACCAATTTCCGAATGCATCCCTTAACGAAACGGCAGTATAGCGCCAGGACCGTGGCATGTAAATCATGTCGCGCATGACATGCATGTCATGATTTTCATGTTATGACATGTCATTTATGTTGATTTATGTGATTTATGTTGTGTCATAGCAATTTTGGTATACATCCCATTAACGAAACAGCCAAGAGAGCACCATAATTTACATGTGTAAATCATGTCGCTCATGACATACACGTCATGATTTTCATGTTATGAGCTGTCATTTACGTTCGTCATGCACTCATGTTGTCGCATGCCAATTTTCGTATACATCGCGTGAACGAAATGCGTGGCATGTAAATGGTGTCGCTCATGACATGCATATCAAGATTTTCATGTTGCAACCTGTCATTTATGTTCGTCATGCAGTCATGTTCTGGCATATCAATTTTCGTATACATCCCGTTAACGAAACAGCCACGAGAGCACCAAGACCGTGACATGAAAATCATGTCGCTCAAGACATACATGTCATGATTTTCATGTTATAACCTGCCATTTATATTTGTCATGCAGTCATGTTGGGGCATGCCGATTTTTGTATACGTACCATTAACCAAACGCGTGGCACGTAAATCAAGTCCCTCACGACATGCATGTCACGATTTTCAAGTCATGACCTGTCATTTATGTTCGCCATGCAGTCATATTGTGGCATACCAATTTTTGTATACATGCCATTAACGAAATGGCCAGGAGAGCACCAAGACCGTGGCATCTAAATCATGCCGCTCATAACATGCATGTCGTGCTTTTCATGTCATGATCTGTCGTTTATGTTCGTCATACAGTCGTGTTGTGTGCATACCAATTTTCGTATACGTCTCATTAACGAAACGGCCAGGAGAGCACTAAGACCGTGGCATGTAAATCATGTCGCTTATGACATGCATGTCATGATTTTCATGTTATGACCTGTCATTTGTTTTCGTCATGCAGTCATGTTGTGCCACACCAATTTTCGTAAACATCCCATTAGCGAAACGGCCAGGAGAGCACAAAATCGTAGGCGGCTAGATAGATAGATAGATAGATAGATAGATAGATAGATAGATAGATAGATAGATAGATAGATAGATAGATAGATAGATAGATAGATAGATAGATAGATAGATAGATAGATACGCTCAAAATCGCCGAAGTTCGCTAAGAAATGCATCGCATTTAAAAAACTCTTTCGTAGTGTTAAATTTTCAGTGTTTTGCATTGCAATAACCATTGCATTGTTCTGTGTTGTATAAAACGAAACTTCAACACAAGCTCAGCTTACAGTGTTTATTTTACATGTTTTACTTGTATTTGCTGAGCGTGATTGCCAATAATGTTTTTCGCCTTTCTTTTTTACCCTGTATATTGTTGTAATGTTAGCCTTGATGATATTGCATTCCCTCCTATGTGATACCCTCCAACTTAGGGCCTTTTAGGGTATACTGAAATAAGTAAATAAATAAGCTGTAAAATGGGGCACGTTTAAAAATTTACCATACTTAGCCTATACAAGCCTACATAACATGCTCTAACGCTAACAGAATTTTAATCTGGTTGCAGACATTATACACATTTTACTAAAGGGTGACTTCAGGCAGTGTTTATGTCACATGAAAAGGCAGTTTTATCGCATAACGGCCACATCCTGCGGTGAAACCGCCTTTTGGGTCTTTTTAAAAGTTGGTTCCGCGGAACCCCTCGGTTCTGAAAGCGTCCGATATATTTTTCTCAGCTCCTTATTCACTGGTACGCATCTCAATACACATTTTTCCGCAAATAGAAATATTTTTCCGCGTGCAGCACGCCTGTAAAGGTGGCTTCACTGCAGCGTAAGCCAGCATGCCGTGAAGCCGTCATTACAGAGGAAGTTCGCGCTGCCATGAAGCCACTTCATAGTGACATGTCATACTGCCTCCATCATGACAAAATTATTCCTTAAAGTTTTACGCTGGCCTAAGTATGTTTAATTGAAAAACGTGGTGTCTTACGAATTACAACTAGCGCTCTCCTTGTATTCAAGTCCTACTTCAATAGCCTGTCAATAAATTAAGCAGATTTCACATTCGTGGTAGGCCTCTTACGTTTTCAATGAATTTAAAAATTGATTAATTCAAACTGCACCGATTATGTGAATTTATATTTTCGCTTATCCTTATCCAGAAATATAGGCTGCTTTGGTCCCTTCTAAGTGAATATTCTTGCTCATATATATTTTTAGCGTCCAGAAATTTTTTATATACATTTTAGCACACACACACACACACAAACACACACAGATATATATATATATATATATATATATATATATATATATATATATATATATATATATATATATATATATATATATATATATATATATATTGTAAGGATGAAGATGAGGACGCACGAAAGCCCTATCGCCATCGTGTGGCTCGTACCCAGTTCGCTCGCTGGCTGTGCCCTACGTGCCGACTTGACGGTTGTCACTGCTTCTCGACGTCGCCAATAAAGCCCCCTCACAATTGGTGGAAGTGCTGGGTACGAGCCACACGATGGCGATAGGGCTTTCGTGAGTCCTCATCTTCATCCTTACAATATATATATATATATATATATATATATATATATATATAGGTGCTTCCGGCGGCAGAAGGCTTGCGGGATCCATGGTCGAAGAAGCGTGAACGGCGTTCCTTGAATGGAATTCCCGCAGCACCGATGACCCTCGAGGGCGCCCTTAAGACGTATCCTTCGTCGACTGCGCCACTTTAATAAAGAGAGACGTAGACACACGCCTTAGCTGCAGGCCGGCTGTTCTATTCCGACCTCTTCTTCCTCAGCTTCTCTTGACCTGCGCTCCTCTAATGCGCGCGTCTTCGGCACGGAGAGCTCTTTGTTTTAGGGGCGAAGCTCCTTAAGGCGGCACCCGTTCGTCCCTCGTCGTAGTCGTAGTGCGTAACCAGTCTTACGCTTTGACCTCCAAGGTGGTGCCGGTGGGAGATTTCTCCTGTGCGTTGTTGAACAATAAAAAATTCGCAGCGTGCGCGTTAACTAAAAGCCGAATTCTTCTGTCTCTCATTCCCCATTAGCAGCCATTGGCATGTTCCAGTAGGAAACGTTAGTAGAAGTAGCAGTGTAAGTGTTAGCTAAAAGCCGACTTCTTCTGTCTCTCATTCCCATTAGCAGCCATTGTTTACCTCCAAGGTAGTGCCTTGTGAGATTTCTCCTGTGCCCCGGCACTGCCCCGGCAAACGCGAGAGACAACGTTGGCGCAGGCAGCGTCTCCTAGCGAGTTTCTTGATTGAGAAATACCGACTGCTCGCGTTGGAGAAGCGTTCAAAGGCAAAACCCATCTGCAACCAGTGCAAGAACCACTTAGCTTACATTTCACCGACCACAAAGCGGTCATAATGAAAGGACAACGGAAACCAGCAATAAAAGTTTGATAAAACATTTAATCAATCGTTTCACGTCAATTTTATCGGGCGAATTAACGGAAGAAATTTCACGGTTTAACCGATGATTACTTCCACGAGCTTCGCCCAATCTCATCATCATTCACCTCGTGGATCTGCCGTCAATTTTTTATACATTACAATATATATATATATATATATATATATATATATATATATATATATATATATATATATATATATATATATATATATATATATAAGAAGAGGTCGGAATAGAACAGCCGGCCAGCAGCTAAGGCGCTGTGTCTACGTCTCTCTTTATTACAATATATATATATATATATATATATTGGATAACGAAAAACTAGAGATGAAACTAAGGAGCACGCAACGTGCAATGGAAAGAAAAATGTTGGGGATAACGCTAAGAGATAAAAAACGAGCGGAATGGATCAGAGAACAGACAGGAATAGCCGATATTATTATATCAATTAAAAGAAAGAAGTGGACCTGGGCAGG
The DNA here is from genome assembly GCA_013339685.2 of Hyalomma asiaticum. Classification (NCBI taxonomy): domain Eukaryota; kingdom Metazoa; phylum Arthropoda; class Arachnida; order Ixodida; family Ixodidae; genus Hyalomma; species Hyalomma asiaticum. Next base: position 101,987,148 of record CM023487.1, on the reverse strand, counting down.
ACATGTCATGAGAAGGAAAGATAACAGATGGACAGTAACAGCAACGGAATGGATACCAAGAGAGGGAAAACGCAACAGAGGCAGGCAAAAGGTTAGATGGAGCGATGAAATTAAAAAGTTTGCGGGCATAAAGTGGAACCAACTCGCTCAGGATAGGGTGGATTGGAAATCGTTGGGAGAGGCCTTCGTCCTGCAGTGGACCTAAACAGGCAGATTATATATATATATATATATATATATATATATATATATATATATATATATATATATATATATATACGTCTTTAGCAGCCAGCAGCCTTTCAGTCCTTGTCAAAGCATTCAAAACCACTAAAAGAAAAAGAATAAATGCTGGCGCGGCAAAAATGCACGTGATAAAAGGCCATCTGTTTTTCCTGGTATGTTGCACGGAGCCATACTTCAGCTTGCATCTCATAATTCTAACAAAACACTGAGGTCCCCCCTGGTTCGCAGTAACGAGAGTCACTGTGCTATTTCTTCTTTCCAAAATTAAGGGATATTTATCATTCACTGTGACACTGTTTTGAACCAAAAACTGTGATATTCACGCATGCCTGGTTTCCGGAATTCTCTTTTTGTGTTTTATTATCTGTTGAAATGAGCACATTGTACTGTACGCAAAGCAGCTATTGTTTGTCGTATACAAAGAAGACCAAGTATACGCGTGTGTAAAAGCTTGTTACCTGTGCAGAAGGAAGAACTCTTGCTTGCTGCATGTACATGCCAGATAGTTTATGCACAAAATTTTTATAGCAGTGGATAGGAACATAAGGTGTGTTACAAAATGATTTTCTGGACTGATTGTATGCTGTAAACACACAAATCAAGGATTTTACACATTGCAAATTTAAACTGTGAAGTTCCATTCTTTAAACATTTTATAACTACCTGAACTATTCACTTTGAAATTATTTGACTTCTGGCTCAGATGAGTGGAAAATGTGAGGGGCAGTGCGTGGCTGGGTTCCTTGTGAACTCCTTGGAGCATAGCAGGGTTCCTTAAGGCCAATTAATTTTGAACTCATCAATATTGCGAAAATTTTAAAGCCATGTCAAAACGAACTAGAGTATTGTACTAGTCAATGGAATGCTCACTTTTGTGACGGCCACGCAGACTGCCATTTGTCAGTTTCCATGATGCGGCCAGGTTTGTAAAGGAGTAATGGCACAAAAATGTCGCGTTTTGTTCTTTCAGCTGCAATAAGTTGCTCATGACCCATTTATCATGTGTAAAAACCTTTGCTTATGCGCATGACGGTTATTTAATTAAAGATGTTTTTATGGTGGTCAGTTGCAGTTTCTGTCTCAGGAAGTGCCAAGAAACAAAGGATTTTGAGTAAATACAGTTCACCTCACCACCACACAAAGCTGTGACACACGCCACACTTGGCAACGTGTGCACGTCAGCACTGCAACTGTGTGTACTTGTAACCGAACCTGTAAGCAGACGTCATAATCCGACTTATTCTGCACTGTCTGGCGAACAAAGGTTGGGAGACAAGTGAATACAAGAACACGAGCACCCCAGTGCTTGGGGTTCCCAATAATAAGAATGCCTGACAGGGAGAGCAAACAACAGCAGAAGAGGACATGCACATCAAGCAAGCAGCCTCGCTGGCGTACTGGCAGCGGCAGTAGTAGCGGCCAACACAGACTGGTAGTGTGGTGGGTTGCTAATTTACACGAAACCTTGTAATACGCTGATTTGACGAAGTCCTCTATTGCTCAATCGGTTGTTCTACACACATTAAAATTCACTATAGGCCCATCCTAGGTTGTCTTTGCCGTCAATCAATATTTGCAGATGACGTATGCATGTCCACGCAAATCTATCTCGCAAGTTATCCCACCTTTAAAATTTTGTGTTTTCAGTCAGTAATCCTTTAAAGCGACTGTCTATTAGCCTTCATCGATTTCTTGTTTTTATCTCAGCAGAAAGCACATTATTCGAAGTGCATAAGCTTGCAGTGGTTTCGCCAGAAAGTCAGTAGAATTTTTCAAACGGACTTTTTCTACCTTTAAGTTCACAACATCTATATGTATACAGATACCGGCAACACTGGTTACTGGGCTTTTGCAATACTGATTTAAAAATGAGTTATTCTCCATCGTGAAAGAACGCAACCAGATGTGTGTCAAATACAGTTGTAAGCAACATATCTTTGATTTTCAGCAGGATAATGGAACCTGCACGTGTATTTATTGATTTTTCTTTACACTTGGAGATTGGTACTCATCACCGCGGGTGGCGCTGCTGGTCATCTTTTACAACTTTCAGGGCCAAATTAAAGATATTATCTTTTTTATGGGGTATAAGCGCGTTAATGTCTGTGAATGTAAAAATGATCTTCCCATTTTTTACAACTGAAAAAGTTTTCCGAGTGGTAGACAGTCCCTTAAAAATTCCCCAACCATTCCTCGACTTTTCACGAACATTTTCGACAATGAGTCCCGGTCCGGGTGCAGCCGGTCCAGGATGGTAGACAGTCGGCAGCCCATCAGTAACTCGGATGGGGAGTGTCCCGTGGCTGTGCGAGGCGTTGCATGCTGGTGTAGAGTGAAGTGTGCTAGGTGCTGTGCCCAGCTTTGTTGGATTATCCGAGATAATGCCTCCTTGGTGGTCCGCGCCATTCTTCAGCCTGCCTGTTCGTGGATGGATGGAATAGTGCAGATGCCCCGTGGCAGATGAGGTTGGCATCCAGGAACCCCCAAAATTCTGTGGATGTGAAATGCGGGTCATTGTCCGAGACAAGAGTATCTGGCAGGCAACGAGTTGCGAAAAGTCTTCGTACGGTACTGATTACAGCACCCAATGCCATAATAAGAATCAACCACAATTAAGGAGGTCTGTCCTGGGAATGAACCAGAAAAACGAATGTGCAGGCGTGACCATGGAGTCCGGGTCGCCTCCCATGAGTGCACAGGTGCCCGAGGCATCTCAGGCCATGTTTCCAGGCAGGGAGATCACCGCTGGACCCATTCCACAATGGCCGCATCCATGCCGGGTCACCATGCATAACCTTAGGCAAGTTTTCTCGTCCTGACGATGCCGGGGTGTCCAACAAGGAGGGCTTCGAGAAGCCGGAAACAGAGCTTCAGTGGAATCACCACACGGTTGCCCCAGAGTAAGCATCCCTTGAGGGCGGACAGCTCATGTTGCCCCGAGACGAATCGTGTGAACTCAGGACGTACCTTGGCCACCCCTTCCACACTCACTTGGGGACATGGGAGAGGCTATCCTTGGCGGAGTACTTAGCCACATCGTTTGCATGGACTGGAGATTCTGGAAGCACGTCCAGAAGCATGACGGACTCTGCTGGCGAAGGGCCATCTTGGCACTGGTGCACTTGAAGTCTGCTGAGAGCATATGCATGGCCTGTTTTTCTGGTCGGCAGTGGCGAGTATGTTAGTATCCATTCAGAAAAATGGACGAACGCAACATTCGCGGTGAAAGCATCTGTAGCGTTTGCCGGTCTGATGTTAAGAGCCCCAGGAGTGGCTTGTGGTTTGCATGAATCCGAAATGGGTGGCTGAATATGTAGTCATGGAACTTTTTTACTCCGGCAAGCACAGCGAACACCTACTTATCAATCTGGGCATAATTCCACTCGGTAGAGGACAAGGTTCTTGAATAAAACCTGATGGTTGCTTCTGTGTCATCTGGCATTCTGTGACTCAACATCGCTCCTATTCAGTATGGGGAGCCATGCAGGCAAGAATTACCAGCGTCATGTCGATGTGTGTCAGCACCTGGTTGGATGCCAGTAGCTTCTTCACATTGTCGAACACAGTTTGTTGTAGGTTTCCCCACACCCAGGGAACCTACTAGCCCAACAAATGGTGCAGGCGTTCCGCAATAGTGGCCTTGTGTGGAAAGAATGCACGATAGAAATTAAGAAGACCCAGGAAGGCCTGCAGCTTGGCTCTGTTCAATGGCCACGGTGCATTAAGGATGGCTAACGTCTTGGTCATTGTGGGGTGGATTATTGACTCGAACCGAAAAATTCCACTTGTGTCACTCCTAGCTGGCATTTTTCCTTCTTGACAGTAAACCCTGCATCTTGGAACTGCTGGAGGACTTCGCGAAGGCGACCAAGCAATTCCTGCTGCGATGTACCTGAAGTAGGACATCATCAAAATGTGGAATGATGCCGGTAGGCCACGCAGTAGGTTCTCCATTAAACTTTGGAAAATACCAGGTGCAACACTGACATTGCAATTGTACTCATTGCACATGGAAAGTACCCCGATACATCACAACGGTCCGCACCTCTGCAGATTCGTCAGCCACCAGCAGCTGTTGGTAGGCCTGTGCTAAGTCTAGCTTGGCAAAGACAGTTTCACCAGAGAGGGATGTCAGCAGGACCAGGTGGCTGACAGCTGGTACCAGATACGGGCGCTGCTGCAAGGCTTCATTGATGGTGCACTTGTAGTCTGCGTAGATGCGGATGTCCCCATTTGACTTCAGTGGAGTAACAATAGGGGCTTCCCAACAGGCACAGCCAAGTGGCTCTAAGATTTCTTGTATCAGCTTGTCCAGCTCAGCATTGATTTTCAGTCACAGTGCGAAAGAAACTCTTGCTTTCAGGCAGACAGGCACAACCTCAGGGTTAAGCGCAAGCTGCACGGGCGCTCCTTTGTAGCAGCCCAGCGTCCTGTCGAACACAGAGGCAAAGTCCCGGAATATGTTATTAAGTGAGGTTGGTTGCTGATCGATGCATTATGCCAAGTACCGGAAACCAATCCAGCCCGGGAAGACTTGGCGCTCGCCCTTGACAATAACTAGGCGCAATGGGCCATCAAAATCTTTGAACTGCACTCGGACTGTACTAACTCCACGTACAGTGATACGGTTGGCTTGATAGTCCCTCTATATAACGTCTAGTAACTGTAGGTTTGGAACATGTCCCTTTGGAAAGATGTGTTTGGCTGTGGCGTCGGGGATAATTGAAAAGGTTGGTCCCAAATCCACCTCCATCTGACACTCTGTGCGTCGAATCTTACACTCACATGATCTTCTTCATGGAGGGTTCAGATGCTTCGTTGATGGCAGTAACTGCTAAGTTCTCGCAGTATGGAATGTTTATGCGAGCGGCCTTGAAATCTGTCCGGTCTTCGGCTTTGGCCTTTGCGACTTGGGCTAAGCTGCCTCTAGGACCGATAGACCTTAAGAATGTGCCTGGTTCTTCCAAATTCCCTGCACTGGGCACCATGGAACTGACACAGGTGGCATTCATGCAGGGCTCCACAGCGGGTGCAGGCGTCACCCCCATTTTTCTCGGTCTCCTGCCACGGCCTGAAGCTCGTGCGTAACCAAAGAACGTCTTTGGCGGTGTCCTGTTCACCATCATCGCCAGTCATCCTCCCTTGATGCATGGGCTCAGAAAGCAGCGTGTTCGTGTTTTGAGATGAGGGTAAGCTGGCTCCCCGGGCAATGGCCCCAGTGCTGAGATGACTCCTTCCTCAATAGCACTGGTGAAAGACAAGACACCTCTTTTTTTGCCAGTAGTCGCCACTTCACCGTGTCGTCTCGCAGTCCGAGCATGAACGGATACCGCAGCATAGTGTCGAGGTCATTGAAGCTGCAGTGCTGAGGCGTCATTCAAAGAGCAGTGAAGTAGGCGGCTGCACATTCACCTGGTGCCTGGTCGTGGCAATGGAATTCATATCGCAAGGCAAACTTCGGTGGTTTTGGCGCTAGGTGATTACGCAGAGCAGCGAGGATTGTTTCGAATGGTGTATTCTTCAGCTGAGCCCATGCCACGAGTGCCTTGGCCAACTGAAAATTGGCCAGGCCGCAGAAGCTGAGGAATGTCGACCTCTTGTTGGTGGCATACGTAACGCCCTGCGACGTGAGGAAGAAATGGAAACATTCTGCTTATCGAAAGGCTCGAGCCCCTGCATTGTGGCGGCCGTCATTGTGAACGAGCACATACCGGACGGAGCTAGCTTCCCATTGTGGCGACCTTGACCTCATTTTAGCCTCACCGTTGCCAGTGTTATGCTGCTTTGTAGGTCATATCATGAGGCAGGCACCAAACACCCTTTATCAGCAACAACATTTTATTGCCACCATGAAACAACACTGAAACGCAAACAGGTAAACACTGGAATACACTTCCGGTCCCGGGTGATGGCACTCTTCATCACGAAACGCCTTCCGCTCAGCGGCCAGGATAAATACACAACACTTTTGGGCTTCCCTTTTCAAAGCCAAATTGTGCCCCTGATAACTCATATTTACTAGAAAATAAATATTTGCTTTACAAGTAGGAAATATCTTTTCTTAACCTTAGAAGAAAACTGGGGAGAATGGAAATAGGTCTGCAAGTCGTCACAGTTTGTTTATCAGCTCCTTTGTCGACTACATGAACCACCGGTCTAATTGTTCGGGAAAAGTGGCAGAAACTAGTCCGCAATGCGTCAATACAACCAGGGGGAAGGAGATTAGATGGACCAATACAGGGCATGAGAAAACAGCACTCCTATAAAAGTGAGCCCTTCTGCCTTATACTCAACTCTTGTCGACACATTATTCACATCAGCATATGCAAGACAGCAATATACATACATAACGTTCACGTACAGCACTGCAGAGTTCCTCAATATGTGGTCAACTCAGTAGTGAATCCGTGATGAGTAGCGTTTAGTGCCATTAAGACCCGGAGAATAAAATGGTGCGCAGGCTCCCTTTTAGGGGATGCACTGTGGGCATTTAACCAAATGGATGTTTCAACTCGCGAAAATCGCCAAATGCACCGAGAGCAAGTTTGTTCGCACCTCGTTAATGTAGAGGGCGCGAGTGCCCAGTGTATTGACTCTAGAATGGATGGATGGATGCTATGAGCGTCCCCTTTGTAACGGGGCGGTGACATGTACGCCACCAGGCTCGTAAAAAATTTTATGAACTTTTCTTTTTTTTTCCTTCTCTCTTGAAGTTGTCCTGATGCCTTTGAAATCTACTTCAATTAAATCGACCAAACTATACCTAAAACGAAAATTCATAGCCCAGTTCTCTGCCCCTTATGGCACAAACACCTTGTTTTTCCCTATAATTATTTTTGTCCGTTCTCTCTAGTTTTCTGCCACCAGTATTCTAACCGTCTCTTACTTATTTTAATTGCGGGTATATTCAGCTTCCCGTTGTTCTCCCTAAAACCCAAGGCTTCATGTAGGGTAGTGCCCAAACGTACACTTGGGTGGATATTTCCGCACTCAGTCACAACATGCTCCGTCGCTTCCCTACCTTCCTCACAGCATGTGCATTTTTCTTCTTCTTCTTCGCTTTATAACTACGCGCTCTAAGGCAGCCCGATCTCGCTTCAAACGGTAAAGCGCTTCCTCTTGAATTATCATAAAATGTCTCCCTCTTTATTTCGTTCTTGCCCTTTCGGTAGTTATTCAGAGTCGGGTTTTTTTTTTTTTTTCATCGCTGTCATCCAGTAAATCTTCTCCGCCTCTCTGACTTTTCCCTTTACGCTCTTTGTTGTCAGTTCTCTTAGAGCCGTATATTTACTGGTGAGTCTTCTAGTTCTTTTTCTCCACTGCGTGTCAACGCCCTTTCTATATAAATAACGGAACACCTTCACTGCCCACCTACTCTCTTTCATATATTCCTAAGCCTCTCTTCAAACCTTATTTTGCTCTGGGCTTCCCTTGCTTCAAAACTCGCCCATCCCATATCGCCCTTTAGAGCTTCATTTGTCGTTTTCCCGTGAGCACCCAACGCGAGGCGTCCCACAGTTCTTTGATTCACATCCATTCCTGATTGTATCTCTGGCCTCATGCACACCACTGAGTTCCCAAATGTAAACCCCGGTACCATTACCCCTTTCCACAGACCCCTAAGCACCTCGTACCTATTGTGTCCCCATAACGCTCTGTCCTTCATTATTGCTGCGTTCCTCTTTCCCTTTGGTGCCAAGGCTTTTTCGTGTACCTCCATGTATCTATCACCCTCATTTACCCATACCCCAAGGTACTTGTATTCGCTTACTCTCGGTATTTCTTGGCCCTGTATGGATACCGCCTGGTCGTTGGGACCATTCAATACCATCAACCGACATTTTGTTACACTAAATCCTAGTCCTAGAGCCTCACCTTCCATTCCACATATATTCACCAGCCGTTGTATATCATCTCGACTGTCCGCGAATAAGACAATATTGTCAGCATAAAATAAACCCGGAAACATCTGCTCAATCGTCACGCCGCCCTGTTTATGTGACAGATTAAAACCAATGTTGCTATCTCCTAGCGCTTTTTCCATTCTAACCATGTACAGCATGAATAACAACGGCGACAAAGGACATCCCTGTCTCAGCCCCTTGCTGATATCAACGTTCTCTCTGCTACTGATTCCTTCCCATTCTATGCAAACTGTATTTTCTCGATATATTTCCCTCAAAAGCTGTGCACAATCGTCGCCTATGCCCATTCCTTCCAAAATTTCCCACAATTTTTATTGATTAACATTGTCATACGCACCAGTGATGTCTAGAAAACCCACACACAACGGCCTCCTTTCTATTTTACATATTTCTATACACTGAGTAAGAACAAATAGGTTATCGTCTAAACGCCTGTCTACTCGAAATCCATTCTGAAGTTCTCCCAAAATAGTGTTACGTTCTGCCCACGCTTCTATTTTTAATTTTACTGCTTCCATAGCCATCCTGTATAGTACCGATGTAATGGTTAGCGGTCTATACGAGCGAATGTTATTCTTTTCCCCCTTGCCTTTATAGATTAAGTTCATTCTGCTTTTTCGCCAACTGTCCGGTATTTGCCTCCTCTGTAAGCATTTTTCTACGGCTTTCAATAGTGCTTCTTTAGTGTTCTTTCCTAATTCGTTAATGAGGCTAACGGGGACCCCATCTAAACCCAGGGCAGTGCGCTTTGGAATTTTTCCTTCGGCCTTTTTCCAGTTGAAATTCTCAAGTTCTAGCTCTTCCTCAGTTTCGCTCTCCGTCATGGTTTTATCCACTGGGGGAATCTCTTGGACCATGTTTTTAAACGAATCGGCTGTTACCTTCTCGATGTAACCCAACGCTCTGTACCCATCCAATTGATTTCCTCTTTTATCAACAATATGCTGTTGCAATGTGGCAGACTTTTTACCTAGCGCTTTTTATGTGTTTCCAAAATATCCTAGGCGCGCCCTTCTTTTTGTCATGAATTTTTGTCACCCAGCGTTCGCTTTCACCTTTAATTTTTGCCTCGACCAATTTCTGTACGATAGACCTTTTCTCTAAATATATTTCCCATCTTTCCGTGACTTCGACTTGTGGCCGCTTCTCCCTCTTTGCCTGTCTGTGCTCCCTTGATGCTTTACGTCGCTTTTCAATCGCTTCCCGGATTTCCTTGTTCCACCATCTTTTTGGCGTTCTCTTTCCTTTCCAGCACACAGTTTTCTTCTCTTTACTTATTTCTTTCGTCATTACATGTACTAGCTCACTATACCCCCAGTCCCTGACTGGTATTTTGTCTACTTCTTCCTCTACTCTTGCGGCTATATTTTTTATTTGTTTGTCATTTAAATACGAGCTGCCAAGCCTTGATTTTACGTTATTATTTTCAATTTTATATCCCAGTTGTAATGTTATGCGTTTATGATCACTACCCAAGCTGTTCATCCCGCCCTCGTCTATTCTCATTTCTCTGAGGTTTTCATAGATTCCTTCTGTCATAAGACAATAATCAATGTTCGATTGCCTGTTTCTGACCTCCCACGTGATCTGTCCATCACACTTGGGCCTCGTGTTAACTATCACAAGAATATGTTGCTCGTAGAGATCGAGCAATAGCCTCCCATTGGTGTCTGTATATCCGTCAAGGTCGTGGATGTGGGCATTCTAGTCCCCTAAGAGGATGATTTCGGCCCCATGACCAAATTCTTTAATGTCGGTGTTCATGCACTTCTTTATCCCAGATTCATTTCCTTAACAGTTATTTCGCGCCCACATGTAAGCTACACCTAGCCACGTTTTCTTTCCACCTACTGTGCCCGAAAACCAGAGGTGGTCTGAACACGTTTGTTTTACTCTCTCCCATTTGGCTCCGCTATGAATAAGCATTGCAACACCCCCACCTTTTCTTTCTGATATGATCCTGTTGGCCCTTCCCAAACATAACTGTCAATATTTGGTGGCTCTTCCAGGTCTCTAAGGTGTGTTTCTGCAAACGCATAAACGCCTATCTTTTCTTTGTTTAACTGTTCCTCAAACCTCCAACCATTTTGCCGTTTTTCTGCCACCCTGCATGTTTATGTAACTAATTGCTACGAGCGTCTTCTCTCTTCCTTTTACCTCTTTTCTGGCTTTTCTCAGTGCTACCTGCCCGAAAATCACCCTGGTTCTTTCCTTTGTTCCTTGCTACCCCGGACTCCGAAGGCCCGCGTGCCTCCCATAAAAGCTACTGCACGTCCTGCAAGCCGCCAACCCACCTCATTACCAAGCCTCCCACCGAAGTGAATTCTGTCTCTTTGGAACCCCCCCCCCACCTATGCACCTCCCTGTTTATTTCCACTACTTCGAAACCCTTCTCTCGACTCGTGCGTCATATCTCTGTTTGCATCGACAATCGCTCTTTGCAGGTTGTCCTCACGCACTGGTATTTCCGGTATCGTGCACACTGCTATCTTCCCATGGGGGGAGATGGCGCGCATGTCGTCGACGCCTTTTGCCAAGGTCGTCGCTAATCCTGACGATTCTTTGTTGAGGACGTCGTTTAGTCTTGCCGCAATCACCACGAGGTTGCGTCCGTGAGCGCCAGATGTGAGCTTTTCTCTTCCTTGTCTCATGAATGACCCCCGCCTATGTCCTGGGAATGTCCCTATCAATACTCGTTTGTCGCCTTTCACCCTCTCTTTGATTGCCTCGGCGCATCGAACTAAATTGGAATCACCGGCTATGATAACCTGCTGAGGTCTTCCAGCTGAAGTCACCTGCACCTGGGTGTTTAGCCTGAGTCACAGCTGCTGCATTGTGCACTCCATAGAGTTAATATACTGACTCTAGAGGCAAAGCTGGGCCGCGGAGGGGGGGTCCCTCCTGCGCGCCGCCATCTTGCAATTTCGTCAATGTGGCCAGCCTAAGTATTACTGAAAGTGCTGAAAAGAAGTGTAGGTCATCTTATGGTGATTCCTTAAGAAACGAATAATCTTGCGAAGATTAAGTGTGAACATTAAGCATACTGAATACACTTCCTAAAAATGTAATTATTACATTTCACGATGCACGCATTCGCTCAGTAAAGCGTGGTTTCGGATCTCTTTATTTCTGTTTTCGGATTCTCCCTCTGCTTGCGTGTCCGATATGAGATATATGTGATCGCGCGGTGACATCGGTTGACGCGATAGCGCATTCGTGCGGTTACGTTTTTACTGTTACGACCGGCCCCTCTCTTTGTGACCGTAGCGGAGTAGCGACGGCCAGGTTGATGCGCTGTTGTTGGAGGGCACCGGCTTGGCAGCCGGGCTGTTCGATCATGCCTCAGCCCGCCTCAGCTGCAATGTACAGGCAAAGAAACTCAAACTAGTAGGTCGTGCCTCGAAAGAGCTTTCTGCACCAGAGAGAATAAACCATGCTTAACACGTACGTACGGTTATATAGGTGTCCTCTGTACGCACGTTGAACATCGCGCACGGACCGCTCGGACACGGCGGTAATCGACAAGCTTGCACTGACACAGCGCCGGGTGCACAGCGTCCACTCACAACGACGCGTGTCGTGTCTCGATTTCTTGCTGAGACTGAGCTTCCCAGCTCCACGGACGGCCAGCGTTCCACATTCTAAGGTTCCATCGCCGGGGATAACGAAATTTGTTCTCTGAAGGCCTTGATTTACCAGCGCTGATCGTAAACAAGATAGGTGCTGCCATCTATCGAGGCTGATTATATTCCGCATAGCTTTCGAGATTGGCGCGCCTAAGCGCCATTTCGGAGGCTATGTGTTTACATACTTTGTTGCCAGATCAATACCGGCTACTGTCCCTAATGATAGCGTGAGCGTTGCAAGATGGCGTCGACCACGGGGGACCCCCCCTCCCATACACGGGCGCTATGGGAAGCTTTGCCTCTAGAGTCAGTATATTAACTCTATGGTGCACTCCCTCCCGCAAAACTACTTCCCGGAAACTGGGCCCCGCGCTCTTTGCACCTGTGTTTTTCACACCCGATTCCCCTTTCGCCCCTCCCGCGCTGGAGGTCGGCGCCGTGCTGTTCTCGCGGTTGCCTGCTTTTTTGTTCACTTTAACTACCTTGGCTAGTCCCTTCTCTGCTGACCTAAGCCTTTCTCCCATGGCCTTCGTTTTCTCACGCTCTTTTGCCAACGCATTTTCAAGCTCAGCGATTCTGTCCATAAGTTCGCTCTCAGCAGCCATCATTTTTCCATTTTTGCCTCGATCTCGCACTGTCTACATTTGGCGTCAGCTTCTTCTGCCTTCTCTTCCGCACAAACCTCCATTTTCACGGCTGCCCCGCACCCTGAACACTTTGCGGTCTTTTTGACCATGACCGCTCATAGCACAAGAATCACACTATCTAAAGAACAAGGCACTCGGTACTGCAAACACTTCCTTAAGACAATACATACACAAAAACTCAATGAATAGCTCACATTCAAAACATTCGTGGTGGGTGGACGTGCACTTCACCCAGGCAGCACAACAACATTGGACCAACCTTCGCTCAACGTTGGAAAATATTGGATACAATATTGGATTTCGGGACCCGTGCTACACTTTTAACAAGATTAGTCCAGTGTTGGATCCCAGTCGTCTAACGTTGGGAAAATTCGGCTTTGGCCAACATTGTCCATCGTTTGTATTCTCAATATTCATAAGCTTGTATAAACAATGGGAACACGAACCGTTTTTCCAGCCTTTATTGATAGCTGTCCCAACATTTTTGCCAGCATTTCTCATTGGGTGAGCCAGCATTTGTTGCCAGCCTTCTTTGTTAGCTGATCCTATATTTTCCCCACCTTTTTTATTTGCTGTTACTTAAACTTCCAGCATTATCACGCACGCACTTAAGGGGACCCTGAAACGGTTTGGACGATTTTGTGCAAACATGGTGATCCGGTAGAGCGGGTCACTAGGACCATTACAGGACAGATTTTAGCGCTGTGCGTAAGGTGTGTAATTTACAATAAGGTTTTGATCACGCGTATCGCAAAAGGTCGCAGCGGCTCGCCAAAAAGCGTTTTCAAACGCCCCCGTCATCGAGCGATCGAATGGGAGGTCGCTGATTGGCCCCGACCCATATGACGTGCACGTAATTTTCAAAACCTAGCAGCGAACAACGTGCTTCTACAACGTACTCCTTCGTTTCAGCCAACGGTATCATCGCGGCATCTGGCGGCGTCACACGAGTCGCCGGCGCTCTATTACAGAGGCTAGCACTGCCGAGGCGGGCGACCTCAGTGAGGATATCAGGGCGCTATGTCACTACGGGAGGCTTGGCAGAGCGGCTGACGCGGGAGGCGCTGTCGTCGCTAGCACGCACTCCGCAGCAGATCGAGTTGAGGAGGAACAGCAGTGGTAAGGAGGAAGGCGACAGAAATAAGCCCTTAGCTGCCTTAGCGCATTGTGCTTCGCTTTATTTATGGTGTGAATGATTTCGCAATTGTGTTGCCTAATCAGTGACGCAATGTCAAAAAAACGTTTCAGGGACCCTTTAAGTTTGTTTTGCCGAGGCTTCTGGCGCTAGGCAAAAGGCAAGAATATCCAGTAAATAATGGGGGTAACAACAGCTTTATTTTGTACTTAGTATGCATGTATGTATTGCCAGCTTGGGAAATAAAGTTTGTTATGTTCACGCTTCGTGCTAATGACGATAGCATAAAACAGACGTAAATAGTGAATGTACTCGTATGTTAATGCCGACACGTATCTTTCGAACACACACTCATACAAATAAGCAAAATGTCTTCTTTGTGACACATTTATTTGTGAGTTTAAGAGACACGAGAAGGGAGTGAAAAGCAAGTTCTGACAAAATCAACAAAGAAATGTTCACTCTAATCTTGAAGTCCACTGTATACGATCAGCCTCGAGAAAACTAAACACATAAGCACCATAAGCAAAAAGAAGAGGCGCAAGAAAACATACGCCTAAATCTATGCGACACGTTATGGTTTACGTGCTTATTTAATTGTGGAGCAGCTGAAGCTCGAAAGGTTGCTTAAACAATTCCACGAAACAGTTGAATTGTAGAAATTAAACACTTCCTCAAGTAAAACAACATAAGTGAATGTTAGGATACGGTGATGTTTTTCTGCATGCAGAATCCGGAACGGAGGGTATGTGGGGACAAACCGACGACTGCTAAAGAACCGGAAACCAGAAACAAGAAATGACCGTTAAAAAGCTAAAGGAAAACATGCGTTTCACGCAAGACAAAAAAACAAACATGAAAGTCGCACGAATCAAAACAGCTTTGCTAGCAGCGATTACTTCATCTGCCGCAACGTATACAACAAAGTCCACCACGTGTATTTACAGATAGACAAATGTAAGGAAAATACGCAATAATACATGCTATAATAAACCCGGCACACACCAAAATGAGGAAATGGGCACAACGGAACGCACAGTGAGTAAAATAAACGAATGGCTAAAATCGGTACAAAGCTTTCAGGAAAACCTTTAGAACTGTCGGAACACGTTGAGGCTCATCTGTTCAGTTCACCTAAAGTGTCCGTTCCAAAGAAGCGCAGTGCTGCCACTTTTTACTATGCAGAAGCTTGCAGTCGGAAGTTCCGAGTCCGTAGACTACGCAGGGGTTCCGACTTTGTAAACTCGCCAGTTTCGGTAGATATTCGATGCCCGTGCGACACAACCTGTACGTCCGAAAAACCTCTGCCGAGTGAAAGCCGCTTCGCTTGCCCCCCACCCCCAGCTCGCTACGAAGAAACATATCAAACAGGTATGCGAAGCAAAACGCATTAGTGCAGCTCACGCAGCTCCGCAGCCCCCTGCCGCGGTACGCTTCGATGTTCGGCGGGCTCCTGTGCCTGCTGCTCGAGGCAGAAAGTTAACAAAGGTATTTCTCTACCTTTCATGGTTTTGCATATACAATATTTGCTCATGCATAACTTATACCGTGCTTACTCGCGCATACCACGTAACTCGTGTTCTTTTTTCTCCATGAATCTAGGAGTTCAAATAGATTGATTTGTGTGGTTTAACGTCCCAAAACCAGTTCTGATTATGAGAGACGCCGTAGTGGAGGTCTCAGGAAATTTCGACCACCTGGGGTTCTTTAACGTGCACTGACATCGCACAGCACACGGGCCTCAACATTTCGCCTCCATCGAAATGCAGCCGCCGCGGCCGGGATTCGATCCCGCGACCTTCGGATCTGCAGCCGAGTGCCATAACCACTAGACCACCGTGGCGGGGCTAGGAGTTCAAATACTTCCGAAATATCGTGTAAGGAATCTTGACGCGTGCTGAGCTGAGATGTATCAAATGAAATGTTCACAAAAACGAAGGTAGCTTTCACTGAACAGAACGCGTACCTTAACAGCCGAATTCATTCGTGGGCTACATTCAAGCATTAACACATGTGCGACTCGGAATCGTCGTCACTGGTGCTGTCAGCGGCGTCTCCAAACTCCACCATCAAGCGTGACTCATATTCACGTGTCGAAATCTTTGTGGCAGCACAGCTCTCATTTAATTCGCAAATGCTGCATTGTATTTATTTTGCAGGTATCGCCAACACGTCGCTACTAAACAACCAAAATGGACCGGCTATGGCGAAGCCTGGGCTACCGAACAGTCAGTACGGAAAAACGGTAGCGCTAGCCTGCGCCACGTGGCCCTGGGTGTCATGGGGACAGCAGGCAAGTAATATTTTTGCGCAAACCGCAGATAAAGTTGGCAGTGCAGAAATTATGCATGGGCGCTAATTATGCGTGTGCACACGGCACGTACATATATATTAATGTTGTTTCAAATGAAAAAGGAATGATTGCTTCCAATATGTCGGTTGTACGTCCCAATGTGAACACAGGCGCGACAATATTTACGTCTGGAGAATATTATCTCGCAATCAGCATTGGCTGTCCTACATTGGCGAAACCAGCTAGAATGTCTGGACAGTATACACAGCCTACTCCTATGATTTTGCAAATATTGCCATGACAACAGATAAAGTGACCTGCTGTGCCATGCAGGTGGGCTCGGAAGACACTAACATGCTGCTGGGCATTTTGGACCATGTCATGGCGTTGTAGATATTGTTTGCTGAACTTCGAATGTGCAAGTTCCAGCCTGTTTCACACACACTTAGCTATAACTTGCGCAAATAAACAATTGCGTAAATTATAGAGATAATTTTTCCTGCTGCACTGAATACAAACACAATGACTTTTCTGAACTCATTCGCGGCACCGAGTCGAGCTAGTGGTCCCTTCATATTGGTAAAAGTGGAAATATATCACGTGTACTTGCCACTATGTGTACCTGCCTCCCAGTATATCATGTGTACTTGCCAATGTTACCAACATTGATGCTACAACTCTTTTGTGCGGACAATATTGTTACAGGAACGACGATGATTACAGGAACGACGTCTTCTTCGTCGATGGTGGCCACGCGCATCGGCCGAGCTCCTAAACTGCAGCATGCATGTAGCATGATCCCCCGGCGGCAGAAGCGACGTCTCGGAGCGGCTAAATGTCATCAACGGGAGGTTTATATGTCTTCAACCGTGTGACGTGCACGATATCACGTCGCTGCGAAGTAGGCGAAGCAGCTTGGGCGATAGGGGCGATTTCGTAGGTCACAGGAGTGACCGCTCGAACCACTCGGTAAGGGCCTGTGTACCACGACAACAGTTTTTCTGGCAGGCCCACGTGACACGTCGGAGACCACAGGAGGACCAAAGAACCAGGCGAAAGTGCACGTCTCGGTATCTGCGGTCGTACAAACGCCGCCATGGCTCTCTTGCGATGTCAAAAGGCGGGCACGGGCAATTTCTCTTGCGTGGGCAGCTCGGTCGACAGCATCAAGGGCATAGTGACAGGTGGGCGCCATGACAGCAGGTATCGACGCATCCAGGGGAAGTGCTGGTTCTCGCCCGTATAGAAGAAAAAACGGAGAATAGCCGGCGGTGTCGTGACGTGAGGAATTATAGGCAAATGTAACATCGGCAGGGCGAGGTCCCAGTCAGTGTGGTCCGAGGAAACATATTTGGCAAGCATATCGGTCAGAGTGCGATTCAGACGCTCCATGAGGCCGTTTGTTTGCGGATGGTACGACGTGGATAACTTATTTGTGCCGCGTTGCACAGGACTGGAGGATGTCGGAGACGACCTTGGACAGGAATGTTCGGCCACGGTCCGTGAGTAGCTGTCGTGGAGCTCCATGTAATAAATTACATCTTGGAGAAGAAAATCGGCGACATCCGATGGCAGAGCGTGTTCGGAGCGCGCGGGTAACAGCGCAGCGCCTAACGTATTCTGTGGCCACTGCGATCCATCTGCTCCCCGAGGCAGATATTGGAAAAGGGCCGAGTAAATCCAAGCCAACAAGAATGGCTCGCGGGAATGTCTAGGCGGCTGGAGGTACCCGGCTGGGAGCGTCGATGGCATCTTGCCGGCGCTGGCATTTCTCGAAAGGTGCTACGTACCGACGAACGGAGCGAGCAAGTCCAGGCCAAAAGAAGCGTCGGCGGATCCGGTCGTAGGTGCGTGACACACCGAGGTGTCCGGCGTGGAAGATCGTGGAGTTCGTGGAGGACTGCCGAGCGAAGGTGTTTGGGGATCGCGAGCAGCAAGGATGGCGGTCTGGGGCGAACGTTGTGGCGGTAGAGAACACCATCTTGAAGGACGAATAAGCGAAGGGAAGGGTCGGAAGGTGACGACTCCAGGCAATCAATGATTGTACGCAAGGCAGGATCACGGCGTTGCTCGTCAGCGACATGGAGCAGTGGGAGACAGAAAGAACGCAGGTGTCAGTGTCAGTGTCAGACATAGCGTTCGGGTCTTCGACGGGGTATCGAGAGAGGCAGTCCGCATCGTGATGTTGGCGCCCCGACTTGTGCGTCACTGTGTAGGTATATTCTTGTAATCGAAGTGCCCAGCGACCGAGCCGGCCGGTAGCATCCTTCAGCGATGAAAGCCAACAGAGCGCATGGTGGTCTGTGATTACAGAAAATGCTTGCCATATAAATATGGGCGGAACTTGGAAACTGCCCAGAAGAGCTAGGCATTCGCGCTCTGTAATCGAATAGTTGCGCTCTGCACTTGTTAGGAGCCGGCTGGCGTAGGCTATAACACGGTCGTGCCCGTGTTGACGTTGTGCTAAGACAGCGCCCGATTCCGTGACAACTGGCATCGGTTCGGACTTCTGTAGGGGCGGACGGGTCGAAGTGGACCAATACAGGCGGAGTGGTTGGGAGCGCTATAAGGTGGGAGAAACGCCGCAGCTTGCGTGGGTCCCCACGTAAAAGGGACGTCCTTCTTGAGGAGTGCAGTAAGTGGTTGGGCGATTGCTGCGAAGTTTTTCACGAAGAGTCTAAAATAGGAACAGAGCCCCACAAAACTCCGCACGTCTTTTACAGACTGGGGAACAGGAAAAGCCGTTACTGCACGAATTTTCTCCGGATCTGGTTGCACACCGGTAGCATCCACAAGGTGGCCCCAGTACTGTAATCTGTCGACGTCCGAAGTGACACTTGTACGAGTTTAATTGGAGTCCAGCTTTGCGGAATCTTTCAAGAACTGCAGCTAAGCGCTCAAGATGCGTGTCAAATGTAGGCGAAAATACAAGGACGAGCGACCGCACTAGCATTTCATCGCGAGTGCATCACACTTGGATCCCGAGTGATCATGACCGAGCTCCGCACGACCCCATGTTCTGGCACTTCTGCATGCTGGTCACAGAGGCATGGTAGCCATGAAGAAGTGCGCAAGGAGCTACGTATGGTGGCCCGGAATTGACAAGGTTATCGAGGACACTGTGCGACAGTGCCGTGAATGCCAAGCAACGCAGAAGAGACCACCCCAAAGCTCCTATTCCTAGCTGGGACCGTCCCCAGACACCATGGAACACGGTGCACGTTGACTTCGCGGGGCCACTACTCGGGCGCACCTACTTTGTTGTGACGCATACACAAAGTGGGTGGAAGTCCGGCACGTGACGCAAGCAACATCCGCGGCTGTTATCGACGTGCTCCGAAGCCTCTTTGCAACGTTCGGCATTCCCCGAAAGGTCATCTCCAACGAGATGAAGCAGTTTCTATGCGTCGAACGGCATACAGGCTGCAAACCTCACCAGCGTACCACCCTGCAACAAAACGGCCAGGCAGAACGCTATGTGGCGGAGCTGAAAAGAGCACTGCTGAGGGTGCAGACAAGTCCATACAGTGCCGACTTGCAAGATTTCTGTATCGGCAACACACGATGATACACACTGCCACAGGAATGACACCTGCGAGAGCGATGGTCGGGCGGAGAATTGCTCTGCCCTCTCGATCTCTCTCAAACGGGAGGCGGATAAACAAATTCCGGAAAGCCAGGAGGCATTGCCAAAATCACGCCGCTTCGCTGTAGGGACAGAGTGCTTATCCGGCAGTTTGTGAAAAGCCAGATTGGATTGAAGGCGAATATTGCGCCGCGTCGGACCACGATCCTGGCTTGTAAAAAGCGACCACAGAAAGGTTCGGCGTCACCTCATTCACATGAGGAAAACGAGTCAGACCGGACAAACAACCCAATCGCCGACAGATTGGAGCGCAGCTGACGATCTCTTGGACGTGCTGTGGCTCATGAAAGGAAATGTACAGTTGCCGTATAATGTTTACTTTAACAGAAAGCTTTCCAGCTGGACAGTGTAGACTATCCTCTGTTTCAGTAGTTCTGTGCAGCAGAGCGAAGACTATGCGACCATCGAGCACAGATACTTGCAAAGTGAAACTCAGCCTTAATGGCCTTAACAAGTTGTTCTGTAGGAGTGTTTCCC